>OX388318.1:9502326-10102326 GCA_947579605.1 Athripsodes cinereus
ATTGGAAATGGGTGGTAAGCCTCATTGCTGAATTTTAGATATTGATTGTCTTATACGTGAGTTATAAGATACCCGAAAACTTTAACATAACATTTTATCATAACAGTACTTAAGTACTATTTCCTTAATTGAACCATATTTATATTATTTAACCGTATCTAAAAATTATTGGGAAACAACTGCAGTCCAATCCCCGAAAATATACCACAATCTTCGTATTTAAAACATATAGCTACGACTTTTTGGGCGTATCAATCAAATAGTATCTAATCCCGCCATTTTTTTTTTAATCTTCAAAAATGCACATTTCACACTTCAGAATTATAAGCAACATAGGGAATGAACACTATAAAATTATTTTTTCGTATTAGACAAACAAATCAAAATCCACTAGATATATTTAAGAAAAGAAGAAGAACAAGAAAAGATACAAACAAACAGACATATTGATTAAATATTTTATTATTATTATGAAATATTCAAGTGCAGAAGTGGTGTATTGTGACGGAGACATGAATGGTTGACTGAATGAAGATTATCAGGCACCACTGCAGCCTTGGGAACCAGCTGAGTCTGACAGTCTGAGAAATAACACCCAACAAAATTAATATTGTGTTCTGATAGTAACATCTTGTGATGAAGCGGATACCAAATAACGATTATGCAAGCTCTAAACCGGATAACCGGTTTCAAATAATTTGCGATGATTTCTTTTTTTCGGAATATAGTCAGCATTCGAAATCCAGTCAGATACTGAGATACTAAATAGTAGAATATAATTATACAACTCAATGCGTCGCTCTCGCGTGGTAGATAGAAAAATCGAGCGTATTTTACTCCTACCCTTGCATACATTATTCTTACCCGTCACTCTTCGTGAAAGTTCTCCTATTCAATAATTATAGTCCACACCAGGGATGTCGCGAATATTCGCATCCGCAATAATCAATGCGGATGCGAATGTATGAAAAGTTGCGGCAATATTACTTTTTATTACGTATAATGCTCCTATTTTAAATTTCATTTACTTATTGAAATTAGTTAAATTTAAATAATTACTATATCATTATTTTAATTCTTAATTCACATACTTTTTTTTTTCTTTAACATCTTAAACATCCGCATCCGAATTCGCGGATGTGAGTTTACAAAAATCCGCATTCAGTCCGTGGATGTGTAAAATTCTACATCCGCAACATCCTTAGTCCACACGACCTTTAGCATCTGGTTTACATGATCTTGCCATTTTAATTCTCAGACGGCTACATGTCCAAGCTCCATTCATCTCAACCGAACAACATAAGTTAACTGAAAAAATAAATCGGATACCGGATGGTTGCCAGGTATCTATTTCATATGTATTATAATGAACTAACGTGATATATCATGTC
Source organism: Athripsodes cinereus (assembly GCA_947579605.1). Taxonomy (NCBI): domain Eukaryota; kingdom Metazoa; phylum Arthropoda; class Insecta; order Trichoptera; family Leptoceridae; genus Athripsodes; species Athripsodes cinereus. Next base: position 9,503,718 of record OX388318.1, read on the forward strand.
TGCAATCGTTGTTCTTATTATCATCGTTTTATTATCATTTTAATATGAGACCACTTATTATTCAACGGTTTAGCGGAATTTTTATTGCAATGTTTTGGATTTTATTACCCTAAGTTGCTTCGTGTACGAATATGCATAATATGCATTGGTACATTCTTTGATTCAATGATTTCACAAAGATGTAATTATTATTAATATCAAACATTTCATTTATACAACAATTATATTACTTGATGGTTAAAGATGAGAGATTGCATGAATATAGAGGAAGTGAAAGAATTATGTAGGGACAGATCTATACGGAGTTCCGTCCTCTCTGCCTACCCCACTTGGGATGCGGCGTGAGGGAAAAGAATAGAATAGTTAAAGATAGACGTGCTTGTTTATAATACTTAAATACTAGCCTTCTCCGATTGTTTTAAGGATCTTTTTATCTTCCGCATCTTACGATACTACGATAAACTATCCATAAAAAATCTTTTACGTTCGAATTTCTCTTAAAATAATTATAATTAAATTACTTATATATTGTGGAACCTTATTTAAAATAATACACCTGCTCATACAATGTTGCAGTACCTACTAATGATATATCATAATATAATAGGTATATTATATAACTTGATTTTATTATCATTATCATCTTCACTTTATTGCAAGAATATTTTGCATGCTTTCTTGTTCATTCATAAAATGATGAATGTTAGTTCATTCAAACTTAGGTAGCTACGTATAATATTGTTAATTCAATTATTATGTTGGCATGTTTATTTCACACTAGGGAAGTTGCAAAAGCTCTTAACTACATATTGCTACTATTATATTATATACATTATATTATCTTGAAGGTACTTGTCTCTACTTATTTATACCTACACAAATTCGTCACGACATGTTTCATGAATGAATTGACTAGCAAATAATATTCGCTCTATTTGTTGTACAGCTTCACATTATTAATTGTAATATGCCAAGAATTTATCTTCCTAAAAAATGCTTAAATTATGCTGTTTGTAGTGTATCAAGAATACTTACTTATGTATTTACGAGGATGAAATTCATCGATCTACTCTGACTTAATTAAGACCTTAAGTCTTGGAATGAAAGAAAACCGTTTCCAAAGAGAAATGTTACATATATCGATAGAAGTCTCATTACAGAAAGTATTTATTATAAAACTAAAAACTTTTTGCAACTTTTCGTACATTATCGTCAATGCTTACTCATTTACAAAAAAAAATATAAATGATCTTTAGTACCATCATTTTGAAATATTATTTACAAACACTTAAAAAGCTCCTTGAATGTTGCATACAAATTTACAAATAATTAATTATTAATTCACGTTCATGCTTCTAATTTTATTAAATTACCTACGTGCATTTGTAACATTACATCATTTCATTGAAGGTTAAAAAGGATGTTATTAAATTAAAATATAAAAAAGATACCGTAATTTTACTGTAGGATATTACAATTATAATTAACAGTAAAGCACCCATCAATCTAAAAAATAATGCAAGTCTACCAAACATCAAAAGTACTCAGAAACAAGAAGATGGTACGAATAAATTACTTCATGTAATTTATTCTGAACACGCATGTTTACCAAAAACTAAACGAACAGGTTGATAAAGAGGAAGAAGATATTATCATAGATGTTATGAATGGAAATCAATCATATTTTATCATAGTCATCGATAATCTGAAACATATTCGAATATCTATGGAGAACATTGACAGGTTCAACATAACAAATATCAAGTTTTTATTTAGCTTACGAGTATTTATTGGTTTAATCGAGAGACACTTTTATCGTCTTGTCTTTATTTATTTACCACAAATAATTTCCTCAAAGTACGAAAAACTCATACCTGAAATAAAAAATTCTGTTTTTGTTTACATTCAATAGAAAAAATCTATGGTCATGAAACTATGTTCTTTATTATACATTAAAATTTCTATAAATAGAATCAATATAATTTGTATTGATTATCATAAATTTGTGTAGTTAATGTTTTTAAATTTCTTTAACTTTACAAAGTTGTAAGAAAAAAACTCTTCTTTAGCCTTGAAGGCAATATTCCTGAAAGCATCATATATTAATTTCAATTCAAAATATACCAACTTCCTACTTAAATATAAAATAATGTATGTTATCTCATTCATTATAATGTATACATATAATTCCTGATTTTATTATAAGTAAATGCAATATTATTATTTTTCAATAGCGTGGTTCAGATGTGTTAATATGAAATTATAGTATAGGTAATAATAATGGTATCTTGTGTCTGATATTTCATGTTTAACGATCTCAGTGTTGCTAATCCCGACGATTCATTGTACTTATTTTTATACTTGGATCACATGCAAATTATGCATATAAACATAAACATAATGTTGCAAATAATGCTAATTAATTTGATGAAAGGAAAGATGGAAGTAAGAAAAATATTGTTCAATTTATATCAAGACTTTGGCTTAGGATGCAAACTGTTTGTTAAGAAATATGCTTTAATAAAACAAGATTGTTGTCGTTTAGTTTTTAGAACTTGCTTATAAATTATGAACAACTATAATCAAAACTACGGAAATCTAAAAATTGACCGTGTACCTATTTACGGTTTTTTTTTTTACAATATTTGTTCGAAAATATTTTCATAGATTTTTCTTATAAAATCTGAATTATAAACGATTTTTAAGGAATAGGTATCTGAATTTACAATATCAAAAAATACTGGAAGACATATTATTCTCTTTCAGGAAATCCACGATATAAAGTTTTTTTTATTGTAAATTATTATTAATTCCAAGTTACATAAATATTGTTCACTTGATCTTTACAACGTAATTACCCAAGCGACTGAATTTTATGTCACTCCTCAGTCATCATTAACTCAGTTTAATTACGTTGTGTTCCAAAGACGTTTCATTTTTAATTAGCATTCCACACATAGGTATTACGTACGTATTATAACTGATTGTAAAATTCAAGTTAGGTAATAGGTGTGCTAATGGTGCAATTTTTTTCACATCGATATCTAACTATGCGATTTAAAATAAGTACTTGCAATATTGTATGGTTGAGTGTGTTATACAGTGACAAGGCAGGCGAAGCGCAACGTTGCCAAACTGTACATGTGGCACTACACAACACAAGATATACGAAGCGCAAAGTTGCCAATCTTTTATTTTAAACTGTAAAAAATCTTAACATAATAATAATTGGACAAAATAGTGGATTGATTATAATAAAGTGGATAAAATAGTGGATTGATTATAATATAGTGGATAAAATAATTAATTGAAAATATAGTGATTAGTTCTCTGTTTGTTAGAGTGTGTTATATCGAGAGAAGACAGGTAAAACGCATCGCTGCCAAACTGTATACGAGGCACCACAGTTATTAAATTGTGAATCCCCTTAAGTGTTACAATGTCAGCGCTCTCAAAAAAAAAAACAGGAAATGGAGTTTCCAACTCAGCCTCAACTTCACGTAATACATCACCTACTAACATGCAGAAACAGATGGACAATGTCCAGACTAGAGACAGTTGCATCATAGCTAAGGAATTAGTGAAAGAGACTGTCGATCGGTTAAATAGTGTCAGTAACTTAAAGAAGGAAATTAAGGAAAAGGTGATTGATACCATTAAGGAACTGTTTAGTATTATCGAGAGACAGAAAACTGATATCGAGAGAATGAAGGCAGAGCATGGAGAAAATGGTTCGAATAGTCTGGATGAGATCAAAAAGTTTGTTGGTGATAAAATGCAGAAAAACTCGGAGAAACTTGACGAATTACTGATGGAAGCTAGAAGAAGAAACTGTACAACTGCCCAGAGTCGGGATGCTGATGGTTCTAATATTACTCTCCTTGAGAAATCTTATGCTTTGGTTGTAAGTTCCAATGATCCTGTAAAAACTAGTGATGAAATTGAGGGACAGGTAAAGGAAAGTGTCAACCTTCGAAATCTTGGTATTGGTGTAAGCAATCTAAGGAAATCAAAAAACAACAAAGTAATAATAAACTGTAATACGGAAACAAATAGAGATAAACTTAAAGAGGAGCTTAACCTGACAAGTGATAAGTGTGGTCTTAATGTACAATATGGAAGAATAAGAAATCCCCTGGTTGTATTCAAAGGTTTAATTAAAGAGACAAGTGAGGATGACCTTAACGAGTCTCTTTTGAAACAAAACCAACATCTGTATATAGAAGAAAGAGTAAAGATTAAATACTTTAAGAAACACAGAAATGGTTTACTGTTAAATCTGATTTGCCAGGTGGAACCAAAAACATGGAGAATACTAACAACGGCGGGGAGAGTGTTTGTGGGTTTCCAGAGAGTTCAAGTGGAAGACGAATCACCGCTTATACAATGTTATAATTGTTTGGCCTATGGGCATACAAAAAAGTTTTGTAATGGTCCTACTAGATGTGCGTATTGCATGGAAGGACATTTGGGAAATGACTGTAGAAAGAAAAAAGAGGAAAACGGTACAAGTCCAAGATGTACAAATTGTTCAGATAAGAAGGATTCTAATCATTCTGCCTTTAATCCAGATTGTCCTGTAAGATTACTGCTGGATAGAAGAGCAAGAGAGTTGATAGATTATTCCTGTTAAGGTTGTTTTAGGTTCTATTAGTGATAATGCGGAGGAAAAAAGTTCTGCGCCCGATTTTTTTGATGATATTGACAAATTTAAGCACATTGAAACGAAACTGATCAAGACTTCCTATGATTGCCAACAGATGTTCGATGGAAGCATGGCTCTGAGTCTTGTCCATATTAATGTCAGAAGTATTGAACATAATTTTGATCTGTTGATGACGGAACTATCATCTATTAAAGTTGATTTCACTGTGTTAGTATTATCAGAATGCTGGTTGAGAAATTGCTACACAGCTAAAACTATTACGGGATATACTGAATACCACACGACAGATAACTTTAATCAAAATAGTGGTCTTGTAGTCTACATAAAGAATGACTGTGTTATACAAAAGTCGCAGGAAATAACGATACCATATGCAAACTGTTTACAAATAGATGTTGACAATGGTACGTGCATTTTAGCTATTTATCGCTCACCAAATGCGAGTAAAGAACAATTCATTGATGCACTGAATATTATACTGTCGAATACAAAGATGTACAATCAAGTTATTTTAGTCGGAGATATGAACATCGATATATTATCTCAAAGTGTGCAAGGGACACACTACTTGACCATGCTTAATTCTATGGGTTTTGTTTCAACTATAAATACTGTAACTAGACCTGCTACGAGTACCTGTCTAGATCATGTGATGGTAAAATCGAAGAATAAATTAGTAGCTGCAACATTTGAAACGCATATGACAGATCATTATATGATAATGCTTGGTATTGAGGGACAGAAGGATGGAGCTTGTAAAAATTATACACATACTTATGTAGATGAAGATGAAATACTCAATGAAGTTAAGAATATTGATTGGGACCCAATAAATAATATAAACGATTCCAATGAGGCCATGGAATCTTTTCTTGATACTATGAAGAATATTATTGTGAAGAATACTAAAACCACTATCAAACGAAGGAAAAAAATTATGAAACTAAAACCTTGGATAACAAATGGATTAGTTTTATCTATATATGAGAGAAATAGATTGCATTGTGAAGTAAAAAGACACCCAGAGAACCTAAATCTTGCCCTCAAATATAAAAAATATAGAAACACTTGCAGAAAAGCTATTGAAGTAGCAAAAAATAAGTATTATGGCGATGAAATTGTTAAATCAGGTAAGGATCCGAAAAAACTGTGGGATGTTATCAAGGACTGTGCGAACATCAAGAGTGATAGAAAAGGTGATATTAAAATGTTGGTTGAAAAAAATTCCGACAGATTAATTAAGGAACCTAGAGAAATAGCTGATTCGATGAATAATTTCTTTTGTAATGTAGGACAAACACTAGCAAAAAAGATAGAAAACGAAAATGGATTGACAGAGAAAGAACTCACAGCCAAGATGAAAAACACAAGGAACATGGCATCTTCATTTTTCTTTACACCAACCACAGATTCGGAGATTCAAAAGATAATCTCCGCATTAAAAAATACAGGTTCCTGTGGTGAAGATAAGATCACAAAACAGATTTTAAAGTTATGTACAGCTTACATCGCACTGCCTCTATCAATTATTTTTAACAAATGTATAATGCAAGGTATCTTTCCTGTCTGTCTTAGACATGCTATCGTTGTTCCAATTTTCAAATCTGGAGATCCTCAAAATCAAACAAACTATAGGCCAATATCAATACTCAGTTCTGTCTCAAAAATATTTGAAAAAGCAATTAAAGTACGGCTGACAAGTTACTTGGACAAACACAAAATACTGTCAGGAAATCAATACGGATTCAGGAAGGGAGTTGGAACACAAAACGCCATGAATAGATTGACAAGTTATGTGCTTGACTGTCTGGATGGAGGAAAAAAATGTCTAGCAGTATTCCTTGATCTGGCAAAGGCCTTTGATACGGTTTCCCATCGGATATTATTAAAAAAAATGGAATTCATTGGAATAAGGGGTGTGACCATAAACTTTTTCGAAAGCTTTCTTACAGGCAGATTGCAGCGTACGAGATTAAACAATGATGTGATGAGTAAAACATCCAGAATTGAGTTTGGTGTACCTCAGGGAAGTACCCTTGGTCCATTACTTTTCTTGATTTACATCAACGATTTGTGTGATTTGAAAATAGATGGTACCATAATAACTTTTGCCGACGATACAGTCTTGGCGTTCACTGGAAACACATGGGATGAGACATACTCCTTGGCTCACAGAGGCGTAAGGGAAATTAAAAAATGGTTAGATGGACACCTTCTTACACTAAATACAGCTAAAACAAAATATGTGCCCTTCTCATTAACATCAGTATCACAACCAAATGAGTGTAAGAAAATTAGTGTTTGTGATTGTCGACTTGATTGTAAATGTCCTAAAATAGAAAGCACCGACTCAATAAGATACTTGGGTATCACATTCGATAAACACCTGAGGTGGTCCACTCATCTAGAAATTTTGGCAAAGAAGTTGCGGAAATTAATATTCATCTTCAGATCAGTGAGACATATTCTAGAGTACAACAAGATGAAAATGGTTTATCTGGCATTGTGTCAGTCAATTTTATCATATGGCATTGAATGTTGGGGTGGTGCTTTTGTAAATCATTTATATCCTGTTGTCATTGCGCATAAAGCCATTCTAAGAGTAATTCATTTCTGCGGATACAGATCACCATCTGAGCCACTCTATAAAACTTTTGGGGTACTGGATCCTAGGCAGTTATATATACTCCATATATTATTAAGATACCAAATCGAGAAGAGCAATAATACTGTTATACAACACACTCATTTAACTAGGATGAGTACCCAACAGATGCGACGTCCTCCAAAGATGAATACTACACATGGTCAGAAGTTTGCAAATTACCTGGCACCAAAAATTTACAACAGATTGTGTGCTATGACAAAGGGGGAACACAGAAAATATATGTTTAAGAAACGGGTATTTCACTGGTTGCTAGATGTGGGAAGAAAGAATGTCGAAGATATGCTGGGCATTTTGAGTTAACAGAATTGATTAGGGTATATGATTGTTCGTGTGGAAGTTTGATCGAGACTGTCCTGGTACTGATATGGTGGATATCTTCAATGGACACTTGCTGTATGATGTCTTTAAATAAACTTAAAGTTTAAATAAAAATACTGTAGATTATTGTACAGTATGACACAGTCTTTTGACTAGTATACTGTGCGATGTGTTGTATTTAAGAAGGAAAAAAAAAAAAAAAAGGTACAATGATGATGTGACTAAAAGAAGAAAATAGTTATTACTAGAATATGTACCTTTATTATAATGTTATAATATCCTGTAATTTTTATTTTGATAAATAAACATTTTATTATTATTATTATTATTATAATATATATTTAGTCATTGGAAAATGTGCACTTCCTATCTCCATAAATCTTTCCGTAATTTCAACGTAAACTTCAGTGACGATACTAAACTTTTCAAATGGACTATTCAAGAAAGATCCACCTAACACCCGGATATCTCAGGAGTCGTTAACTCCTACTTATCCACACATTCAAACCAAAATGAATAAACCCACCACACATAATGTATTTATCCGCAATCACAAAAAAATGCCTGCATTGGCAAGTATAAACTATAATTAGCCATAAGAGCTAGCCTACCATCCTTTAAAAAATCTTTTTTTTTCAATGACATTTAGCAATTATAGTGTTCTTGGTCAATCCTCCTATCAATTCTCCTTAACGATACAGACATGCTCAAACAGAATTTAATACCGCAAGAAAACGAGAAATTCTGCACCGAGGGAGCACTCTATAAACTATACTACACTAAAGTTTTAAAATATCCTACCACGGTATTTCCCACAAATGGGGTAGCCACCGGACTAACTGCACGTAATTAACATTTTTTTTTAAAGATATATCTCGGTTTTGTTATAAACCCAAATACAACCTTATACACCTTTCACAATAAGCTACTAAAAGCTTGTGTCGTGAAAGCGGAGTTTGCCGGCACCTGGTATCGAACCACGGACCCCTTGTTCACGAGGCTGAGACTCTACCTCCAGGCTACCGACGAACTCTTGTAGATTGTTCTCTCCATGTTAATAAAATAATTAATTCAGGATGGATGGCATGCCTTATTGCTGAGTTATAAATGTTAATTGTTATATGCGTGAGGTTTTACTACATAACCAGTATTGATAATACCGTCGTAATAAATTTAATAAATGCTGAAAACCCGAGGTTCCAAACGCGCTTATTTGTATAACCTTCGTAACCCACCCTAACAAAATATTGTGTTGTGCTAAGGTGTTTTTTCTATGGACATATTTTTATCCATGATGAAAATATACGCCAGTGGTATACTTCATTTAAGTTTAACTGCATGCAAATACTTAAAACATGTTTATTGATCTGTTGAGACGATTTGTGGCTGCAAATGGAATTAAGTTTTTAAAACAATGCAATTGCAAATTTTATTTCAATGATATTAATGTATGCACAATAAATATCATAGCAAATGATTGCAATTTAAAATTAACGAATCAATAACTTTGGATTAAATAATTGCATCGAGACATTACCTAATAAATTGTGATTATTTTAATTATTTCTATTTGTACTATTGAGTAAAACTGATGGGAAAGTCATGGACTCCTTTAAAAACTCTTGGAGGTATTTAAAATGAATATTTTTTATGCATATGCATTTTTATGCAAAAAAAAACAACTCAAGATAATTTTAACAATTTCACATTGTTATAAGTAGGTAGAAATATAGAATCTTAATGATTGGTAGACCCTCAAGAATTAGTTCTTATATGGCAGGTTTCAATAATCTATCTGTCCGTTACTGTCAGTAGAGTTCTATTGCAGGTATAGTATATTTTATACAATAGATTTCTATCGATAGTAACGGATAGATAGATTATTGAAACCGGCCATTAGTAGAATACCAGTAAGTAGATAAAGATTCATCAATATGAATATGATTTATCTCTTTTTAACAAAACAATAAAGGTTTTATATGAAAAGTAGATTAGCATAATATTTCAAGTTACGCTTGTGAAATTTTACACCATGTAGTTTACTCCATGACTTCATATTTTATGGAAGCTATAGTCTATTATATTGCACCTCGGAGGTGTGCACGCGATTAATTCTTTTAATTAATCTATGACACGTCATTTCACGAGACAACAGCCGTCGCTATAATTTATTATATTGCTGCATTTTACCTTCACACTTCTATACCAACACCAAAGAAAACCGCAGCAATAATTGAGGGAAACATAATATTATATTAACTCTTCACTTGTAACTTGTGCATAGTTTCGTTTGCTTTATTTATGAAGTTTAACTCATTTAGCAGCTGTATGAACGGCTTTTGCGTACCAACATAATTTCACTGAAGTATATACGCGTTATGAGGGATGAAGAAAGTCAATAAGTTCAGGAAAAGTTCAATGAAGTAAGTTGAATAATTTAACAGATTTTGCGGTGGAAAAATATCTAATATACAAAAAAAGTCTGCACAGGTCCCAATATAATATACCTATCTAATAAAAAAACTTGTTGCATTTTCAATTGTTTGAATAATAGATAAAAAAATATATACGAAACTATAACGAAAAAATAAAACAGTTAAATTAGAAATATGTAGCATTCTATCCTTTCTAGGTATTCCACAATAGTTGTCGTAAGTTAAGAGAGAGTATAGTAGGTATACTCGATTTTGTCAATTCAAATGGTATTTTATTCCATATCCTGTATTTAACTGCATGTTTACATAACAACTTCAACAGTGTGACAATAACTTTGCATGACGGGACAAAGGACAAATTGAGTAATTACAAATATTCTAGGTAATCAATATAACCCTGAAATAGTAAATTATATCATACAATATGCACTCCAGGTGTGTTATCATAAGTAAACAATCAATTCCGTAATAATATATTCCATGACAATCAGGTGAAGTCTCTTATCAGTTCTAATACAAATTAACTACATAATGGGTAGGTATTATTATTTTTTTGCGATGACTATGTAAACCCGATTCAAAAGTGAACTGTTTTTTTTATAAAATTAGTTAGTAGATATAATCCATTGTTTAAATATTATTTTTTTCTATTTCTCTGGATATCGTCCAAGAGCAAGTATGTAAAATGAAGAGACGATTAACAGTAAAAATCACATTCCATTTCAGCTGATCTACTGACTACTCTACATGTGAGATAATATGTCGTGGTGGTATAGATAAATAAATAGATATACGTTTGATGTAATGTTAGCTATATTGACATTTGTAGTTGCAGTTAGCTCGAAGTAGTTACAAAATTTCTCCATAAAAAAAAATTAAGTTACATTTATTAATTAATTACACGGGCTACTAAAAAAAGGTTTGAGCTTTACTTTAAGCTCTCAATTTTTACTTATTAGGATATTTCCGGTATGCAAAGATCGACGGCAAATAATTTTCAACTCTCAGGTATTTCAGAAAATGAGAAAATAACGAAGAAATAGTTTAAAAAAACTTCCAGAATTTACCAGCATTATAAAAAAATATGATTCGATTTGTTTGCACTTGATGTGATAACTTATCACACTTCCGATATGACTAAATGAAAACCTACTTACTATCATACTTCCTACTGTCTATAATAAAATACCAAAAATAGTATCACTTATTTCACAATATCTGAATCATCGATCGTAGGAAAATAAGTTACGTCGAGCCATCTTGCCGCATCTTTAGCAAAGAAAATTAAACATCATACTCATAACCACCGCCATTCACAATATGTACAGGTAGTATAATTATTATTTGTTTACTTTATTTACTTACTATCTTTATTTTATTTTTTGTTTAATGGGTTGGGATAAACTCGCCCATTGCACAAATTTATTTGTCTGATCTAAGTTCTACAATGTTTATATTTTAATAATGTGTGTTTTTTTTGTGCAATAAAGATTTTCATTATTATTATTATATTCTTTAGTTTCCTCGAAGTCTTGCAGTTTTTCATAATTTTTTTTCCAATTTATCATGGTTACAATAACTTTTCAGAATTTGACAAGTCCATTCATTTAGCCCTTAGATGAAGCCACGGTATACGCTTTAACTTGGAGAAGTTTTTTTGTTTATTGGCCTAAATTAAATATGGGATATTAAAAAATATATGTTAGGTTAAGTTAGAAGAGATCGTGCCTTGGCGATAAACTCGCCCTCTGTATATTAATTGAATTTAATTTTAATGTATACCTTTTATGAAATCGTTTGTAATCAATGTACATTAATGAATAAGTAAATAAATTTAAAAAATACATTTTGTTCGCCAAAATTAATACTGGCAACATAGCCCATGAATATTTAGGTACAATTAAATATATTGTCTAAAACACGCTTGAAATTTCAGCAGGAAAGAGTGGCAGTCAAGCATTCCAAAAAAAACACCCGTCATAAGTTTATTAAGTTTTTGCATTAGAAAACAATATTTGTATTATATTGAGTGTGTATTATGTAGTGCATTCTTATTGTATTATCTTATCAGCTGGTATAGAATTTATATCTAATACAAATAATGATTATTTGGCGCGACTGAAAATGTAACGACACTCGAAGAGTGAATAAGTTGAGTAAACAAATATGTTTCATTGATATACATTGGAATCTCAGTTTATATATAATGAGTTACAATCCATTGGATTGGTCTGCAACGAGTTTTGACTTATTTCTCCACTCCTCCCTATTCTCAGCTAGTCTCTTCAACTCCATATATGAGCCACAGCTCATGTCCCTCTTCAGTTGGTCCATATAGGCGTCTCTCGGTCGACCTCTGCCATTTGTGCCTTCGGTCCTGCCCTCTGCGATTGCGATGAGCAGTCCTGGGTGCCTGATGTTGTGGCCAATCCAATTAGCTCGTTGTTGGCAGATTCTTTTGAGGAGTTGCCTTTTTTCGCCAACCCTGATAAAAATTCCACGAAAATGATAACTTGTATATTTGTGAACATGTAAAAGGCGTAAGCCGTCAATATGCTAAATAAATAAATGCATTTTAATTTAGCATAGCATTCACGGTAGCTTAATTGGACAAAGCAATCCTCGCGTAAAGGTAGGGATGCGGGTTCAAATCTCGTTTGGGCCACTACCGAATAAGGTGACGTTGTCTTTTCTAAACCTTATATGGTAGTTTCATGTGTTAAATTTAGAAATAAATTCAGCGTAAAAAGTTCAAGAAATTATCTGAAAACTTAATATAGGACGAACGCATATAACATTTAGTTAAAACGCAGTACAAACGTATGTAAGAAATAAGGAAAAGTATTGTGTTATACGAGAATACTGAGCCATTTGATGCAAACAAAAATGTAAATACTAAATCACTCGCAAACGAGTGGATGGTCTTGAGAAGAATAGAATAAATGTAAATATGTATTTCTTACTAACGGTAATGAAATATCAAACTTTTCACATAGATTTCAGCATTCAGTAAAAACTTTCATCAGAGATATTCTTGTCAAAACCTGCCACTTCTTCAAATAACTGAATAATATAAAAGCGTAAATATGTATGTATGTAAGAGTATGTTAGTAGATAATTAATTACTCACGTCTATAGAGGTGGGCGCATAACACATTTCACAATGAAACGTAAGATATTTTTACTAAACATATTATCTACGTAATGATTACGCCCGATATGTTTAGTATGTACTAATATAAAATATCGCACACCTACATACTGACGTCGCATAATGATGATGTGTAAATTCCCAGAATATTCTACATTTTACCTTGAAGTGAAAAAACACATGTTTTTCTTACGCAATACCTTATATTTATAATCATGAATGAATCAACAAATCATAATAAATATTTACCTATATCGGGTCATAAACCCTCATGGAATTCTCATAATAGTAATTATGTCACTAAATATTATTTTTTTATAAAATGAATATCATATTATACAATTCCTTGTCTTTTTTGTGTGCATAAATTTAGATTTGAACAAAAACTTTATATATTGGTTTCCTTCTCCTGCCTTTCCTTTCCTTCTGCTTCCCCAAAACAGAGTTTCAAATTCCCAGTTGTGTCATAGAATCAGCTGATTTTTCTGATGTCTTATAAAAAATTATATATAAATGTATGTTCAGTGTCATTAAACTCTTGCGTCATTCAATTCTTCACGTCGGCATCGCCCTCGTAACATCAGATGTCGTCTTCGACATGGAAAATCACCATAATTTTTTATTTATTTATAATAATACTTGTTATACGTGTTTGAAAAAAATACTTATACGGAGAGGACAACTTTCATGTTTATTACATGTAGCTAGTCTACTGGGTACTCTAGTTGTGGGATATGTCGTGATGGTATAGTATTTATGATGGTATAGTATTTATGATGTTATAGTAGTAGTATTTTTAATATGTAGAGACACTAACAGAAAATACAATACATGAATTATTACAAACACATAATAAGATCTGGCCGTCTGCAGCAAGCAAATTAGATAATATAAACTTAATAAACATAACGTTAATCTAAAAAAAATCGAACAATTTCCAAACAATAGACATCATAAAGTCGACATGAGCTCCCAGTAATACGATAATAGTACACAATAAACCCGCGTCGAACCGATAGAGGGACAGATGGGAATCCGCGACCATAAAGGCACCTTTGTAAACACAAATCTTAAGATCTAGAAAAAAAGGACTCTTAGCCTTCATTTAAAAGTACCTTAAGGTACATTTATTTCAATAATCTAAAAAATCATTTCATGATTCATAGTAAAAATATGGTAATATTGCGACAGTAAAAAAATACCTTTTATAGGTTTTTTTATTTATGACAAGTACTCATCTTCGCCATTTTCATTTCAAAAAAACATAACAGAGAAGATTGATATTGATTTAGGTAATCCAAATTAAATATGGATTTATGATGTCTAATAATAATGATATTCCTGTCGGTAGTGAAACTAGACTTTTTATATTAGGTAATAAAAAAGTTAATTATCTCTACAACTTGATAAATGAATTTATGAAAACATCCGACTTTTTTAATTTCTATCCTCTCCGCCGAATTTTCAATTTGGTAAAATGAATTTGAAGTATTTCACGATCTTGTCGTTTTTGTTAAACAATTTAAACGTTAATTATTTTTATATTCCCAGAATTAAATTATTTAATGTCTACATGTGTATTTGTGTGTCTGTGTATGTATGTATGTATTTGTATATGTATATTATGTTATTAATGTTGTCTCACACTGCATGTTCCATACAAAATTTGATTCTCTGTTTGGTCATTTGGTTTTCTTAAATTTAATGATATAATTATAATTTTTTTGAAATTGTCACTGTTATACTTGTAAATGTTTTGTATAAAGTATTTTGTCATGTAATAGGCTTATGCCGTGATTTTTTTTTGTAAAATAAAAATAAATTTCACATAATACCCTGCTATACTTTTGTGCATATATGAAAAGCACGCCATTGATACCTTCACAACTTGATGAACTTATCTGTGTTTGACGAAATTTATTTACACGATATTTTTTTTTATTATGTTCTTTTCAAACATTGACAGTGTGAAGAGATCTCATTACCTTATTGTTATCATATCAGTTAACTGTAGAATATCTATACAGTTAACTTTGTGCAGTTTACCTGGCCGTTGTGATAAGAAACTCTATGTATAATAATATGAGAATATAAATTGCATTACCTCAATACATACATACTCATCTGATATAACCGCATCTCACACAGAATATAATGACATTATTATATACACGATGAGCTATGTGACTTATTATATGATCGTAAAAAGTAATTTGTTCGAAGAACGTAGTTACTTCTATATATACCTACTTATACCTAATAATCACTTTATATAAAATGAAAACGATGCAAAAATAATTAAAATTATATTGAATAATGTCACGTCTGTTTGAAAATGACATGGCGCTTCTAGCTGGAGGTGTCTTGAAATTTGCAACTTCTTATCTCAAAAAAAATTATATCATTTCACTTTTATGATAACGTTAATTTACCAGATAATCAAGCTAGACTCACATGACAACTAATGTCAAGCTAGACTTACATGAGAATGCTCAAACTCTCTCATCTCATCATCAGCCACTCCTTGCGCCCTTGCGCCAACTGAGTCACCACTTGCCACAATACTTATAGAACTCTGATGTCGTTGTCATAAAAACAGTAGGGTAAGGTTGCTTTAGTCGTACCACGGCCTAAGTCGTACCCCGGTAATATCTTATCTGATAGTTATAAATTGCACCATCTAGTATCGTCAATCTGAACTATTTAGTTGAGTGAGCGAACGTAAAAAAGTGGGCGGCCGGCCGGCTACCTGAAGCAAAAATATTGAAAAAGTAAGTTTTTGAACAGTTTTCATTAAATTTTTTGACTCATTTGTAAGCTTTTTATGACAGGAATGTGATACTTACCTATTTTCTTTGTTTACGTCTATTTGTATCGCCTGTATTCACCAAGAAAAACTGAGCGAACGATCAGCTGAGCAAACGATCAGCTTAAATCGACCGAAGGCGATCGAAGGCGACCGGTGTGGCGCGGAGGCTAACGCACTTGCCTTTGAGTCACGAGGTCCCGGGTTCGATTCCCGGCCAGGGCAAAAATGAAGAATGACCTTTTTCAGATTGTCCTGGGTCTGGGTGTTACATGTATATGTGTTTAGTGCATTGTATATGTGTATCGCCGTGTTAGTACCCATAATACAAGATTCATATCTTAGTTTGGGACTAGCTCGGTCTGTGTGAATTGTCTACACGTGTTATGTTATGTTATGTTATAAAATCTCCCTCAGCATTCCTCAACGTAGATAGGTATTCACCAACGAAAATTTACAATGCTTAGCTGAGTCGAATTTGATCGTGCGTATCCATGGATACAATGTAAATATTATGAAATGAAACTGACATTTATTTACGGAAACAGCCATCAAAGTAACTAAAAAGTATATTTTTGATAATTATACCAATAAAAATAATTTTAAGCCATTTAAAAAATATATGTATAATTTAAAAAATTATATATATATTTTTTAAATATTTATAAATGCCTTTATTTATACAAAATCAAGACTTGAACTTAAACAGATATTACTTTGATAGCAGTCGATTTGACAGCTAGCATTCAATCGAATCATGCATTGTTGTCAAAGTAGTTTGCCGGTGAGGTTAAAATTAAAAAGAAATTATAAACAAGGATAGAAAAATAACTGAAACACTCCGTATATAACTAAAATACACAGTAATTTACCATCAAGAAATAATTTTAACTCCTTGCAATATTGAACTATTACACTATCCGTGGTATTTTATAACATAGATATGTACAATATGAAAAATTATAAATAAAAATCTTGTTACTATTTTTGTATTTGTTTATATTTATTTGTAAAAGGCATAAGCTGTTTATAAGATAAATAAATAAAAAATATTCATGTTGTTTAGTAAGTACTCTGTAACATATTTAGTCGAAAGTAGAACTATTATAATTATTATTATTGGACAACATGAAAGTGTCGTTAACGTGCCAAAGCACCTCAATGATACTGAACAATTCATCAATTCTAGGACATTACATCCACATATTATAGAATCTCGGATACACAACAGCATCCATGTCAGAAGACACAATATGTTGAATTAAATTAAATGTTTTGGATATAATATGTATCCACGTCCATAATATAAAACAGAATACAATATTTAATAGTAATGAGTAAATTATAAAGTTTTTAGATCCTTTCTGAATGTCTTAAGATCTGCAGCTTGCCTACGCTAGCGAGGCATCCATTCCAGAGGTTGGGTCCCGCCACACAAAAGGCTCTATCCCCATAATTAGTTAAAATTCTCCTCTGCGGGCTCATTTCTTGATATTTCAACCTGCACAATTCAGCAATATAAACTAGAGCATTCTCATTCTGTGCCTTATAAACTAACATTCACACTTTGGACT
Source organism: Athripsodes cinereus (assembly GCA_947579605.1). Taxonomy (NCBI): domain Eukaryota; kingdom Metazoa; phylum Arthropoda; class Insecta; order Trichoptera; family Leptoceridae; genus Athripsodes; species Athripsodes cinereus. The sequence goes on from OX388318.1 coordinate 9,521,336, forward strand.
GCACTATAGTCTCCACTGGTAGCCAATGAAGTTCCTTTAAAAGTGGAGTCATACGTGTACACCTTTGTACTCCAAAGATAACACGTACAGCGGACTTCAAAACTGATTGCAGCCTATCGATCTTACAAGCAGGTAATCCCACTAAAATACTGTTACAATATCCTAGTCTGGATATTACCAGAGCCACAATTAGTGACTTCTTAGCGTCAAATGTGAGACACCTTTTTATCATCCCAATTTGCCGCACCTGAAAGAAACAAGCACTGACAAGAGAACTAATGTGCTTCTCTAAAGTTAGCGAGCTGTCTTTTATGGTTCCCAGAAGTCTGACCTACGTTGACGGTGCCTTTTATGTGTGATAAGAAAGTGCGACTGCGATTGAAAGGATTGTTGTATTGCATCGAACTATTTGTGATTTTTTGTATATGTTTAATGGCCTTGTGCCGTATATGTCATTATAAATAAATAAATAAATTAATTAATTAAATAATTTATTTATAAATATACATATATATAAGTTATTACATGCCGCCTACAAAAATATATTCAATAAATTGTAAATAAAACGCCAACAATACGAAACAAGTATGGCGGACATTATAGAATAATTTTGACAGATCGACGCTGAGCAAAAGTTAATCCACCTCAATTGGCCGATCAAATTTGAGGGAAATTTTCACTCAAATCACGCTGAGGGAGCCTAAAATATGTTGGTGAATACCAATTTTGACGTTGATCGTAATTTGAGCTGATAGAACGCTCAGATTTTCTTGGTGAATACGGGCGTATGACTTATCTGGCAATAGTTTACGCATATTCAAACGGTACTACATTTTGAGGTTACGTCAGTGGTTTTAGTTTTAAACATAGAAGACCCCGGCGCTTAAGTCGTACCTGTGCAAAAATCCTTACTCGTACCGGTACGACTTAGGTATTAAGAAAATTGTTTAATAATTTACTTAACATTTTATCAGGTAGGTAATACCTAAATATGGCGAAGAAAAAGTACTTGGATGCAGGAGGACATGGACGAAGCTTTAAACATACATACCATCACGCCGCTTCCCTCGCGGGGTAGGCAGAAAGGATCGAGCGTCACTTCTTTCTATCATTGCATACTTCTTTCGCTGTCATACAATTCCTCATGTATGCTCTCTTGTTCAATGTGCTCATCACGTGACCGTCCTGTAGGAATTGATTAAAATGATCTTGCCATTTAATCCTCGGACGTCCACGTCTCCGAGCACCATTCCTCTCAGCCAAATATATCTTCTTGGTCATTCTGTCCTCATTCATTCTTTCCACGTGCCCAAACCATCTTAACTTATTTACATTCATCCTTGTAATTACACCAACTTTCATTCCACATTTCTTTACTCCTTTCTTATATCACTGAAACATCGGAATGGAGAAATTGGATTTAATGAATCCCGTAGAAGATTTTTTTCAAGATATAATAATTCTATTTTCTATGTGTTATTTACTTTATTTGACAAAAAAAATATATTTTAAGTTAATCTCAGACTGCATTGTTTATATTTTTTTAGTTATTCATATGATATCTGGTTATTGAGTATTTTTCTATATTATAGTTTATTATAGTATTCAAAAGGTATATTTTCTAAGTACGACTAAGGCTATAGGTAGTACGACTTAGGCGACTAGGCGCCTTAGTCGTACCGAAGGTATCTATTTGAAAAACGTCAAAATACCTATTTTGTTAAGAGATTTTCAAATTTCTATGATTGTCGATTAAAAGGCAACTAAATGAAGATTTAATATATGCAGATGATTTTGTTTTATTTTAATTGCACTAAATATTATAGCATTATTTCCTTAGGGGGTACGACTTAAGCAACTTTACCCTATATATTATTATGAAAGAGAGATGTGCAAACTATCGGTGTCAATAAAAATAATGTTTAAAACAGTTTGATTTAAATCCGAAGTAACTTTTTAAGAAGGAAATACATTTTGGACACCTAGCGAACTAGGTTGTACCGGACTCCTACCGGCTAAAACCACCCTCTTTTCCCTCACACAGTAGTACACTTGCGTCTCGTCTCAACTATTGACTATGTTTTTATTCATAGTCTTTTATGATTTTTGCTCCATCTCTTCTTTTTCTTTTGCCTTTATGACCACTCCACGAAATCGCTGATAGCACACCAGCATCTTTGTTAGTATATTTTGCGACTCCAGGTTCACTTTGAGGATTTGCTCATCTTCTGCCCCGTCCCTTTTCCCTTCAAGAAGTTATAATAGAAAAAGACGCCACGTCCACTAAGAAGTTGTGTGAGTCGGAAGTTCGCATTTGTTTTTGAAGTATTTGTAATCAATAAAATATCTCAATTTTCGATAATTCCAAATAATTCCATAAGCGTCAGAAATCTGCTAATTAGTAATTTTTATCATTAAAATGGGTATAATACATTTTATATTCGTATTACGTAATGCTTAGGGTCGTTTTGTTACATTTTCAAGTCGACATGTATTGTGTAGATGTATTGCGATACTTAGTGATAACAAGGAATGTTGTTTAGTCATCGTGTATATTAAGAAAATAGTCACTCATGTAGTAGGTAATAAAATTATTAATGTATTGTAAAGCGTGTGCAAGAGGAAACAAACACTTATCTAATAGATTACTTACCGCTAGTATTGTAGATTTATGCAGTATGTATTATAATATTATTGTACTTCATACGACACCCAAGACATGGTATCGTGATAATGTGTAATGCAAACTTCGCAGTTAATCCTTATATGCTTCATACAACACTGTCTTAAAGAGACGTTGATGGTACTTTTATTTCAACAACTATGATGAATTTTGGACAGTATTAGATCGGTTTATTTTAGAAGGGCAGCGCCCGCGACATACCTCGTACCGTACCTGGAGATATGTATCTCCGTAACGACACACACATGCACAAACAGGATTTAATGTCGCATTAAGCGAGGAATGCTGCCCCGAGGGAGCACTCTAGATTTAGCGGCCACACACCAAAAAATTTGGTACAAACAGGGAAGGAAAGAAATGGGAATATTAGATCGGTGGACATCATTTGCTTTTATAAAAACATTCAACTTTATTTTATTTCAATGCAATCACCACTTTTCATCAACAGTATTGAATTTATGTGCCAGCTCATAATAATAAAGAAGAACAATAAGGTTATATACCTAGATATAGATCGATTTTTTCATCAAGAATTCATAATTTTCGGAATATATTTTTACACCCCTACAAAAATAACCTTTGATTCTTCTTAAACACTAATTAATCTTTCGCTTTTATCACAGATTTCATTGTAAGGCACAGTCACGGTCTGTAGACCGTTTTTTTCCACAACTTTTTAATTTAAATGTGATTTTATTGCAATCGCATAGTGATAATAAAATTTTTAACATCCCGCTAAGTACGTTGCCCCTATCAGATGGCAGTGAAAGTATATTATATTGTGATGTAGCCTTACGTACGTGTGTGGATCTATATATTCTCTGAACTGTACTCGTAGATCCAAATAATTCAGATTAGACTTGATTAACTGGCGATGGATCCGTGAGAGCGAACTTATTATCATTGCATGACCTCACTGGCTTCGACCTGAACCTTTTCTTCTTCGTCATCATGTTCCGCTATCCTACTTCACTTCCTCTGTGAAACAATGCCCATTCGAGTAAAAAAGAGAGTTAGGTTAGGCATACATGTACATTATCCAGCAAATGTTTGATATTGTGTCATGACTTGTTTTTAATTTATATGCATTTCTTTCATAAATTCGTGAGTACAAGAAAATACACCATATTTTTTACAATTTTAACTTGATTACGTACACAGAAAATATCCACTCATGTTTCCGGATATTACAGTAAAGTAGAGACGTAACTTGTAAGAACGTAATACCCATTCCACGTATAACCGTATCTTGGCAAAGGCCCAAACCAACTTGACCTAATATGTAGTCAACCATGTAAAAATGCATTAGTCTATTTTCATGTTTTAATGTGGCTTTTCCATTTCTTTCAGATTATATTGGCGGACGAATGTACGGAAGCTGAAGGTCGTGCATGGCACATGAAACATTTTGCTTGTCTCGAGTGTGATCGGCAACTTGGCGGACAAAGATACATCATGCGAGACCAAAGGCCATATTGTTTGGAGTGCTTCGATGCAATGTTTGCTGAATATTGTGATTCATGTGGCGAACCTATAGGGGTAGACCAAGGTCAAATGTCACACGAAGGCCAACATTGGCACGCGTCAGAAAGATGTTTTTGTTGCCATACATGTCGAGCTTCTCTTCTAGGCAGACCATTTCTACCACGCAAAGGAGCTATTTACTGTTCAATTGCGTGTTCAAAAGGTGAACCACCAACGCCTTCAGACAGCTCGGGTCCCAGAGCGCGCCCACCTCGCCCTCCTAGAGTAAGAGCACCTCCGTCTCCACCAGAATCCCCGTCCGCTAATGTAATTCCTGCATCTCCTGCCCATAGATCATTACGTAGTCCAACTCCAATGCGGTCTCCAAAAATGGGAAGGCGAGCTCTACAAAGATCACCTAGGCCAAATGTTAGTCCATCACCTAATCATTTGGAAACTCCATCCATATCAGAGCCTTACTCCGTAAGAGCAGAATTAACGTATTCTCAAAATGATGACGAAGCACTTTGTTCGACAACATGTATAGAATCAATTCCTCCAAGTGAGCCACTAGACTCGCCACCTCACAGTCCACCACCTTCTCCCCCTCCACAACCGCCGCAAGAGCCACCCTCCCCACCGCCGCAGCCACCCATTCAACACAGCACCTATACGCCAGGTCATAGTAAAAGCCTTGACAGAGTATTGAATGACCGAGAACCTGGTGTAAGCGAAGACTGGCACGCAAGGGATAGAAGAAGAGAACCGTTGCAATTAGATTCATTAACTAATGCTCTTAAATGGGAAGAAAGCCGACAAAATAATTCACAAACGTCTTCCATGCCAGAGTTGACGAGAAGCCCACAACGGTTAAAGGAGCATGAAAAATCAATTGAAAAAACACCAAAAACGTTCAAAGGGCGAGCAAACTTGAGCGTACGATTCCAAGGTGATGATAATAAAGCATTTGAGGGTGATGAAGGAGATGGTATTGAACAAGCGCCTCCGACAAGACAGAAGCATCAATACTCTAGAGATGAAGATTGCTGCTCTACATGCTCCAGTAGTTCTAGTAGTGATGATTTATATTCACTTCCCACGCGTGTCAGGACAGGAGGTGTGAGGATTGCTTATGTGCCAAATGATTCCGTTGCTGCAGCGAGGATGCGACCAGGTAACAAAAGTCCGCGGACGGGACAAGGAAAGCCACAAGACGATAAATGTATACTCTCCTGATGGCCTACAAAACTTGCCATGTTTCATTTATAGCTAAGAACTCCATACAAGAGATTTTAATTTTAATCATCAAGTATGAATTTAAATAATTTATTTTTCTTATACCTATATGAAAATATTCTGTTAGTAGTCAAATACAAAAATATTGAGGCAAGACACATTTTTTAAAAGAATCTAGGTTTTGTTCTAAACCGAAATACAACTTAATAAATCTTTCACAGCAAGCTAAAAGCTTGCGTTGTGAAAGGGGAGTTTGCCGACACCAGTGAATGAACCACGCAGTTCTTGTACATGAGGCTGAGACACTACCTGCAGGCTACCGACGAACTATGAAAATACATAGAAGTTTATTTTTGTATTTCGCTACTAGCAGAGAACACGTTCTTTTCATATTAAGTACATTATTAATTTTAATTATATTTTTTTTATATTTTGTTTATAAAATGTAGTACAAATTACATTTAAATCATATTTTTATTATTTGTATATTTGATAAAACAAATCATATGTATTCTTTTTTGGATAATTAACAAGACGTTTTTTCTACATCTACCTACCTACAATTAAAAGTGTATTACTGTAATCAACAAGTAATTTTTTTGAGATTTATTGATATAACGAATATTGATGTAATACATACCTAAATAAAAAATATTTTTGATGATATGGAAATAAATATATTAAACCTAATGTAGCTTTGCGAATTAATGTTTAAAAATTATACAAAATAAAATGTTCATAACATAAGGCATTGTGCTTCCAAATAGGTTTTGTATTCTTTACAATATACTATTCTTTACATTGTACATAATATATAAAATCAACAACGAAATTTACACCTACATACAATCTTTACATTCAAATGTCGAATTAAATAAAAAAAAATGTTTCAAAACTTTTCAGTGTTTTTTTTAGCTAAGAAAAATAATTGACACTTTTCTTAGACATGACACCACATTAAGTATATACCGAAACCGGAAAATTCACAGACGAATCCACTGATGACAAATGCACTGACATACTTGGACTTTATATAATATATATGGACAATTTGTAAAGCGCCGTTTACTCATAACATGACCTCAAGGGCGCTGTATATCGTATCCATCACCCGAAACTCCCAGCAAAAAGGTGTGTCTTCAGCCCTCTTTTAAAACTCTCTCCATTCACCTCCTCTCGCAGACACAGAGGCAGCTTGTTCCAAAATCTGGGACCCGCAACACTTAACGCTCTATATCCAAAGCCTGTTTAGGTAGACTTTTTTTATGTTACCGACCTTTACTTACTCTGCCTTATCGATGAAAACGATTTTGTTAAGTACTTAACTTATTTGAAAATTTCTTAGGTGTTTCGGTAATTTGACGTCGAATATAGATCAATTAAACTCAATCATCTGCATAGCATACTATTTATAACAATCACAATATTTAAATGACTTTCTAATTTGATAATCATTATTTTTATTTAAACATATTATTATTATATATTTAGTTGTATTTATTTATTTTATGTTAAGTATTAATAATTTTTAGCTTGAGGATATTAAGAACATTTATTATAATCGTGCTTAAAATGCCGGAGCTTGTATGTAGATACTCATTATAGGAATGTAATTTGTATAGCTATTATATATTTTCAATTCATAATAAATATCGTGAAAATAAATAATTAAATTAATAAAATATCATGTAATATAATTAATGTTGCCTCTACTTATTATTAAGTATTGATTTTTTTATTTATCCTATTTTTGTGACCCGATCAAGTTTGTAATTATTTCAATAAAAATATAATTGAATTTATATAATTTTAATGATTCATCATTAATTTGTTGTTTATATTATTATCTACTCCATTTTTTATGTTTCATGTTTGAATAATAAATGTATAAGTTATTGATTTTTGTACAAAATAAACTTTGCCAATTATTGTTAGTAAAAGTTATTTAAAATATAAATGTTTTGTTTTCATTTTTTACTATTTTAACACCTTTTTATAATTTACATTAGCTAAAATTTAGTAACAATTGTTGCAATTATCACACATTGACCAGGAAAGTCTGAAGAAAAAAAAATAATCGGCCAGTTAGATTTCAGATAATACCTATAAGTAATTGATTTATATTAGATATATTTCTACCACAATACGCCACAATAAAAAAGAGCATAAGTTATTTGCCAAATTTAATAAAAAGTGACTGTTAACCCGAACAACAGTATTTCACAGCATACCGATACGCAAAATCACTGATATTTTCACATGCGAAAAACTCGAAGTGAATTTTGTGAATACATTTTAAATATTTAGTAATCTGCAGACTTGATAAAGTTTGACATTCAAAAACCTTCTGCAATTTCTTTTAAATAAATTCCTGTTTTCTGTTAAAATACTACCTCAAAGTTCAAAATATGTTTTTGCACCAAACGGATCAATTCATTTTATTATCTCCCAAATAAATATTAAATTCGAATCACAGTAAGTAATTACGAATATTTCAAGTCTTATGGATATGTTAAGTCTCGGAAACTTGCAACACTGAAAATCAACAACAAAAAAATAGTTTCTTAGGGTGCAAACACAAAGACAGCAGGTTGCCAGCGCCGATCAGTGCCGGTAAGCACCGGCAAAGTAAATCGCAAACGGCGTTCCTGCTTTTACTATGTTCGTGTTCATTGAAATGCATGTAACCATTCTCGGCGCCGGTAGACGCAGGCATCGGAAAGAAGGTAACCTGCTTACTATATAAGAAATAACAATATCAAACATTAAGCAAGTAATAATAACGAGATAACAAGAATCGAGTATCTCATTCCAAATTTTCTAACTTAAGTGTTCGAAATAAAATAAGCTGTGTTGACACTGGGCAATATATTTGTCATGAGCAGTTGATGAAGTAAAGCTAGCTTCATTAGACATAAAAAAATGTAAAACTTATAATAAAAAATACTCAAAAAATCTAACCTCTTAGGAGATGCTAACTTCATAGAACTATAACTCAAAAAATCTACATCAAGATATATCACGAGTAAACAACAGAGATAGCATATCTACCATTTCACTTGCTCTTTGGTGTCAAGATCTCAAGATACTTACCATACATACATTTCACAGTCACGTTTTTACAGCAGCGTCCGATATTGTGCCTGTTCTTCGTCACTTCCCTTCTAGTACTCGTGTAATATTATCGGGTGGAACCTTGTGAGATTTCGTACTTACGTTACAATAATAATACCTATGTGTGTACTTATTCTTCATAGCAGTGGGTATGTACCTACATACATACTACCAATATAATAATGGTTGACTTTATCGTATTGCTCACGCTAATCTACATACATTTCTAGGCTACCTTCTCAGTGGCAGTTCAATCACCTCCTGAACGAAATATAATATTACGCAATATAACATATACTGTAATATTATTTTTTATAGGCAAATAGGCTAGTATGTACCTATTGTATTACCATTACTAAATATTTTTTACACCAGTACATTACATGTTTTATGTTAGATTAATACAATATTGCGGTAGTACCTACTTACCTGCCTGCCTGCCGGAGAAATTCCACACATTTTTTTCCCCATTTCGTTCTTGACTTTCGACTATATAAAAAATATTCGACTATGTAAATGTATTGTGTAAGCGCATATAAACTTTTGTAATCTTGAGTTCATAATCTCGAGTTATTATTCTATGTTATACAATACTGAGAAGCTTCCAAATGTGGACTCAAGAAGATAATCTAACATCGTGCTTGGCAAGTCTTCATATTATGAACGGTAGGTAGGTACATATATTTACAGCACGTCTCAATACAGAGATATCTAGTGAGGCTGCAATGAGTCCGTTGCACATTGTTTTATTTTATCAAATTATTAATTATTACTCAGTTATAATCACATTGAAGACTCCCTCCCATACCCGGATATCATATAGGTATATATATAGTTATAATCACATAAAATATTCCACTTTCGTCCTTTTTCAACCACGTCCAAGTTTCGCTTTGATACATAAATATAATATGTGAGTGTGTATCGGTAAGGTAGCGGTAGATGAAGAAAAAAATTGCAGCTTATAATGACAATACTTAGAGCCTACCCACACACCTCTTGGCCTAATGGTTAGAGAACTTGACTCGTAACACAAAAATGCTGGGTTCGATTCCTAGTAGGTGTACTAGGCTGAAAGAATTCGCTATAGAGCGATGAGTGCAGACACCCGCTCTGAAAGGATTGATATGAGACAAACATAAGAGAGATGGAATTGGTGAACGTTGGTATAAAGCGCTTAAGCCAGCCTAAGCCGATCAGTAAGCGTCGGAACACCAAATACTCTCTTTTCTATCCTGCGAGATACAAATCTTGCGATTGAGCTATACCTATTTCGAGGGGAGTGGAGAAATACTTAACATTGTCAATAAAGGATATTTTGTTTTAATTATTTTAATGTTAATCTAACTTAAGAAATAGTTTAATCCTTAATTATGTATTTACTTCCCACACACCTTCTCCAACCCACCCCTTTTTGTCTTCATCCCTTCATCAACACGTCACATTAGTATTTTTTTGTTTGTTTGAAAAGATGTATCTATGTTTGTGTCATAAACCCAAATACAACCTTATACACCTTTTACAGTAAGCTAAAAACTTTTTTTAGTAGATGGCAAAGGTTTGCCGAAATCGATAACGAATTTTTGCAAGAAATAAAATAACATATAATACATAGTATAAATACTTTACATTATAAAAATGTCTTGTAACTATTATATAGTTAGTCCTTAGAAAATAAGTGAAATTACTAGTGGAGCCGTTAATTATGAAAATAAAAATATATTGCTTACAATGAGAGTGTCTGAGATGTTTAAAGGTTTATTCCAAATCTAGATTCATCTTTAAAAAAATATTGTAAATGTAAAATATCCATTTCTTTACAGAGACTTTTGTATATAATTTTCCTCCGGAATCCTTCAAATGTCATTAACCGGGAATATCAAAAGAAATTCAACTTTTTGATTAACCTTATTGGATTTAATCGTATCAGAATATGAACCTCTTTACTTCCGGAGAACATTTTATTGTAAGCAACATAAGTTTTGTTATTTTTCGAGTGGGCGGACAGACAAATTACAAGAATTGAAAAGAGTGCCAGGAACCAATGCGATAAGCCAATAAAAGTTCAATAAATAAAAGAAAATAATAAATACTTAGTTAAATGTCAAAGGTGATAGAATTATTCTTTACAATTTAAATATTGATTAAACATTATAGGAAATAATAACAGAGCTTTTTAATTTTTCACAATAAAGCAGAGTAAACAAGAAAGGGGCTACTACCGGTGCAGTCTTAATCCAAAAAAATCTTGTATCCTATAGATATAGATAAAAAACTTTGTACTTTTTGACCAAATTCAAATTAATAATATTTTTATTATTACAATTACAACAATGTGTAAGAAAGGGACAACGCTCATACAATTTTATAATTTCTAAGGTGATGAAGATTTTGGATGATTTTATTTTTGACGCCGTTTAACAGTCCCTAGAACAGTGGTTTCCAAAGTTGACTGGGCTCCGACCCATCTAACAAAAATTCCAATCTTGGGACCAACCTTTTAGCTGTCTTAGAGAAAAGTGGTCATAAATATTGGTAATGCTCAGATTCTCAAGTAGCGAGTCATGGAACTACTTAATGCTCAGGGCCTACTAAATATTATCTCGTGACCCACCGGTGGGTCGCGATCCATAATTTGGGAAACACTGCCCTTGACCGCCTCAAGGGCGCCAGTGAAGAGTTCAGTTTTTAATTTGCTTCTGAAGCTAGTGACAGTCTGACTATCTCTCAGTGGCACATTTTTTCAATGAAATGCAGTCTTATTACGCATACTCGCAATGTATTTGTTAGTATCTTTTATTTCATCATCATAGGGTACTAGATAGCCTAGAACAAAATCATTTTATAAAAACATAGTTCGTCCGTAGCCTGGAGGTAGAGTCTCGGCCTTGTGAACAAGGGGTCCGGGGTTCGATCCCAGGTGCCGGCAAACTCCCCTTTCACAACACAAGCTTTTAGCTTACTGTGAAAGGTGTATAAGGTTGTATTTGGGTTTATAACAAAACCCAGATAGGTATATCTTTTAAAAAAAATATATGTAGGTATACCTACACATTTCATAGAACACATAAAGCTGTGTCTAAAAGTTGAATAAATCCTCCATAAATACAAATTTTCATTAAAAAAATGCTGATCCACGGTTATAAAAATTATCAATAATTATGTCTTTAGTCTAGTTTCTGAAGTAGGTACTCACAATAAATTCATAAACTTATGAAAATTTAAAACCGCGTTGGAAGTAGCCCACATGACATAGAGTTTGTAATGCTTTAGAATAAGATTATTTTAAAACTGTATAGGGTTATTCCGTGTCAAATCGTCACACTGATTCAGACTTGATGTCTCAGATTTTCATGATTTTTTTTATGCAGCAATATATCATAGACTTAAGAAAAAATACCAAATTTCAGTAATGTAGCACAATTATTTTTGAAGTTATTAATTTTTAAAAATCACAATTTTTATGAAAAAATCTCATGTCTTGGCACCTTTGGATGCCTATAGACTGGCAACCAGTGATGATATAAACCTGGGAGAGGTCTCGTTTTAAAGCTGTTGAATGGGGCTTTAATCTGATGTGCCACAGGTCACGGTTCGAAAAAAAAATTAAATTTTAAAATTAAATTTTTCAAAAAGTGACAATTTTAAAAATTCCAAAAAATTGTCAAAAATAGTTTGTAATGTATTAATACATATACCGAAATTCTATTATGGGATCTCAATGGGATCAGGAGATACAGGGCTTCAGAAATGCATGCATCTTGATATTGCGTGTTTTGACACCTTTGGATGCCTATAGACTGTCAACTAATGATGATATAAACCTGGGAGTGGTCTTAAGTCTTCAATTTTATGGAATTTTTAAAATTGTCACTTTTTGAAAAATTTAATTTTAAAATTTAATTTTTTTTTCGAACCGTGACCCCTATCCTGTGGCACATCAGATTAAAGCCCCATTCAACAGCTTTAAAACGAGACCTCTCCCAGGTTTATATCATCACTTGTTGCCAGTCTATAGGCATCCAAAGGTGCCAAGACATGAGATTTTTTCATAAAAATTGTGATTTTTAAAAATTAATAACTTCAAAAATAATTAATTGTGCTATATTACTGAAATTTGGTATTTTTTCATAAGTCTATGATATATTGCTGCATAAAAAAAATCATGAAAATCGGAGACATCAAGTCTGAAAATCTCTCAAAATTGTGTTGAATGGACACGGAATGACCCTTTAGTGTTTCAGAATTCTGCATTTTATTTTACTTACTTATGCAGCTATTCCTGTCCACTGCTGAATATAAGCCTCCCCCATATGTCTCCAGGCATCTCTGTCTTGGGCTTTCTGCAGCCAGTCACCAGCGATTCTTCTTAATCTCGTCTGACCAACGTGTTGGAGATCTTCCTCTACTCCTTTTATCTTCACGAGGTCTCCACTTTACTACACTTTTTGTCCATCTTTGATCTTTAAGTATAGCAACATGCCCTGCCCATGACCACTTCAACCTTGCTACTCTTTACACAACATCCGTAACTCCCGATCTTCTACGTATCTCTGTGTTTCTAATGCGATCAGAGTTTTATTTGCAGCATCGCTCTTTCATGCTTCCTTTGAGCTACACGGAGTTTCTTGATAGTTAGCTTTTATTTTATCATCCTTAAATATTATAAAATCATTAAATACATTTCAAAAAATATTAAGAATACCTACAGTTGCATTATTTTCAAAAGGTTATAAAATAAACAAATAAAACATATTTAACCATAACAAAATATTTATTATAAAAAAATACTAAACATGGTAAAATTTATTCACACATCAACAATCGATAAATTTTGTGATGATCAACTAAAAACATCGATACACTAAGTGGGTAAAAAATATAAAAAATCTATAATAAAATATAAAACTCTTTGAGACGAGAACATAATTTATTATTTGTGAATGTCTTCTAAATACTAAGCAGGTATGCAACTTTAACATTCAATTCAGTCAACATCATCTTAATTGGAAGTTCTCCAGACGGGACTTACACTCGCAACCCGTCCTTCCACGAGATGTGCTGTGTCAATGTAAGATCCCGGGCGACATACCTATCGAAAGCTTCATATAGCAGCCAACACATAATACAATTTCCAATTACATTAAAAAGAAGTTCAATTACCCATAAAATAAAATGATATTTAGAGATAACTTTATTTATTTATTCTTTACTGCACATTGATTATAAGCAATTTTGCACATAAATATATAAATATAAAATCAATGTACAGGGGGCGAGTTCATCGCAGAAGCGCGATTTAATTTCAACTAATCCAAGGTATATTGAACTTTTTAAAAATAGCTGCATCGACTAACTTTTCTTCATCAGTCATCAACAAAATCTACCAAGATGGGTAAATAATCTTGGAATTATGTTAGTAGGTAACTAACCATTCTCTATGCCTATCTATATCACATATTTTGAATAGTATAAATCAGTGCTCCGCAACCGGTGTGCCGTGAGCTGAATACATGTGTGCCGCGGTCAAAAACAATGTATTTTGATTTTACAATTTTTAATTAATTTAATAATTAATGTCAAATTATTTTTCATAATATTGTATAGAATAATTATTTTAACTAAATAATATTTCAATGGTCTCCCCAAGCGCCTGGTGCCAACTGTTGAAAACTGCGTAGTGTGTTTTGTGCATACTATGGCCGCATGGAATTAGTCATAAATAAAGAAAAATGAATGAATTTTGGTGTGCCGCAGATTTCTTACAAGAATTTTGATGTGCCGCGGAATTCTATGAAGAATTTTGGTGTGCCATAAATGGGAAAAAGTTGCGGAGCACTGGTATAAATAACTAGCTGTATTAAATAATTTTATGCAGATCGATATACAAACGTACAAAAGTAGGTATTCATCTCCATATTTGCAAAATATAATTTAATTATCGATAAAGTAAATACATATACCAAAAATCATATAGATATAAAGGCAGTGATTAATTATAATTATAAACTGAATAAAATTCAGAATATATTTCATATTCACCTATATGGACTTCGACAAAAAAGATGTGAAATAACTAATGTTTATTTGTACCAAAAACTAGTGGTGAGATGGAAAACATCACTAAGTATTATATTTATAGTGATTATCTACTTTATAATAGGTACCTACATATTTATTTATAAATAATAAACATTCTCGCCAATTGCTTTGTTGAAATTGCACACGTTACAAATTATAGATGTCAAAAATAAATGTATAAAAGTTACTAAAAATAAATAACCTCAAAATAAAATAATATATGATTTAACGTTCGCAAGAATTTCTCTACTAATGTCATAAGTTTTACACAACCAACACATTATTATTTAATAATAAATTAATACCTACCTACCTAATAATTTAATTATTTGAATATAGAAAATTAAAAAATATCTAAACCCGTAATAATTCGGCTAAGCAGCGGTTGGGGAACCGGAGTAAATTATCACAAATGGGGTAGTATAATGATTTTTTTAGGGGTAACAAGGAAATTTTTCCAATTTGCTATTTTATAAACGTGTTAGTATTTTTACAAAATATAAAAAAATGAGGGGGTTATATCGACTAACGCAAAAATATTTTGTGGTAATGGTTAAAAAAGTTCACCGACCGGTAAGCTATTGGTACCAAATACTATGCAAGTAACCAAAATCCACCAAAATAAGTGAACGGGGATTATATTTAGTGTCATTCTCAAATACATAAATATAGAAACTAACATGTTACTAGATTGCTTTTTTAGTAATGTTAGAAAAAGAGCAAATATTGAAACTAAATATGAAATGAAACTGCAAAAATAATAGGTAGATTGAAAAAACAATATATAAAAAATTTCTTCTATTCGCCTGAAGTCGAGAGTCTCCAAGTTAACGTAGATAATAAAATCACTAAATACTGCTTTTTTCAAATCACCTTGAAATAGACTTCCAACTAGTACTTTCGTACAATGACATGAAAATTGCAAATATAATATATGAATATATATTCAGATCATTATTGACTAGATTTAATAAATATATTTTTGGAGAAAAGTCCGATATATTAAGGTGGTCTTAGGATGACCCTAATTCCGAAATTCCTCAGTGGTAACCTCGTGTTTCCTGTTTCATGGGACATTTCATAATAAAGTTTATATACCTAACCAATGAATTTTAAGAAATTTTGTAACTCACATAACAAATCATATATATATTTTTTTAAATTATACCTTTGACGCTATTTGAAAATTTCAAAATATTGCGCTATTGAACAAGCACCTGACGAATATTAACAGATCTATATTTTTTTTAAGATTATACAAAAAATAAATATATTAAAGTACGTTCATTTGAAGAAGAAAATACTGATACACATCCAAGATGAAAAAATATGATTGATTCTGAGTAGCGACACCTCTGCTCACATCACAGTAAAATATGATTGATTCTGAGTAGCGACACCTCTGCTCACATCACAGTAAAAATATGATTGATTCTGAGTAGCGACACCTCTGCTCACATCACAGTAAAAAAAAACATCCGTGATAAGCCAGCAAATTTGCGTTACTTAATTGCGCATTTCCTTCTTAAATGAGATTTTGAATTCTTTTTTCTCACTCTTTTTTCTTTGACAGCAAGTAAATAAATTAATTTGGGAATCATATCTGAAATTTTTACTAGACCGCTGTTTCTTCTTCTTCTTCTTCACTTTCCAAGTCTGCGAAGGAATTCAGTTCTGGTTTTGGTCCCGGTGGCATCTCGGGGTTAATGTACCTGATTTTTTGTGTGGCTAAATGAATGGCATAGCGTGCAGCGGCTACGGGGTGTAAATCGTTCAGGATGGCGTGCATGAAGCCAGCCATGAATGTATCGCCAGCCCCTAAAACACATACACACATCAACAAAAATAATACCTAATCAAATTCACATAACATTTTCCATAATACGTTAACAGATTACCTTCATGCGGGAGAAAATATTTCACATTTTATCATTTGAATATTGTCACAAACGACAGTCGTTTAACAAAGATTCGTTTTACGCAAATACAATATATTGTCTATTGTTGACCTTTAAATTATTCATGACATACTTTTTTACTTCATATAAGGTACCTACCTACTTATTTTACTTTTAGATAAAAAAAAATATCAATATACATAGCTTCATCTATTTACTATATAGCAATATCTTTCAACTCATTTCAACGCTCACAAAGATTAAGCAAGAGAATTCTCTGCGAAACGACTGATAGAAATTCAATAGTCGCATAATCGAGTCTTAATTTGTTATTTTGGAAGTGAAACACATATGAAAATAGAGCTGTCTAAACAATAAAGTATTGTTGCTGAAATTTATTAATTAAATACCAACAATATGAAAAAAAACTACACCTTTAACTATTAAAATTGGTAATCTTGTGCAAAATAGTCATTACAAAATTAGATGTTAGTTTACTAAAATATTAATTAAAAAAAAAAATCATATTATGAGAAATTAGTATCTACTTAAATAAATAAAAATATTAAAAGACAAGAGTAGGAAGTTATATGTTTATTTATTTATTTAATACATTTTACAGGGATACAGACAGTCATAAACAGGTAACAATAAACAAAATCATATAAAGCCATAAATGGACCAGTAAAATCCCCTATCATTACCAATATGTAATACAAACAATGAATGCAACAACAGTGCCAGACATGTAAACTTAAACAATCCTAAGCATGAAACAAATACAGTTTCCATAAGGATGTTATAACTAAGTAGACATGTTCTACTAAAATAAAAGAATGTTGAAATATTTCGTACACGTACATGACATGTGCAACATATGGGAAATGACACGAAATAACTTGAAGTTTAAAAAAATATAAATAGATTATTGTTCCATTAAGACATTGTATTGATCTATGTAAAGTGTTTTTAACAGTATAGTGCAATAGTCCAATAATCGTTTTACAGTAATGGGTTAATTTGGTCGCGCGACTGAAAATTTTGGCGCGTGCTAGCCACAGTATGGTTTCAAAATAATACTATTAGATTATCTCTAAAGATATTACTGTTTTATTTCTAAGGCAGTTACTCCTTTCACACAATGAAATTTGAATTGCCGACGAGTAAGTATTCAACTAAAAATATCTACGTTTTAAATTGCTTGACAAAACAATAAATTCAGCAAAGAAAATATTCATAAATAGGCTGCATTTTCTAAAACGGATAACCTTTTTCACACAACGAAACTTGCATCACCCACCAGGTAAAACTCCCCTTTCACGACACAAGCTTTTAGTAGCTTACTGTAAAAGGTGTATAAGGTTGTATTTGGGTTTATGACAAAACCCAGATATATCTTTTATAAAAAAAATTGCTGGTGCATAATAAAAGCATGTGATTTTTAAAAAAAATCGCAGTGAGAGATTGACTATTGTAAAGCAAGTCAATACTTGTGTAAATTGCCCGGAGTCAAGAATTTAGTTTATTTTTAATTAATATCCCACTAACATTCAATTTAAAACTGATGAATGTGAAAAGGGCTTACGCTGTAAAGCGTTCTTTTCTAATATTCAATAAATTTAACAAACACATCATTAAAAAATTGTATTGGCACATAAATACTCAACAAAGATTCACAGTCACAGCTAAATTACATACAATAATATTAAACAATACCAAGTTTTTTATCGTTTTATTCTGTAAGCGGAAATATTTCTACATCTATTACGAAATGGTGAGAGGGAAGTCTGAAGTAATTATTCATAACAAAAGTTGATTACATAATTAAATAATAAAATTCACCCTGACTAAAACTATGCGAACTTATTCATTTTATCGATAAAATTCGATTAGAAATTTACATGAGAAGTAAGTACCTATTTAATCAAACAAAGATGTGAATATATCGCAAATACAAATCAATATGCGATGCATTGCTATAATAAAATCTATTATGCTCGTTATTAGACCATCTACTCGTTTCCTAGTGAATCAGGCTTCAATAAAATATATTACTTTTTAAAAGGCGAAAATCATCCAAACAAGGGCATCGCCAATATTATAAAAACATATAATATATTACGACCTCCGTGATAATTAGATCACTTAGTCCAAGTCACGTAGTTCGCAGACGTCCATGTTTTTATACACTTCCTCTTTTAGAAAAATACACACTTTCATCACCTTTATCATCCACGTGTCCAAACCACTGTAATTAATTTACTCGCATTCTATCCACAGCACTTCTCTCGCATCCGCTAGTTCTCATGATTTCGCATCTCCACAGCATTTATTCCACTTTCATCCTTCTTCAATCACGTCCATGTTTCGTTTGCATACATAAATGTCGGTACCAGAATGGTATTTCGTACCAGCATTTTTGTCATTTTTGGGACACCTGCCTTTTACAGAACACTCGAAAACTCGTGACAAAAAAGTGGGGGACCTGTTTTTTACCAAGGAGTCCTCAGAGTATCCCATATCTTATGTATAAATAAATAGAAAAACTTATTCTACGAGCACAAAAATCTATAAGCACCTAATACATTTAGCAATCTCCGTGTAATATTTATTATCATACTATGACAGAATGACAAAATAAACAAACAGCTGTTGGTCAAAAAAATCTGAGTATCATGAACCTATTATGTATACCGTACTAGGAATAATTTTGAAATGAGTGTATGACATGCGAGAAAATTAACATATTATTGTTAATCATAGTATTATTTAAAACGTGCATATATTAAAACCAAAATTATAAATTAATTAGGCTAACAAGGTCAGGGTAATACAAGTGATAACATTCATACGAACCTGTAGTGTCTGCTATATCCGAGGAACTTATCTGCGGCACAGGAAGATACTTGTGACATAATTCCTTTGTGCCCCATGCGACCAGAACAGGTTTAGAGTTATGAGTTACAACAAATATTTTCCCAAACCTCCTTGGATCAACTGCTTCGAGACTAAGTTCATTTATCGTCCCATCCTGCTTCTTACAACATTCAAATTTACAACATTTACATTGACAGCGTTTCAATTTCTTGTTTTTCCATTTACCATGCAGTAAAGATACAGTGTCTTTTACGGATTCACTTTTATATTTTACTCTTCCAATTGTTTCAAATTCTACGAAATTTCCTATGAGTATATCAGCATTTTCAGCCATGTAAACCGATTCTTCAGTCAATTCTTCACATACATATCGAGCATTTAAATTATATGACAACATCTTTTTTCTTACATTGTGCAAGTTTTCTACAATGTGCTTGCAAACTTCAAATCTTTCTGATAAAAAAAATCCTTCGACATGAATAAGCGATGCATCCTCTATGAGCCGTTTAAGAGTATCAGAGGTCTGTAGAAAGTCGAGGGTGAATTTAGTAGATGCTCCAACATTAGCCACCAAGGATCGATGAGTTTTGTGGATCAAACAGACGCATATGCCATTTGGAGTATCAGTACAGCGTTGAAGGCTAAAGAAACCAGAATAAATATTAAAACATTAAGAAAATAAAGAAACGAAAGTAAATACTTAAACATAAATCATAAAATTATTTTACTACCATCGAAAAATTAAAAGTGAACCAAACAAAAAATATATAATTTTTTAATTAATAAAATATGAAAAGCAGGTAGGTACTTTGCTCATTTAATTACAAATTCACATATGTACCTACGTGCCTCAATACCTATGCAATAAAAACACTTAGAACAATATAATTAACATCAAGAAAGAAAACTGAGATTCCATTTTGGTATTACATCTGAAAATATTAATAAATACGTAATTTATAGTCTATTGTTTTGGAGCTAAACTCGAGTCTAATTATCAAATAATCAATTGAAAACAGTTTTATCGAAAACAATAACAGCTAATAATAATAATAGTTAAATGTTATCAATTTAAACATCTAAGTGTGTTGCTTACATTTTAGAAATTAAACTAGTTCGAGTGATTTTTAATAATAAATTGATATCGTTAAAGCGTTATAGTACCTACCTGCATTGAATAATGTGTAAAAATTAGAAAAGTAACGGATAGTGATTTTTCCGGATACCAGATAACGGATATTTGACTATATATAGATCTTAAATTTAAATCCAGCCGCACGGGTATTCGGCCACTGAGACGCTAGAAAATTTTACTCGATCCACTTTATTTTTCCCGACTCTTTAACGTAGGAATACGTTTTTTAGTTCCAAACTTTATAAAAGAGGTAAAACAGTATTCAATAAGTAATAAAATTAATAAATATTGTCATTGTATAGGTATTTCAACGACCAAGATGAAAAACTTGTTACGAAATTAAAAACATTATTCGAAAATATTTGCATCGATTATTAAAATTGAATATTAAGAAGCAATGTCAAAAAAAATTGGTATGTAGGTATAACATGAAAGTTAATTTTGATTTTTCTTATGAAAATCCACTACCCGGTATCCGCCCGGACATTCCGAATACCGGATAATCGCCGGATATCCGTTACATCTCCAATTAATAATAATAGCTGAGAATAATGAAACGGCAGTGAAATTAATTAATTTATCACTCGAATATTATGTTAATATGTCAGTACATAATTATTGTATATTGTGTTACAGGTACACATCCAAATAATATATCACACTTCAAAACATCCATCACTATTTCATTCTCATCACCTAACTCATACCTACTTAAAACTATTCAAAATTTACATCGCGTTTCATACCACACATACAATTATTGAATATTTCTCATATTGTTTCATACTAAGAAACAATACCACACCATAGATATCTATAATAAATAGTATACGCACTTACCTTACTTTTAAATTTTTTATTAGTTCTATATTATACTATATTTTATCATGAAAATATAATTTGTCATCAGAGTATTATGTGGATTATTACACTTACTATAATACTTATACAAGCATGTACCATAATACTCATAATAAAATGCAAGAACATACGAATAATAATATGCATTACATTACATACCTTCTTATACTTTGAGTTCAAACAAAATTTTATAAAATTAATAAATTGTATTTTAAAAATTATACCTACTCGTATACCTAAAAAAACAATACATTGTTCACAAGTGCCAATTATACATTTTATTTTATTCATTTTCTTGATACACTCTGTAAGCAACAAATATTTTTTATTAAATCAAATGTTTTTGTGTTAACACTTTGGAAATTCATTATAATTAAAATGATTTTAAAAACACTGTATAATTTCCAAATTAAATTTATTCACCTCAAACGTTTTCGCCAAGGCTTCTACTTGGCAACATCAGGAGTCCTCCTGATGTTGCCAAGTAGAAGCCTTGGCGAAAACGTTTGAGGTGAATAAATTTAATTTGGAAATTATACAGTGTTTTTAAAATCATTTTAAATATTTTTTATACCTATATTTTTATATCATTTTTAATAGTAAAAAACCTGTTGCTTTATTTTACACATACTGCTAGTTTTTATAATATATATTTACAATTATAGTTACTGACACATGTAAAATGTTGCAAATAATGATAAAAGATGGACAACACAAAACAAGTATATATATTATACATTTTAACTTTCATATCACAATTAAATATTGTATTATTCCTTTCAGTATTGGATAAGTAGATTCAATAAAACATAATGCATTAAAAAAATTACAAATTTTAAATGAGTTACAAATAAAAATCAACTATGATTAAATATTTAAATCCGATAAAACAAAAGAAGTTTTAAAACGTTAACATACACTCCGTGATCCAATTATGTGGACCCCAAAAAGCAATAATACAAATTCCACCCCTTCAATAATAATAATAATAATAATAATAATCCAAGATATCAAACGTAAGAATAAATTTTATTATAAATATATTATGTATGTAAGTATGTCAAAAATTGAACGATAAAAATTAATGTCATGGAAAGAACTAAATACAATCGTTATTCATAAACTACTCGTGACTTGTATTTTTATTATATTATTATATAATAAGCATTGAATGCTTCTTATAAAACACAAAATATTAAACAATACAAGCAGTCTTTAATAGTGCATCATAGTAATATAGTTTTATAAAAATGGAACTGCTAGACAAAGGTATAAGGTTTATTGACAGAGGATTTGGTCATAGTGAAAATTTAAAGAGTTGTAGATGAAATGTATTGAACGACAATTTTATTAAGAATAAAAATATTCTTAAATTTCAAACATAATGTGCAGAATGTGGTTCATAGATTTTCAATTATGTTACTGAAGGATAACATATTAATTTGATTACAAAAAGTATAAAATACGCTTCATGCTTCGTTCGATATATTTATGAACATGTTCAGAAAATATTATTATTTAATTATGAGTAATGAAATATATTAACTTGCCAGATTTTTACAATAATTTAATACCGAAAATACCAAGTTTTATACAAATGAATGCATAAAAAAAGAATATACTATAAAGCACATCCAAATTCTTGATAGCAAAGCAAGGCCAATGCCACAGAAGTCTCAGTATACTTTATTAACCAAAACAGAACAACCAAACCAAACAACCAAAGTGTATTGTTTTGCAAATTTTGAAATTAGAACTACAATATCGTATCTTGAGTGTTATATTTAAAAAAAATGCATTGTGCTACTTAAGCAATTATTCCGGCGGGTGTTGAAATGATTGCAACGGATCACAAAAGTGCCCTTGATTTCTTAGAACTGTCTTAAGGCCACTGAAGGAAGACTTAATGACATTACGTCTTGCTTTAAAAACAGTGAACTTGTTACAATATACTTAAATTTTAATTTTCTTATTCACAAATTTTTGTTTGTATTTACTAAATGAACTTGTTATTTTTTCACTCAGATTTAACGCTAAAATTTAAAGTTGGTACATATAATTAGAGATTTCATATTAAAAACTTCTTTATTTTAATTTAAAAAAAAAAAAACTCTTTTCTCCATCTGAGCACATTACTCATCGAAGACAACCACTTTCAGATTATTTTCAGAAAAACAACCAAATTCAGAATAATGTATAAAAGAAAACAACGTTTTATTTGTTATTATTTCGGTAAAACTATGTACTTTTGAGATGAACGGAAACCTGGAGATATCCACTAGGACTTTTAATCAGCAGATCCAGAATTCACCCCTACTGAAAAAATACATATCTGGTAGAATCTTAAGTTCAAAGAACTATTATTACCTAATCCAAAATTCCATTTCATTAAAATTAGTTTTAAAATACCTCTTTTCCAAGGTACTATAGATGTCCAAATTAAATATTGCAATCAATTGTCGAATTTTTCAAAACAAAATTATCTCCAAAGATCCCACGAAGAAATGCAGACAATCACTTAAAAATCGAAATACACACAAGTAAACTATGTTTACGATGTCCCTTCCATCGCATTGAAAAAGTAAATCGCGGCGCTCGCAATGACTTCGGACAGGTGATGATGCGCTTCGCTGACCTTCAAGAGACCTAGGTTCAAATCCCAGCTCGGGCATGCTACCAAAGAATACAATAATATATATGCATTATCTATCTACTTTAACCAACAGACGAGAACCCCCGATAAGACCTAGGTATAGGTAGATAAGTAGCCGTACTTCTTAATAATAAATTATATTATAATATGTATAATATAATAAAGATACAATCGCCTTACTGCTGTCATATTATTTTGATGTATTGTGTGCCATAGACCGCGTTGAAGACAACGAAGATACTCGAGTATTTATTAAATCATTCTTATTATTTATATAATAAATTATTATACAAGACATCCAATCTACGACATTTTACAAGAGATCTGTTCATTATATTATCTATATACGTACTAGTAGGTATATGCTATCCAATTAAACAAGAAAGGCATTGAGTATTCACATCAATTAGACGTCTACGTATAAGGGCTAAAACTCTATATCAAAGTCTCGAACTTCTAAAAAAGATGAATACTTAGGTACATACTAAATTTTCTCATATCCAACCTATTGATTTTCATTACCTAAAAAAAAATCAATGTTAGCAGTTGGCACATGGTTGAGGAAAATATAATTCGCACATTGAAAAAGTACAAAATCACGACACCATCATAAAAGACTTAAATGTTTGTTAGGATACACCAGAATAAATTATCTAAATCAGTTATCAGCAATACTAAATAAGCCTCAATTTCAAAGTTGCACTTATAAATATCTAAATTATAAAATATACCTTTAAATAAATTAATTGCTCAAAATAGATCCCTATTAAACAAGAAACTAAAGGTTTTTCACGGAGTATATTGAAGATACCTATATCTAGAACTCTATTACCTTCTCTATTTTGAATGACTTCATTCTACATTATGTTATATAATTCTCTCTATTCAATATGTGAAAAGGCTTTTCGGAATATTTGCATCTAGGTGTGTAATAATAGGGCACTATTATTTAAATTTATCTACGCAAAGGTGTCAATATAAGTCAAAACATAATAATAAGTAGGTATAGTAGGTGCTAAAATACCTACATTCAGTTGAAAATTCTTCAAGATAATGTGATACAATTATACCTCACAGTACCTACTATCAAATAAAACAGATGTGAAACGTGCTTACTTTCTGAGAATCAATGGATCAAACAAAAGGCTTAACTTCAACACGAGACAACCAACTGAACACTAAAATAAGACTTAGCAGATATTAAATAAGTAAGTTAAATGGTCTTATGTATGTCCACACAAAGAAGCGTGACCGTATCTTATGTTCAAGAAAAAAATCATAATTTTTAAGGATTATGATGACCACAAAGTGATGATAATAGCGACCAGGTGAAATTTCACAATGCACCTGTCTTCTTCTACAGTAAATTTATATAGGTAGGTATCTACTTGAAGACACGGTCTGTACGGGGCACAAGTCAGCAACCTGTGAGTTATTATTATTCAACATACTACTATACAATGTTCGACATTGCATTATATTATTGTACCTAGATAGGTAATATCAACCTCTTCTTATTAGGTAGATATTACAAAGCATAATGTATACCGTTAGGGTTGATTTGATGATGTGTATATAGGTAATATTTTTTTTTTTTATTTATTATTTATTGGAAAAATATCACAAAAATACATATATATTACACATTTACTAAAATACACTTAAAAATCTATTGTTTACTATCCCATTGAAAGAGTTATACTTGTGTATGGGATAGATTTACAGTATTCTTAATTTTACACATCTAAACAATAATATACTTAACTAATACTTACTCTAGATATATTCTACTTAACAATTAACTTTTTTTTCAATAAACCTATTTTATTTTTAAATACTCTATAATTCCCGACGTTTTTCAGTTCCTTTGGTAGCCCATTAAACCATTTTGTACCCTGGTAGATGTAATGATGTTGTGTAATAGTTTTCCTACACATAGGTACAGATAAATTACCCGCCATATCATTCTGTTAATATCGTCACAGCATCTCCCACAAGTGGAGTAAATTCCTGTACCAGTAAACTCATGATGATGGCACTAAGGCATCTCAAAGGCACTCAATTCACTATTATACACATAAAAATTGTATTGGATGTAAGTATTTAGTATGAGATAAACATGAAACTGTCACTGAGGTTTTAAAGAAAAAATTCGAAGCCTCACTAGATGGCGTAGTTGGATGAACCCAAAGATTTACAATGAAGCGCGATTCGTGGAAAGGATGGGTTGTGGGTTCCAGACCTATCTATATAATTATTTATTTATTTACTCTTTACTGTACATTGATTACAAACAAATTCACACAAAAATACATTTAAAACAAAGACAATCATACAATCAATATACAGAGGGCGAGTTTATCGCAGAGGCGCGATTTCTTCCAACTAACCCAATTTCATGCAATTTTCACATAAAGAAAATCTTAAAGGAAGGAACGAGGAGGTAAAAAAGGAGAAGAGTGGGTAGGAAAAGGGACTAGGATACAGAAGCCATATTTTGTGTGATAAAGTGTTCCTTGACCGCCCGCTTGAAAGCTTGAAGAGTGGGGAGCAACCTTATCCTGGAAGGCAAACTATTCCAACAGCGAGCACCATGAACAGAAAAAGAGTTTGTAAAAAAGTTTGAGCTATGAGCTGGTATCGCCAGAAGACAATTTTTTTTTTAAGATATATATCGGAAATATTACATACATACAGCAATATTACATTATATCTTAAGTCATTAGGTACATAATACCTACTGTAAGGAGTGTTCGTTCTATAGTTAAAAGGTTTCGCGTCTACTCTTTCAGATATTAAATAATGGAACATTTACGAATACGGTTCATCACTGAGTATCTATGGCAGACATCGCTGTATCACACGCATTCTTTCCAGTGTTTAAGGTGCGTGGAATGCCTAATGTCGAACATGGCAAAATACTGGAGCTCAAAACTATTCTGGTGCTGATACTTCTGTATGCAAGCGCAACTTGAAGGTGGTTGAAGAAGGATGAAAGTGATATAAATGCTGTGGAGACGCAATCGCTGAGAAGAATACCTATTAGTAGAGTGAGGAATGAAGATATCAGGAGAATAGTAGCTACAAGAAGAGCGTTGTGGATAGAATGCGTGTAAATAAGTTGCGATGGTTTTGACATGTGAAGTGAATAGGTGATGAAAGAGGGTGTATCTGTCTGAAAAAGGAGGTGTGAAAAGCGCGAACGTCGAGAACCACGTGGATCAAATTCTCAAAAGCGGATGCGTGTTGAGTAAGAGAAATCGGCGTATGAGAAATTATACGAATATGGAAGAAACGAAAGAAGTTTGAAGAGAAAGAGCTATTGGGTGCTCCATCGTGTCTGCCGATTCCACTTAGAATTCGGCGTGAGGGTATAGACAGATGAACATTCTTAAGGGTAGTGTGCTGATAATAATGAGAGTAATAACAAGTCTTAAATCGTTGTTTTAAACGCTATGTAATAATTATAAAAGACTGAAGCTGTACAGACGAAAAAATCCAACCAATTAAAGCGGTCAGGTAAGTAACCTGCCTATGTTTATGGTAGTTAACTAACTGGTAGTACAACATACATACATTCACTCAATAATAATAATAATACACAACATGGGTACCTACCTCACCACACTTATACTGCAACTGCTAGCGACTCAACAAACTAAATCTACTCACCTATGTGAAAGATAGTAGGTACTATAATATTATGTAGGGAAACCTACAACTCTTTCACAACAATAATATACTCAACTACAACATAATTATTATATATATAATATAGATTTACGTATATACTCCTACAACGCTCCGACAAAGTATCCACATATACATTTCATTCTTTATATTACTATCAGTCTTTCTTCATAGATGGAGTTGATGTTCACGATTTTTCTTGGTCCATGTACCTAGTTTCTAAAGATAGAATATTTAATATACCTGTTGTAAGCAGCAACACAAGACAATACTTGTGGCCATATAATAATACACAATAAGTGCCTATAATACAATGATCCAGGCCTATTGTATTGCAACTCCATTCATCGATGTAACTCATTCAATATTAGTGTAACAATAATAAAGATATTTGCTACCTAATCATGTTCCTTCACACATTTTGCATGAGATCTACTAATTGAATTAATTAAATAATGACAAAACATTACAAAAAGATAAAGAATTGGGATGAAATATAATGAAAGAGTAGAGCTTCAGTTCGGCAACATTTTATTCAAAGGTCGATAATACAAAAAATATACAAAAAAAAAAACATCATTGTGTTATCATAAATGTGGTGTAAATATCTTACAGCCACCAGTAATCCATATCATTTATATATTTTGTTTTCAAATAGGAACTTTACATATATATATATATATATATCTCAACATAGCAAGAGTAATTAATTAATACAGAAGTGCATACAGCATGTTATCTTTCATACAGCTGAGATTCGAGGAGACAACAGCAGGAGTGGAAAGTGGATATAATAGTATTAACAATAAAAATATGTAATAATATGCATGTAGGTACATGTACAATAGAATATAACAACAGTTGCCATAATAAGCTTACACGGAAATTTGAATGCAAAGTGTTCTCTATAAATATTTTACTTTACTTAAATGACATGTGCGACTAGAAATGTTTTACATTATATAAAAGTATATTTTATTTTAGTTTCACAGAATATAATATAATATTATATTGTATTACAAATTATAACAATCTATAATAATTATTACTCATCAGTATCAAAAAAATGGACAGGAAATATACTTTTTTGACATTTCTCTATTGAGCCGCAAGTTGTTATCATTACATTTAAATTTATTTATTTATCTATTTATCATTTAAATGGATAAATAAATATGATTTGGAGGCAAGGCACTGCACGCTTGTCTACCCACAACATCAGTACAGGGATGGAATGGGATGGGATGGGATGACATTGTGTCACACAATTCTCTCACTAATCCTAATACAAATAGGTACAATACAATACTTTCAGTTCTTACTTTACACTGCACCCTGAGTAATACATATCTACACAAAACAATAATAATAGTTATAATAATATCTATAAAATCATAACAATATGTGCTAAACAATTTTATTATAAAATGAACACAATTAAAATACCACTTTTAAACAATGAGCAGTAACACAATCAATACACAAATAATTGATACAATATTTATTATAATTCTGGGGACAAAACAAAAAATTGAATAATATTACAGACAAATAATAATACTTAACTAATATTGACATAAAATGGAAATAAGAATTGAATACATTCATTATAGAAAATAAATAAATAATAATAGTAGTAGTAGTAGTAGTATTATGTTTTCAGAGGGCAGTGTAAAGATACATTACAATATTTAATACATTGGTCATATACAGTACACAGTGTGACTACAATGTGTAATCCATCATTCAGAACAATACCTACATTTAATACATACACACGCAATCCTTCCTTACAACACAACAGACATCTCCTCTATCAATAATAATAAACTCAACTGCCAATGATAGTTACATAATAAGTAATAAACTTTTACAAAATAGAAAACTCTTGACAAAAATATATAAATATGCATGGAAATGTTCGCAATGGGAAATGCAACAACCAAAGTGTAAGATTGAGTGTTTCTGGTTTTACTTTGGTTCTACAATAGTAATAATAATAATACACAGTAACATATCTAAAGAGTACTCCATGATATAAATAATAAATAATAATGATATTTAATTAAATATCTAATAAATAATAATATCTAATATTGAATATTATTTACATGAAACAATTAGTTGTCATTATTACTTTTAATATTATTATGCACATCCCACACGGGGCAGGCAACAGACAGACACAGGACATCCAGATATACAATATATATATTTCATAATAATACATATTATAACATAACCAGATGGGTCCTACGACACAACATAACACATATATATAATATATACCTATATGGATATAACAGCCTAGCTGCCCACAATATGCCTATACAATAAATAATATCTAACAATTATGCAATATTACATCAACCAAAGGATCAATCAATCAATCAATCAATCAATAATATATATAATTGCTATTTACATAATGTTACAAGACAAAGATAAAGAACCAAAGCCTACAGCCTACACTATCTCAATACATTTTATTATAAACTGATAAGTGTGTGCCAAATAAAAAATGTGTTTGAGAGAGAGTGAAGGCCAAAGTCGTGATTCCTGAATCTTTCAGACACAATACAAATATAATACTTTTCAAGTTATATACAAACAATAATTTAAACAATAATACATGTACACAATATTATTAAAATTTTCATCATAAACAGAAGCAGCAATATGAAGAGGAGTGTAGTAGTAACTAGTAACACAAGAGAAGGTTTACACTTAGACGGGATACGTGGTGCATCCAGTAGGTACTGGTAAATAGAATATAATAAATATGCATCAATAGGAGGTAATAATAGAGACATACAAATAATATCACCTAACAAACTAGTAATAGTAGCATAGAATAATTGTTATCTTTTGGAAATGTTATATAATATTTATAATGCAGCATCCATAGTTCAGGTATAATATTTTGATTTGAAACAGTAAATAACATACCTACATATAATAAAGCATGAATGTATGTATACTACACTGGCAAGGTGTTTTATATACAATATATAATTAATAGTTTGCTATGTACTAGGTGTGCAATATAATAATATATATAATTTTATTTATATAAATATAAAACATTCAACAACATTTTATTGTAGTATTAGCACATAATATATTGTGATTTGAACAATTTGTGAGCAATAATTGATGTATGGAGAAGGTAGTAATAGTAATATAATCAAAATATAATTATCATCATTACACTATTACAAATATATTAAATTTAAACAAATAATACAGTTATTATTATGAAATTAAATAGTTTTTAATTATTAGGTATTTATTAATCATCATTATTATATAATATTAAATTACAATTATTATTGAGAAAATCAATATGATTCAGTCTATGTATGCACACAATACATATATACCTAATATAAATTAACTAAGTATGTATTATAATTATTATTAGGTACATATTAATATTCTACTACAGCAATACATGCATTTTGTCAGTTTGTCATAAAAACAAAATAAAATCACCAAATCCTAAGTGAATTTCTCTCATCGCTAGAGTATTACTGAGTTCATCACAACAATACATAACACAAATAATTAAACCATTACATTTATGGAAATTAAAAATTAAATTAATTTTGTGAAAAATTACTTACTAGAGAGTTACAGATATATTTTCTTTAAATAATTTGCACTGTAATACTCGTTACGATGAGAGATTTGTTAAGAATATATTGACATAATATTGTAAAAGAATTTATAGGTATTCCACAAACTTTGCAATAATTTTATAATTTATTTTTGAAATAAAAAAAATCATACAAAGCTTGTCTCGTTATAATTTGTAAAATGCCTGCCTTTTACCTCATACAAGAATTGAAACAATATTGTTTGAATTTTTGGTGAATAAAAGATGGAATTATAACCAAAATAAGGATGAATCAATTATATTAAGTATAATCTCAAATAATATGTACTGTGATGCAGTATACTAACCAGTATATTTATTATTAAGGTATTTGAACAACATTTTACAGATTGGTAAATAAAAACAAGATTGTCTGGATAAAAAATGAACACTGGAACATTAACAATATAAAGCAGCTTAATACAATTTTCTAGTTAGATCGCTTGATACTCATTTGGTAGAAAGAAATAATACTTGTGAATTACTTATAGGTTGATGGAGACACAAGTTGCCCGTAGTTACCCCTTAAAGCAATATTTACATAAATGTGGGGAAGATCATGGCGTCCTTGCGCCTCCACTAAATATTCCAATAACAATGCATACGTACATAATATGTAATATAAATACACGGAGTTGTAGGTATCATAGTAAGTGTAACTCTATTTAAAGCTTTCCACATATTACTAAGGCTAAGGCAGTGGAGTGTTGTGAGAGACCCGAGCAATCCTAATCCTACATTGCTGTATCGGGAAGATACAACAAGTAAGCATTAACATTACCCTCATGTCTCCATCCTCTGACACACACAACACACCCTGGCGCACCAAGACAACACGCACCACACCACATCACACATCACACATCACTCTCAGACACATATACTCCCTCTCACATAAAACACAAACACAGTACCCCGTTACAGAGTACATAAGTTAGTTAGTCTGTCTGTGGTGTACTCGTGTTATATCCAATTCATCGTCCATAGTAAATATCACATTACCAGGGTATAACTCCAGAAGCCAACAATAGTTCCTCAGCAGAGAGGACTCCGTGAGGAGTGGACCCCTCGGCGCCAGCAAACGCTGCTGTGCCCCCACACCAGGCGAGGACACGTGCGCAGTTCACTCCGGAGCCCCCGGCGTGGGGCCGAACCCTGCAACACACACAAACTTGCACACTAGGTCGGCGCCAGCGCCTCTTCACAAGGCGGCCTCTTTGCTCTCGCCCTGGATCTCAGCCAGGCCGTCATACACACCAATAGTGCCAGCAAGACCGCTACAGAGGCCCCACCGGCTATGCTCGCCGTCTCCAACATGAGTCTGCCTCTCGACAGCAGGTAAGACCCGTCCAGGTCTTTATACTCGCACCGTTGCCCCACAAATCCGTCCTTACACTCACAGTTATACAAGGGACTTTCTTGGATAACAATCGTGAAACACTTAGCGTCATTCAGACAATAATATTCAGAATAAGGTGGGGGACACTTATACGTTGAAAATGTGACGTTAGGTCTGGGAGCGGGGGGCTGTGCTGGAACCGCAGCCGGAGCAGGCCCCGGATGCGCGGGTCGGGACGGCCTCTTGGAAATGGACGAAGAGCAGCCTTCCGCAGGTCCCACGATCCCACACAGAGCGGCCACTAAGGCCGCCCACAGCACCACTAATGTTCGCATACTGGGCAAATCCGAGAAAGTCGACCGCCAGATTTTGACATCCACGGCGGTCGTGCCGCGATTGAAACGTACTTTTTAAGATCACCACTGTTCTTGAAATTCAACATTTCGAAAAGCCAAACACGGTAGTCTTAAATATACAGAATGCATCTTTCAATTTCTGTGTTCACTTTCAATCACTGTACCCAAATAAACGCCTCGAATAAACATTCGCGTAGGATTACAGTTGTACAATTTCACTTCACTGAGTTACCAAACACGTTCAAAAACAATTATTTAGCACTCAACAATTTGTAAAGTCAACGTCAACGCAATATCTCAACAATTTTATGGAGACAACACACTTTCCCGAAGAGTATCACACAAAATGGTGCTCGAATTCAATATACACAGAGTAATGTTGCCTAAGTTCACTACGAGGGCGTTCCGCTACATCCGCCATCTGCCGACTACGACCATCGCTCGATTGACTGGATGCGAATGAAATATACAAAAGTAAATGCCAGCCCAACACAATCGGGTACTAAAGTTCTCTCTGCATGGATATGTATGGGTACGTAACGGTGTACTTATACGAGACAGTAGTGGTGCCGCCTACTAACACAGACACAAGCCCACAATTCCTATATCACCTGTGTTTCATAGAACACCGAACGCTATGAATCGCCATATTTTACATACAACCCAATCAAACGTCGAGAACAAACTCATGTTGGAGTAAATCTTTTATTTCAAAATACAAATGGAGATTTCTTCTATAGAACGCCAACGCTAAACTAGTTTTTAACAAGTGAAGTAAACTTGTACGAACACTAACTTACATACATACTACTACAAACACAAATTTATTATAATACATTTACAGGAAAATTTATGTATACACATAAATATGCACATAGTACCTACATAAATAAATACCTAATATTTTATACATCATGTTTCAAAATGAACAGAATAAAAAATGTTTTTTCATGTAAAATAAATATTTATTACCTATACATTTTTGTATAGGTAATAAATCATAATTTCTTATCGAGGGAGATGTGAGTAATTTAAATATAATGAAATCCAAACCAATAGTGTTAAATTAACAATATTTTAATAACTTTTCAGACAAAAATATAAATTTTAACATTTTTTGGAGCACCGGTAAAGAATTGGTCTCCCGCACTTTTCCGTAAGTTTTTGAGTGTCCTGTAAAAGGCAAGTGTTCGAAAAAATAAAGATATTTTACATCTTATATTCTGCGATACGGTTTGTCACCCATTCTGAGTGTTTTAATTTTTTTGTTGGCACGAAGAAGACAGCTTGCATGTTTGTTACATGCAGCTGATTCGCTACTTACCCTACCCTACTCTATATGCCGTGATGGTATAGATAAATATTTTTCAGAAGAGATTAAAAACATAAATAAAGTGCATTCAAGACACAGTCTCTTGATCTGTTCAAGAGTCGATTAAAGACACACTTGTTTGGTATATCATATAAATGATATAAATTGTACAACTTATTGTTATTTATATATGTTTAGTTTTTATAATAGCTTATTAATATTTATTTTGTATTATATGTACCAGGCTTCAATCATAGGTATAAACACGATATTTTAGGATGCGCCCTTGAAGTGAATATATTCCACAAAACAGCGCACTATAAATTGTCTAGTTATTATTATTATTATTCAAGTTGACCCACTGGATTACTAGGAACACCAAAGCCCACCTTAGGTGTGTTTTTCATAATGATGAGATAATATGCTCGTATACTGCTTAGACTTACACATATCCAGCCATTCCTGTCCATTACTGAACTTAAGCCTACCCCATATTTACACACAAAATAAAAAAATATTGCGTTATATGAAAAATTACAACTACCATTGCTTAAAATGCTAATTGTAAATTCAAAAATCATTCATACACCTATGTTAATCTGTCAACTTTGGGGGATTGAGAAGTCAAGCACTAATAGTACCTTGAATAATTTATTGAAACTTATTTTTGCTCCGTCCCATAGATTTTATAGCCTGCTATAACTAGTGCATCCCAAAACTAAAGATATGTATTCATCTTTTTTTATTGAAACAGTGAAATTTATTTTACAGATTTTAACAAATAGGGAGACAAATAGGTTATTGAATCCAACCCCGAAAAATTGAGATTTTATTTTAAGAAAAATACTTACTTTTGAGTTTTTGCCAAAATATAATCGATTAATTAACATTATTTCTACACAATTAATGTATGTCCCAGAATATTCCTCACTAGTACCAGTTCCCTATTATATCTTTAGCAAGGTTCTTTCAAGTTTTCTTTTTGCTATGCGGATCTTTTTAATAGTTGATTTGAGTCAGAGGTAAATATTTCGGCAGAAACTGTACAGCACTGATATAATGGTATACAGCACTGATATAATGGTATACAGCACTGATATAATGGTATACAGCACTGATATAATGGTATACAGCACTGTTAAAACCAAGTTTTATTTATATATAATTTTAGATCTGGACATGTTTGCACAGTGTACCAGTTTAAGTTTCCAGCTGTATCCTGAAATTGTTTGAACACTTAGAAATGGTACTCCAATTTTACAATATGATATACGATGACTCATTATTATCCCCAATAGACAGAAAATAAAATTCAAATAAAAATAGCTGTATATTATTATTTTACTATAAACAAATTTATAGGCAGAGATAACAGATTACTCCCAAAATTCAGAGAATTCAACAAGTGAATTATTTTTTCGATAGAATACAGTGGGTTACAATCCGCTGGATTGGTCTGCAACAAGCTTGGTTTTTCTTTTCAATTCCTCACTATTTTCTGCAAGGCTACTGCTCATATCTTTCACCACTTAATCCATGTTAGGATATACATACCTATACCAGAATATTTATATTGTCATTGTAATATTGATGCAAATTTAATAGTCCAAGATTTAAGCAAACTACATTTAGCATCAAATAGTTCAATGCCAAATGAAAGAACTGGTTTTAATATATTACAGAATACATTAAATATATTCTAGTAACAGAAACACTTTTTATTCCGGATACATATTACTATTATTGCACCCTTGAAGTATTAACTGAATAAAAGTAATAAATAAAAATAATGTACAGAAATACATGGCAAGAATGTAAGGCAATAATAAATTCCTCTCTGCTTATTATTTAATTACATGTATATTTCTCAAAAAAGTTAAGTATTGGATTCCATACCATCAAGCATGTCCCACAAGTGGGGTAGCCAGCAGAACAGCTTCATGTAATAAACATGCAAGCTGTCCTCTCAGTGCCAACAAAACATGAAAACATTCAGGATGGGTGTTGTCGGTAAATCCAATGAATGTAAATTTTCTTCATCTTTATTCACATAATAAAAAAATATTCAAATTATTTTTTAAATTCAATTCTGTTTAAGTTTTAAAAATTTGTATTCTAATTAATGATGATAATTTATTTCCATATTTCATTGAAGATAAGAGTTTTTTATTGGTTTACACAATATACATTTAAAATTGAATCATAAAATTTATAAAAAAAAAACTATTTTCAATACGTTTTCATTAATAGATCCGAAATATGTTTGACTTAAATAACTATTTTTAATTCAAACTTATAGTGGTAATTTTAGAGTTGGTGCTCTATGAAGAAATTCAACATAACCTAAATTCTGTGGTGGATACATTTACTTACTAAATTTGCAATTAATGTTGAATATTATTACCTGAGTTCAGCTGCTTGAATGTCATTCAAAATATCGTCAATGACTTCAGCTTCTATTTCTTTTTGCTCATCTTCTTGCAAATTATATTTTTCTAAAATACTTACATCGTTGATTTTTACACTTATATCCACAAGAGGATTTCCGAAGAACAATACTAAAGGTGCCATACTGTAATTTGGACAACAATTTATCTTATACCAATAAAAATCAAACCCCGAAACTTAATTACAAATAACAGGAACCTCACAAAGTATAATAATATCACATTAAAGCTCCAATCCATAGCAACAGCAACATAATAATAATCGTTATTTAACAATTTTAACATCAATGTCAGATATGTCAATTCGGTACCTACCCGATACTTTTTAAAAACATTATAGATAAACGTATCATGAACGCTGTGATTACGAATATTGTAAAAATAAAAATAAACTTTTATTAACACCTATATAAAATTAAAAATTTGGCTACGGGAGGATAAAGTTTTTAGACAAGATGGGTATTTTTTGTTGAAACTGTAAAAAGGTCGGTTGTTTTCTTATTTTTATTTCGTGCAGTCTGTCACCTGGCTTCTCCACTTGTAAAATATACCGTAACGATAAAGATAGCAGAATTTTTTAGCTAACTTGCAGAAAATAATAGCTTTCTATCTTAAAAAAATCTTGGGTGTTTTTGTGTTACCGTTACTATTTCAAGAAAGTATCGTCAATATAACTGTTATTTAGTAACGGGTATCATGGTCATTATTTACTCAAACGTCAATTTTCCTTTAGTTTTTGACAGCAGCCGTCAATTCGAAAATTTTCTTCTTCTTCTATATAGACATGATTACTGATTAGCACAGCTGATTAGTGATTACGGCCAGCAGCCACAGGTTATACTTGCTCACTGAGATCATAGGTATCTCGATCTTTCCTTATACCCTTAAAGCACTTCCTTTGAAAACATTTAAAAACAAGTAACATGGTCTAAGAGTACACACACTTATTTCAAAATAAGCCTTTTGCTCTTCCCGTTGGTTCAAACTCAGTGAGGCAGCATTGATTGTAAAAATGTGAATGAATTCAAATGTGAATGAGTGAAAAATACTATTTAATATATTTTGTACTGTAAAAAACGATTTTTGGGATTTATAAATTTTTTTAAAGATATATCTGGGTTCTTTATAGACCCAAATACAACCTTTATACACCTTTCACACTAAGCTAAAAGTTTGTGCCGTGAGAGGGGAGTTTGCCGGCACATTATCAATATTATTTATTTTTTAAAACATATTTTAGCTATAAAATACTGGCTACTTTCTTAATTTCATTATTTATTGAGTGAACTTTATACTACTGACATACACTGTAAAATATTTCGTATTTCATATGATTGTAAATAAATAGGTTCATACTAGATTTTATCCAAATCTAGTTATTGATTTTTACAAAATCAAATTGAAAATTATTAAATAATACAATTTCACTACATATTTTGTTAATTTTCTTTTATTAAAATTAATAATATTATATTTATATTGTCTAAAACAATGATACAACAGAAACAATCTAAATCAGCAGTCGTCACACTTTTCTGGTCAGCAACCACATAGGACAATGTGAGGTCTCACTGAGAGCTTAACTCTAATGAATTGGATATTTGTAGGTACAGTATTCGCATTTAGATATGTCGCCTTTACAACGTAATTTTGATTCAAAAAGCGACATCTCTAAATATATGTAGGTACACTGGTAATGCAGACCTAGCTTTATGTGAATGGTTGTGAACATACATAATTATTTTCAATTAAGAATGCAAATTTTGATGATCTTTGTCTACTAAATTCATTATTTTGCAGGTCGTATATATCAAGGCCGAGGGCTGCATGCCACTGTTTGATGATCGCTGATCTAAATAGTGTTGATATACTTAAGGCACAATATATTGTATCAATTACACACACATAATATACTTTTATAATAAGTAATAAAAATATGCTTTGGATTGTTCACGTCTTAAAAATAACTTTAACATCATAATACCATCATATTGTTTGATATATGTTGTTGGAGATAAAATTGAATTTTACATTCTAGGTATGCAGTTAGGTCAACAAAATTATATTCACTTGGCCACTTGTTATGCTATTTTGATGTGTATTCACCTATGTTGAAAACATATTATATTATATTCATTTGGCCACTTGTTATGCTATTTTGATGCGTATTCACCTACGTTGAAAACATATTATATTATATTCACTTGGCCACTTGTTATGCTATTTTGATGCGTATTCACCTACGTTGAAAACATATTATATTTTGTGATATCCATGGATGAAA
Organism: Athripsodes cinereus; assembly: GCA_947579605.1. Lineage (NCBI taxonomy): Eukaryota > Metazoa > Arthropoda > Insecta > Trichoptera > Leptoceridae > Athripsodes > Athripsodes cinereus. The sequence continues at coordinate 9,560,424 of OX388318.1, forward strand.
TTTTATGATTTTCTTTGTAATTTGGCCCCGACTCCTGAAATAGCCAGGTATGTGGATGATCCGTTCAATAAAACAATACAACACCATTTTGTCACCCACAATCATTTAGGGTTGACTGGAAGACGTTGCCTAGCAACAAGTCCGCCTTTTGGCCTAATTTTGTTAATTGTCACGTTTTGTAATGTTGTATTTTATTGTTTATGTATTTGTGTAAAATTATGGTCAATAAAGTTTTATTTATTTAATCATCTTTGAAATTTAATAAACATGTGAGAAGCAAATCTAATTCTGTTGAAGAAACTTTGAACAGCCAAATTAAAAAATACAGCCATCTCATAACAAAGTGTAGTCTCTGTCCGACACATATATATATTTATATATTTGGAATGTTCATTTTCTAAAAATAATTTGAACATTTCAATTTTAACTTTAAGTAATAATAATAAAACTATGAAAAATAATAAGAAATATTAAACTTTTACATCCTTGTCATTGAATAATACCACATACATTGGATAGTGGTTCTTTCCTCGAGTCATATCGGGATGCATTCCTCTTCTCTTTAACAACATCAAGCAATAGTTATCTACTGGAATGCTTGTGTAGCTTGGTATAGTTGAAAAAGAATTCTCGTGTTTATAATATCTCACATCACAATTTACACAAATAGCTTCTTGTAGATCCTCAATGTGAAGAACATGGTATACTATGTTCTGGAAAAATAATCATCACATTAATTGTAACACTGCAAGACTATTCTTATTAAGATTCAGTGTGACCAGATTTTATTTTCAAAAACTACTAAATGGGGAAGTCAAAAACTGCTAAATTCTCAAAATGGTATAGGAGTTTGAAGTATTTAAAAAACTCCTCGGTTTTCTTAAACAATATTTTTTCAAAGTACCCATAACCTACCGGATATTTGTACAGACTATTGTTAATATCAATACTAGATACTACTTTGGAACGAAAAATGTTACATGCTTATATTTCTACCCCCCCCGTCGCCAAAGTTTCAAAATGGTATAGGAATTTGAAGTATTACAAAAACTCCTCGGTTTTCTTAAACAATATTTTCTCGCAGTACCTTTTTCTACAATGCACCCGGTATTTGTACCGACTGTTGTTACTTTCCAGATACTTTCATACTGACAACTGACGACAAAAGTTACATACTTATATTTCTACCCCCCTGTCGCGTAATTTTTAAAATGGTATAGGAATTTGATGTATTTCAAAAACTCCTCGGTTTTCTTAAGCAATATTTTCTCGCAGTACCTTTTTCTACAATGTATCCGGTATTTGTACTGACAATTGCTTTCGAATCATTAAGCATCGGGTACTTTTCCCAAGTACCCGATACTTTATCTACCGATTACCGACTAAATACTAATAACTACCAAAGAAATAAAAACTACTAAACATTGTTGCCAATGCCTCAAAAACTACCAAAAAAGTAGGAAACTACCAAATCTGGTCACGCTGTTAAGATTTCTAGTTGTTGAAAACTAAAAATTCAAATAACAGGAACCATAAACTTGGTTTTAGAATTTTGAACCTTTCTAGATGTTCAATGTATGTATATCCACAGGAATTTGCAGAAATTTTGAATAGGCACCTACTTAACCTGTAGAGTTATAGTTATCTATCATAAAAACTTCTAAATAAAATTATTACTTGCCATGCTTAACTACCGCCATCTGTTGAAAATGTTTTGACATAAATTATAAATTCCAATTTGAAAGACAATATATGTTTTTTGGAATGTCCTCGGATTACTTTAATTAAACTACATTTAAACACATCCATAATTAAACTCATACTTTTAATAGAAGGAATTGGTTCTCTTGTAGTAAATCTGGTAAAGACACCTAGAGTGGATACATAAACAAACATACTTATATACTCACTTCATGAAGATCCACATTATCAGAATGTCTATTCATATAAATGGCCTTTTCTCCTTCTACAACATATCTCATGTATGCCAGGGGATGTTGAATACGGTATACATGCTTGACTGGTAAATATGGCATATTGTATACGACATCGCAATATTCATCTGAGCCTGGATTTAAATGGAACCTAAAAATAAATCCAATACTAATTCAAAGTAAAATTATATGAATTATAAGGTTTAATTTATCGACCAACGGTTCTTGGTGGAAGTTCATATTAATGATTTTTAAAATGAAACACAATATGTAGTTATTCCACTATTGATTTATTTATTTTTGCGAGCCGGCTTTCAAGAGCTTCCGCTCTCATCGTCAGGCAAAAGTAAAGTGAAGCTTCTTTACAAGTTAAGTATCTGACAAACAGAAAACAATGGTAAAAATTAAAAAGATGTGTTATTATCATGTATCGTCAACCATATTATAATAATTATGAGCCGCTGTGGACGGTCTTATATCAAACATCTCCAGCATTTGCCTTTGTACGATAACGGGGAAACCACAGAAAACCCTTATCAGAGATGTGCATTATTATATAGAGGTTGCCTCCTCTAGTTGAACTATAATTAAGAGTGTGATGTATTTATATGATATGAGTTATAAGTTACAAAATTATTATAAAAGTAAACAATGTGTTTTTAGGTCAATGTATACAAATTTAGAGAGTGAATTTATACAAATGGTAAGAAAGGATGAATGGATTTTAATTATGCGAAAAATCCACCACCCTGTGGAGGAAGCGAAGGAAGTGTGTAAAGATAGATCTGTTTGGCGTTCCGTTCTCTCTGCCTACCCCACTTGGGACACGGCGTGAGGGTATAGTAGATAGTAGTAGATTTTAATTATACAAGAGAATTAGTTGTCAAAATTATTTTTAAGTAATATTTAAAATTATATTTGTCAAAATTAGTTGTCTGTGGTTTCCCCGTTATCGTACAAAGGCAAATGCTGGAGATGTTTGATATAAGACCGTCCACAGCGGCTCATAATTATTATAATATGGTTGACGATACATGATAATAACACATCTTTTTAATTTTAATTTTTACCATTGAATTCTGTTTGTCAGATACTCACTTTACTTTTGCCTAAAGATGAGAGCGGAAGCGCTTGAAAGCCGGCTCGCAAAAATAAATAAAGTCAATAGTGGAATAACCACATATTGTTTTTCATTTTAAAAATCATTATATGAATAATGATTATTTTAGTTATAAATTAAAAAATCGTATACTACCTACCATGGGATATGCCGTGATGGTATAGTAGTAGTAGTAGTATACTACCTACACGGAGAGAAAAAATATTGTTCGAATTAAAAAGCCGCTTTGTAAATGCCGAAATTACAAAATTTTTGTATGTTTCATTAAATTTCCCTAGGATTTACACCACACACTTATTTTTACAATATTTTTGTAAATGTTAAAACTAATACCAAAAAACGGGTTTTTGTAATTGACGAAAAAACTAAAATATTGTAAAAATAACAATGGATTACAAATATCACAAACATTTTGTTATTTCTGTGACTGTAGATTTGTTACCGTAACAAATTGTTTATACTTAATTCCGATAAAACTAATCTTCAATAAAAACAGCAAAACAGTTTTGTAATTTCAAATGACCAACACTTTTAACAAGTAGGTAATTATTAAGCTGTCACAAGACAGTATGTCACAACTTGTTCGCGGCAGTGTGTAGTTTGCTGTGTTTGGAGTGAAGCTGTGTTTCAAGCGCTGTGTTTCGAGCGCTGTGTTTCGAGTGCTGTATTTCGAGTGCTGTATTTCGAGTGCTGTGTAGTTTGTGTGTTTTCATAATGGATTAATTGGTTAAGGATTTATTGCACACAGATAATATTTATTGGTTAAGGATTTATTGACCAAGTGAAATTGCAGTGCTTACATAGGTCAATTTATTGGTAAGTACAATGGATTATAAATCTAATCACACTATTAGCTGCCTACTTATACACATAATTATACAGAAAATAAGACATTAAGAATGGGTGGCTAGCCTTATCGTTAGTGAGTCGTAATTTGTTTGTAATGGATTATAAATAGAGACTACTCCAACTCTATATCCTATATAAACCTCAACTTACATTTATTTGTGTTACTTATATAGATGGGAGAGTGGATGCGGGAACATTAAGACTACTAACGGATTGTGAAATCGCTCAACTTATTCCTGTACCGGGAGACAGAGCAAAATTTAAAGAGAATCTTTAAGGAGGAAGAGTTAGATATTACAGAGCTACAGACAATTTATTCTATAATAGTTCCGGACACAGAGCATCCCACAGTTGTTCCAGAGACAGTATGGGGCTTTGCAACTATCCAACTAACATCCAGTGCATCAGATGCTTCTACGAGCGAGAGAGTGTGTCTCAAAACACAGACATTGCTCATTCATCCAGGCAGTTGATTCAAATTGATGAAACATTTCAGTATGGATATGTAAGTAAATAATTTGACAATTTGATTTTAATATTGCCGCAGTAGACTACTTGTGTTATAATGTGCTGTTAAACTTTAATTTTGTTTCAGATTTTAAATATATTGAATTCCACGTTGGATGGAAAAGCTATGCTAAATAAAAGAAACACCGGAAGATTAGAGGAAGGCCAACGGAACTTATTAGTAAAACTTCTAATTCAAGCCATCATAGAAAAAAATACGCACTGTCAAATAACAAATACACAGCTGTTGAGCTGGTCGGTAGAAATCCAGCAACTTTTCCACAAGGAGTCAACTGCCTTATACTACACTCCGTATATTTCACCGCTAGTTCATACAACTGCCAAAAATGCTTCCGGAAAATTGCTTCGTTTTGTATACAACAAACGACGGCAACTTCGTGAACGCGGTATTATAGAGTCTAGAAGTCGTTCATCGTCAAGGGCGACCTCCATATCCTCCACTGAAGTTGCCACGTTGATCAGGCTACCAGCTGCGAGTGCACGTAATTATAACATCCCATTTTCCTCCTCTTGCCATGTATGTTTCCGGTTTGAGGAGTATTATAATCTATGTAATTTATTTACTTATTAAATTGGAAACCCTTTCAAAGAAATATTTTGTAATTTTATTTTTCGAATAACTCCTATTTCCTAATGAAAAGCAGGAAAATTAAGAATTTTTTATATTAATTTTGTGAAACTGTAAGACTCAGTTCTAAACGCCCAAAAATAATCTTTTACTACTGTATCACGACTAAAAGTTATATTTGAAAGATGGATTTTAAGACTTATACTTAGACAATAATTTACAACACTATTGAATGGACATATTAAAGCTTCTGACCACAAATCAAACTTTACTATCTGAAATTTAATGACTAATTTACTTGAGTATATGTGAGTTGAATGTTTTATTCAGAACTACGACTAATTATTTTTATTATGTGATGTGTTTTATAATTATTTAAGCCTTTTTTGTACTTTTCTATGTGTAAAGTTTTAAAGCAACAAATGTAGTTAGATATGTATTTAATGTATGCACTTGAATTTATATAACTTGTACCTATAGACACTTGCACAATTTATACTTGTTTAAGTAACAAAAAAAATGAAGAATATTTCTTATACTAATGTATTCATACTTCTAGTGAACACAACTTACTTCTACTGTAACATGTGTTCTCATAGAGAAAAAAATATTCATTATTTTTCTGTTACTTTTCCGAGTATGAATAGTACAAGTGTCTAGCTACAAACGGTGTAAATTTAAGTGCATACATTTGTAACTGCATTTGCTTTAATTACAAAACAATACTCATAGAAATCACAAAATGGGTTACTAAATTCCATTACATAAGACTACAATTTCTAGTAAAGAAGCTACTAAAATATACTAAGAGGTGAATAATACCGAGTATAGGAATCACTAGGAGATACAAAGGAGTTTAGTAATACATATTTACAAATCCCATTACTAATACCAACATACTACGCACCCAAATATTACTAACAGATTTGTAATAACCAGTATGCAGCTTACTTGTATCAAGAGAACTCCATTTGTTGTTTTCACCAAATACCATTACAAATATTCATTTGTAGTTTTAAGAATACTTTTGTTGTCCTGGGATATGCAAAAATTTTAGTAATAATTACTTGATTTTACTACTTTTTTCTCTCCGTGTACCACAACAATTTTGTAATATTATTTTAATATCAAATTATCATCGAAAGAAAATGATTACTTACATTTTGTAAATATGGCGATGAAAATCCATCCATTGCCATCTTCTTGGAAAGTATTCTGGCATATAAAAATTCTCCATTTTCCTTTTGGATTATCCTAGAAATAATAGGTAATTTAAGTAAACTGATTAAATAAATGGTACAAATCATCCCGATAGGATGATATGCCATAAGTGAAAAAAAAATGAAATAAACAGACAAAAGTTTTCATGAATCTTATAGTACGCAGGTAGGTTCTACCAAAACTTCAAAATTTACAACAAAGGGGGAGGCTTCCCATGCTTTAACGAGTGCCCCGGGAGAGGAAGAAGTATAAAAAAATTTAAATAGCACACCAAATTTAAACTGCATTCATTGTAGGTACGGATTGTCACTGATAATGTTAATGAAATTAAGAATAATATGTTATTTTCATTAATTGTATTGGCATTAACTTTGTAACATTTCATTTTAAATTATCAAAAATAAAATAAATAAATATTTATTATTTTGTTTTGTGTTACTGTTGAGTAAGACTAACGCACGACCGGTTTCGCGGACTCCCAGTTCGCATCATCAGGTACTGATCTATACTGAATTAAACAAAAACAAATACAAAAGTTCATTAAGATTTACAGTGAAGGTGTAGGGGTAGGCAGGGTCGTATTGGTTTCAGGCGTGGAGTTCTTGGAATGTGAGATAGGGAATAGTTGTAGTAAGGGAGGCGAAGTCCGCGAGTCCGCGAAACCGGTCGTGCGTTAGTCTTACTCGACAGTAATACAAAACAAAATAATAAATATTTATTTATTTTATTTGATATTTTATAATCTATTATGTTTATCGTTGTGTTAATATTATGATAATGATAAATAAATAAATATAACTTTACTGGAGACGATAAAATAAACACTAACAAAAAGAGAGAAAGAACCAAGATGCGGGCTTATTGCACACGCAATGTCTCCCAGTCAAACTTTTCAAGTTTAAACATAATTAGACTTAAGTGAATATATTAAATAACGTCAAAATACTACAGAATTAATAATATTATGGTTGAAGTTTTTATCATCTATTATTTATTATGGTTGAAGTTTTTATTATCTATTATGGTTGAAGTTTTTATCATCTATTATGGTTGAAGTTTTTATCATCTATTATGGTTGAAGTTTTTATCATCCTGTTATTAAGATGTCTATCTAAATCTTTCAGTTGATCAATTTAGTTTTTGTACTTCTATATTTTTATTCAAGATTGGAGAGATTTCACATTTAGAATATTACATAAGAATTATTTTTAAAAAAAATGAATCTGAGTTTGTACTAAACCCAAACACAACCTCATAGTAAGCTTCATGCCTGGGTCATTAAGGTGGAGTAGGTCTGCAGCGAGTGGAATTGAACTTGAGCCATCAGGCTACTGGCTACCTCTGAATATTATTATGATCGAATTTAAATCCTGAATTTCAACACATTATAGTGATATAAAAATAAGGTTTACTCACAGAATAATAACATATGATGTCAAGACTCAAAAGTTTTTCATTATACCCATAGATATAATATATACTACATAACTGGATAAATAACTTCTATGATTTTGTATGTTCTTGGCGCGGTCCAAAAAATTCTAGCGTTTGACGTTTCTGTTAGGCAAAAGAGAAGTGCGTGTTTCCGTGTTTATAAGTGCGCTTTAAGGATTTTTCGACGTTTTAAATTATAATTTACTCTCCTAATCGCTAAAATGGTTATTTCATGTTCGTCTTATAATTGCACAAATCGATGGAGTAAAGGGACTTTAAAATAATACTACTATAAGACAAAAGTATACTAATAACTAATTACTTTTAGTAATGTTTAATATTTTATGATTATATTTTAATTGAATCCGATGTATTAAGTATGATAGTTTCATGTGCTGCAATATTATTTGTTATTTGAATGTATTTTAATTATTTTGTGATTAGATCACAATTAAAATTTTGTATCGGATTACTCCGTGTACTTGGATTATTCCCTGATGGGATATATATTTCCGACGTTTCGGATGAACATAGTCAGCCATAATCATGTTTTTTTAAAGTAAGATATAAATCAGAAATTATCTAAGAATAGAGAGAAGGAAGATAAAATGGTGATAATAAAATAAGTCTACATACATGTGTGTAGCTATAACAATTATAATGCTATCGTAAAAGAAAATTAGTAAAAATAATACTGTAGGGTTGTGTAATGTAGTAATAATATTATTTGAGTTCAAATAATTGATATAGAGGGAAAAAATATGGTAATGGCATAGATACCTATATACATATAATAAGTAATAATAGTAGTAAATAGATGTAGTTTCTGGTGTCATAAAATGACCCTAGAAAATGCTGATCATTCCTATAATATTTATTTATTATATCCTATTTTAGTGAAATTAATTTTTTTTGATACACATATTTTAGTTTAATTGGTATTTTTTTTAAATTAACGGTAATTAAAAGTAAAATAAAATATTTCTTGTTTTATTTGCTATAAAGGAGGCACCTTATTTAATTGTCGATTCCAGAAATATTTATCAACTGTAAAAATATGACATCTGTTTCATCATGTAGGTACACTGTTCATAATTAATTTTTGTATAAGAAATCGATGATTACAATAACAGTTTCTGCGAGGCGAGGATTTTTTATAGCCTTTCATACTATGAAAATTCGGCCATTTTTAAACTTTTGCCTAACAGCACAATTTGCCGCCAAATTGTCGTTGGCTCGCGATACGCGGCGAGTTATTCATCCAGTTTAGTATATATATATCTATGATTATACCCTACACTCAAAATATTTACTAAAATAAATAAAAAAAAAGCCACAATAAACCATAGATAAAATGTTACAAATTTAAATCATGTTGACTAGAGATGCAACGAATATAACGTTTTTACTATTCGGCCGAATACCGAATATTTAGTCTATTATTCGGTATTCGGCCGAATAGTTTAAATGTAAAATTGGAAGGAACTCATAGCTTGTACATTGTTGCTTTTTCATTGTCAGCTGCAGATGCGTAATTATTAATCCTGAAATATTAATGAATTTTAATTAAAACTCTTGAATTATTAATGAATTTAGTTTGATATGAAGTAATAATATAACATAATTATTATTATTATAGTTGGAACACAAAAAAATCGAAAAAATGTACCGCGCTGCAAGTCTAGTACATATGTCTATATGATTTACCTACACGAAGTACCGCACGCTCTCTCCATTATTTTGCGGAATATTTGGTCATTCGGCACAGTCATGATCTTGCATAAAATTCGGTATTTGGCAAATATACTATTCGTTGCATCTCTAATGTTGACAAAACGCGGCTTAAGCCCGGTTTTCACTATCCTAATCATTTGGACCAAGTATACTTTGACGAGTAGATCGCATTTAAGGGATATTCAAACGTTTTTACTTTCAGTTTTCACTGATGATCCTCCAAAATGAAAAGGTGTGAATAGTACCTTTCATCAGTGGATGCGTCCAGATAGTAAGATGCGAACGTCAATCAATTTTCAATCATTCAGTGACAATTCGGAACATTCTCCGAAGAAATATTCGAATGGATGCCTCCGTAACCTATATAATATAAGTACGGGAATCTGGACGCAGCCAATAGTGATCACTAGCGTTGACGGACGAAAAGAAGCATTCAGACTGTTTCACTTTGGATGATCATCCGGAGTGTCAGGGTAAACGCTGTTCATCTAAAACAATGGTTCTTAACCTGGGTTCGATCGAACCCCAGGGGTTCGGTGAAAATCATTTTAAAGGCAAGATAGTTTTGCGAGTTGGAAAAAGAAAAAAATAATCGATAAATCCTTCAAACCGCCATCACAAGTTTGAAAAACAATGTTGCCAGTTTATTCTTACAATCCAAATAATACATCTGGCAACACTAAACATAGTAATATCAACTTTGTTAATTAATATGTTTCATGTTTTGATTTAACCAAAATTTAATGTTTTGATCTTTGTTTTTCATTTTGTACGCCTATATATAAATATATACCAGGTTTTGAATTTGTAAAAATCTAATTTTATTTTTCAAATTAGGAGGGGTTCGGTGAATGCATATATATTATATGGTGGGGTTCGGTACCCCCAAAAAGGTTAAGAACCACTGATCTAAAGTGAACACGTCTATTTACACTTGTTCGTCCTGTGCTTTCACTGCCACGTCAAAATTCAAGATCATGTTGCCTGTAGTTTGACGTGTTTTCATAAAAAATAAAATAAAAAATAAATACATGATTTTTTTTTTAATTTAAACAAATTAATAAAATTCTTGACAACATGAAGATGCAACAACAAATAATAGGAAAAAACGTTTTAGTGGTTACTTCAGTGAAAGGACCTTTCATCAAAATTATGTCGGAAAGTAATCGTTTTTATCTGTCATCGCTAGCGATCACTATTGATGAAACGTCTATTCATACTTTTTCATTTTGGAGAAAAAAGTGAGCAAGTGTGAAAAGACCATTAAAGGTCACGTGGTCTTGTCTATGGATTTGCTTTTGCTTGGAGGGCAAACAGTCAAATTGCGCAAATCATCCTTGTAGGATGTTAAGCCATAAGAGAAAAAAAAGAAAGTCAGACGACAAAATAATAAAAAAACGACACTGACAGTTTTTTTGATTATTAGGTATTCTTTAGGCGTTCCAACTAATATTGAGTGATTTTAATATAATAGCTACATGACAACGTTCGACTTTGAAATAATTTACTATCTGAGATAGCATGTGTTATAGTCCTTTATCTCTTTTTCACGCATAGTTAGAACTGCGCAGTTAGAAAGAGATACCACCTTTTTGTTTGCTTTGTCTTTGTTTTGGAACAGCGCAGTTAGAAAGAGATACCACCTTTTGGTTTGTTTTGTTTTTGTTCCGTTGTTGACCTCCAAACATTTTTCTGTGACGTCATCCATTAATGGTCTATACCAGTGTTTCCCAACCGGTGATTCACGAACCCCTGGGGGTTCGCTATGTGTACAAAGGGGGTTCGCGAAAATAATAGCGTAAAGGCGGGATTTTAAATGGCCAAAGAATCTCCTTAGTTAAATTCTGGCTCAGTATAAAAAATGAATATTCTGTTCTGTCAAAAAAAGCCATAGACGTTCTATTACCATTCTGCACAACATATCTGTGCGAGAAAGGATTTTCAAAATATATGTACTTATCTAAAAGATAAAATTATTTAATAAAGAAACAGGTTAAATGCAGAACCTGATCTAAGACTGAAATTGTCAGATATTGAGCCAAACTTTCAATTGATTTGTTCCATGAAACAGCCAAAAATATCCCAATAAGAGCTTTTTCAAAGGGAACATGTGCTGAAATAAGAACCAGTTTGTAAAATTTATTTTGTACTTAATTTTTATAGCTTATTTTAATCTTATTAATATTAATCATTTTAGTCTTATTAATGTTTGTGCAATATGTAAAATAAATGTTCTACAAAATTTTATTGTTTTTTGCCTGTCATTAACGACTACATAGGGGGTTCGCCAAATTCTGTTGGATTTTACTTTTGGTTCGCGAGGAGAAAAAGGTTGGGAAACACTGGTCTATACGACCGTCCAAGTACAATTGGAACATCTGTTTACACTATCATCACTATTCACTAAAGTCTATCCAACGAGAAGCTGCAATTGTCTACGTGAACAATTCTGAGAACGTTTAGTTTTAATAAAAGGCAAATTTTAATAAAAGGCTGTTTCTTCTTCTCCGTATTTTTTAAATAGCTTTTAAATGACTGTACCCTTTTTATAAAGTCACTAACGATCACGCGTCTATAATTAAAACTTTGCTTTTGAAACCTTATAAAAGGTAGGTATTTAATTGCAATTGTGTAAATTATCTTTCCATATATATTGAAATTACCCTTTCTACTTTTCGTTAAAAAAATATTTACCAACACATTCAAATACATTGTTTAAAAGAAATACATTATATGAAATAGCGGCGACACGGAAAAGTCACCTTAATTTTTATTGTACATTAGAGATATTTTTTGTACTTCTTTTCGAATAGATACGTCTTTTATTATTTGACAGTGAATATTAGACATCATCATCGCCCTCAACGCTTCTCTCGGGAGCACAGGGCAGAAACCAGCCTCCTCCATTCAGAGCGTCTCTGTGCCAATTGCGTCACCTCTTCCCACGACATTCCTTGCGCTCTGATATCGTTGTCATAGGAACGGTGTATTGTGAAAGAGGGACGCCCGGGCCTACGGAACCCCTGCGGACGGAAGAACAGTGCTCTTTTTGGCCAACTATCATTGGGCATTCTCAAAACATGTCCCAGCCAGGACAATCGTCTCTCTTGTATTACGGAGATTACAGGTCTCTGCAGGGTGCGCCGGCGCACAGCATCATTTGTAACATGTTCATACCATCTGACATCCAAAATCCTTCTAAGACACTTGTTTTCAAAGCTTAGTATCTTCCGCTCTTGAGCCTTGGTTAAGTGCCAAGACTCGCAGCCATATAGAAGGATTGGGATGATGCACGCATTGAACAAGCGACATTTTGTCCTGATGCTGAGTCCAGACGCCTTCCAAACTTTGTTCATGTTGTTGAAAGCCCCGCTAGCTGCTCCTATGCGGATTGGTAATTCCGACCGGAGATCACCCTCTGGCGTTATGGTTGCTCCCAGGTACCTGAATTTACTAACTTGAGATATTTGGGAATTGCCAACCATTAGTGGGGTGTGAGTACTCGTGCATGTACTATTACATATGTACTCCGTTTTATCAGCGTTGATACGAAGGCCAAGGCGCAAAGAATTTTCATAAAGAGCATTAGCGTTGCACTGTAATCCGTCCACAGATGTATCAAAAAGGGCTAGATCATCCGCATATTCAAGATCGTGCAGCACTCCCACAGACGTCTCACTGTTTTCACGCTGTGATAAAGGCACACCGCCAGGGCCCAGAATAGATTTTCTGAGCAGGTAGTCCATAATTATGGCAAAGATAAAAGGTGCCAATACACAGCCCTGCCGGACTCCAGTGGTGATCCTGAAGGTGTCAGTTGGACCACTTGATGTTCTGACAGAACATTCAGAGTCCATATGCAGGGCTTTGATCATGGTTACCACCTTGGGCGGGATGCCATACGCGGCCAGTATTTTCCATATGGTTGGTCTGTGGGGGGCTGTCAAAAGCTTTTTCGTAGTCAATGAAGCAACATGCAAGTGGTGAGTTGAACTCTTGCGACTGTTGGAGTACACATCTGGCACAAAAAATTGCGTCCGAACAGGACTTGCCAGGTACAAACCCGCATTGTTGCTTTCTCAGAGATACCAACACTGGTTTTTGAATGCGGCTCAATATGATTTGTGAGAGAACTTTACCGGGCACACTAAGTAGTGTGATGCCACGGTAATTTCCGCATTCCAGTGGGTTTCCCTTCTTGAAAAGTGTCACGATGGATCCATTTCTCCAATCTTTCGGGCAGAGCTCCTCATTCCACACCTTGTTAAAGAGATGGTACAGTGGGTGGATAAGCGCATTCATGCCATGAATATTAGACACTAGCCGTATAACCCTATAGAGGTAATTTGGGCGCAAATCAAAAATGAGGTTTCGGCGAAGAATAAAACTTCTTGAGGTTAAAATTTTATTCGAGAATGCGATTCGCAATGTGACAGCGGAAAACTGGAGCAATTGTTTAAAACACGTGATTGAAGTAGAAAAAATAATGTGGATGTCAGATGGATGATGCTTTCGACCAATTCGTGATAAATGTTGGAAACACGTCCGATTCCTCATCTCTCTGATTAATTGTTTCTTTTTTTAAATTTAGTTGAAATTTTTTTTATAAATAATTTTTGTGCTAAGCTCCGACATACAGTAATTCCTCAAATTTCTTTTATAAATTAAGATGCACATAGAAATATGTCACGCACACACAAGTAAGCAACCTTGCTCATCGACGCCTGCTGCCTTCACGACACCCGCGCCGCCGAAGCCTGCCACCGCCCCTCTACGCCCCAGCTGATGTCAGGTTGAATCCTGCACGAAACGTCGGGCAGAAGCCAACGGTCTTTCTCAAGACCAACTACAAAAGCCTTTCTCAAGGCTACTGTACGTAGAGTACCCAAAAGCGATAATTCTATATGAATATATATATATATATTATTATGTCACATTGACAGGTAAAATGTTTTAATCAATTTTTTTTTTATTTTATTACACCAATAAATAACAAATCTTATACATATTTTCATTGATGCTGCCCAACTAGGTATAACCTGTTCTAGGGCAAACATCTCACAAACATATCAATCATACTGAAACATATACACAATCACAAAAAGCATTCATCTCCTATATTAACACAATCACACTCATAACAAGAAAAACACTGCTGTAAACCATCATAAAAAAACAACACATCCCTCAACCACACACATCACAAATCCCACACCACATACAACACAAGTATATCACCCCACATAAAACACAAAACAAATCATGGAACAAATCCTAAGATATCCTGCAATCTCTCCATTGGCAGATCAGACACCCACCCATAACATGCTCTTTTAAATTCAACAAAAACAGTGATTTCTCTAATATTTAGGCATGATATTAAATAGTCTAGGTGCCATCCACACAAACTGCCGCTGTCCGAACACTGTAGATCTGAATGGAGCGATACAACTAGGGAATCCAATCCCGCAAAAGCGGGATCCCGTAAATGCGGGATCCCGCACCTTTTTTGCGGGATCAGAAATGCGGGATTACTCATGCGGGATCCCGCATGCTTGCGGGACTGAAAAAAATATTTAAGAATGGGCTCAGACGACATTCTGATTATTTATTAAACCCAGCACAGCCTCAATGATAAGTTAGTTAACTATTTTGCCTTGGATCTCGTGACTTTTCTATAGAATTTGTATGGAAAATAATTAGAGTTTCCTAAATCGTGTGTCGAAAAAAATTTCCTAAAATGTGATCGCAGCAACAACCGATGGTGCAGCAGTCATGAAGAAAGTTGGGAGATTATTATCAGCGCACCACAAGTTATTCTTTGCACATGGGTTGCAATGCAACTCGCTGTTCTTGAAGTTCTATGCAATCAGAGACAAGAAGAAGAAATAAAGTCAAGTTGAAGTACCTACTCGAAAATAGACCGGATGGTGGGAGTGATAATGAAAATGATGACGAGCAAGTGACTTTTCGGTAGAGGAAGACATTCAAGAAGGAGATTTGCTACCACAACATAAGTATTGTCAGACCAATAGATTTTTCAATGAAAATCATTATAACTTATTCAATTTTTTGTTTTTACTGTTTCAAAAAGTCAGGAAAATTGTCAAGCTTTTTAGTTCGAAATCTCTAGTAACAAATGATCTTCTGCAAATATATATTAAAGCTGCAAAGAATTACAGCAGCAGGGTTACTCTTGACAAAACTAAACACGATCTTAATCTAGTCTTGATCTTGATCATACGACCCACGAAGGGACTATGGTCAAAAATACCGCGTTACCGCTAAAGCGCGACTGGTTTGCGTGTATTTTTGGCCGATAGTCACTTCGTGCGTCGTATGATCAAGATCAAGAGTAGATTAAGATCGTGTTTAGTTTTTTCAAGACCCGTGGAGCACCCGGTAAAGAATTGGTCTCCCACTCTTCTCCTTAAGTTTTCGAGTGTCCTGTAAAAGGCAGGTGTTCGAAAAAATTAAGACATTGTACATCTTAAATTCAGCGATGAAGTTTGCCACTCGTCCTGAATGTCTTGATTTTATATTGGCACGAAGAGGACAGCTTGCATGTTTCTTACATGCAGCTGGTCTGCTGGCTACCCCACTTGTGGGATATGCCGTGATGGTATAGAGAGAGAGAGATAGTTTTTTCAAGAGTACCTAGCCCCGCTGATCCTAGATTGCCGAACGCGCTGGAACAGTCTCGCATCAATGTTATCGAGGTTCAACCAAGTCAAACAGTACATACTTAAAGCACTTATTGATCTTAAACTGACATCATCTTCATTTTCATTCACTGGTGAAGAATTTATAACATTGAGTAATATTGAACAAGCTTTACAGCCAGTGAAGCTTGCTGTAAATGTCTTATGCCGCGAGGACGCAACATTAGTTTCTGCAGAAACCACATTGCGTTTCATAATAAACAAACTGGATCGACAAAATACCAGCCAGAAAATACTTTCAAGCCAGGAACTTGAAGGGTCGCTATCTCGCCGGATAAAATAACGCCGCACATCTGACTGTGCTTAGAAAATCCTAACAAATATCTAGAAAAAGATTCAGGATCTACAAATGTGGTGGACGTTCCATTCTTTCATCCAAGCAAAGTTACATTTCGAGCTGAAATGAAGTGTTCAATCGAGAGACTGTTGTCAGACACGCAGGTACAACCGGAAACTCAAAACCAACAAGTTGATGACAATGGCGATGAAGAAGACACGCCTTTATCGAATCTATTAAATGATGAGCCTTCGTCTATACTAGAAGATGAATTAGAGCACAGTCTCCGTACAGAATGGATAGTCAAGTAATATGAAGTCAACTCCACCTAATAGCATGGAAGCTGAACGTGCTTTTTCCGCCGCTGGCTATTTATGCAACAAGATAAGATCAAATCTATAAGATGAAACTTTAGGTACTTATCATTTCTTCGAAAGTATTATCAGAAAAAAGCTATATTTTATGCCTCTAAAAGTCGAAACTAATAAATATGTTCAATTGTTCATACAAATTACAAATCTATAAGGTGAAATGTTGTATTATATCGTTCCTTATAAGAAGCTGATTATTTATACCTCTAAAACATCATTATTTTCACTTGTTAAATAAAAAAAATATTAAAATATACTCGTCTTTATTTAATATATTTTTTAAATAACTAAGTATCTACTTGAAACAGGTTTTTTTATTAAAAAATCTCAATCCCGCAAATCCCGCGGGATCCGCGGGACTGATGACCTCAATCCCGCAGGCTTGCGGGATCGCGATTTTGATGCGGGATTGGATTCCCTAGATACAACCAAATGACACCATCTGTCTCGTGACCCTACTTTGCTGTGACCTCCTCCAACCCTGTCTAATTGTGTAAAATTGAACTAGAGCCTTCCTAATATATAGGTGTCTCACAGAAAGAATCTTCCTATCATCAAACAATTGAGTGGTTGGATACCTCCTCTGCAGTTTAAACATTATTTTTAAAACCCACTTATGTGACATGTGAAGGACTCGAAGATTATTACTGTAGCATGCACCCCAACCAACAATACCATAGCACAGTAAAGATTGTATTACTGCATAATAAACAGTCCTAAGCGTTTTATCATCCAGAAATCCCCTCGTACACCTCAGAATGTATGATGCTTTTCTAATATTTTTATTGAGTGCCACAATATGATCCCTCCATGTCAATGATTCATCAATTATAACTCCCAGGTATTTGATATATGGAACCCCTTCCAGCACAGGACAATCACAGGTACTCATGCCATTACAAGAGTGAACACATATCTGAATCATAATCATCACTAGGTCTAGTACGCTTGTTTATTGTAAATTTCAAATATTTAGTTTTTTCCACATTGAGAGAAAGTAGAGAGTTATCCAACCAAGATTTAACAACATTAATACCTCTCTGACACTTATCAGACGCAATCTGCCAATCTTCTCCTTCAAATAAAAGAACAGTATCATCGGCAAAACACAGAACCCTTCCATCAACTGGCAATCCTAGTAATTCATTTACATATATTGAGAACAAAGTAGGTCCCAGCACACTCCCCTGCGGAACGCCATACATTAAAGATCTCAAAGTTGACATTGTACCATTAATCGAAACAAATTGCTTTCTTCCCGACAGATAACTATCAAAAAATTTCAACTCCTGACCCATATTATCTTTCTAAAATTTTGTTCCGCGTATTAAACAACACTAATTTAAGAGTCCAATCAGTTACCTGAGTCTGCCCAAAAATAAGCTTCAAAAAATTTAAAATTAAATAATCAAATCATTTAGTAAAATAAGATTTTTTTATATAGGTATGTATAATCATAAAATTTCGATAAACGGTCCCTCATGTTTCAGTTTGTAATAAATCTTTTTATAATTCAATAATTTTGTATAATCCAAAGGGTTGTGTATTGACACCGAAAATACATTATAATAAATTACCTATATTGAAAAAAAACACACTTAAATTTTCACATATAAAAAATCTGAAGCGTTTTCGTCAAGTTATCTCGACATTATTGAGAGCACTACAATAAAGATAATCTTAAAACAGTATGTTTTTTTTAATATTACATATTTACAATATTTTTATTATTCACACTGGGCAATTTCTATCCAGTATCTATTCTGCGAGCGGCCTATTTGATCACGTGAATATCACGCATTTCTAATGTTATTGTCGAGTGCATGGATAGGGTGAATGAAGTATAGTCATGGATATTGAAAACCGAGCTTTAACCATAGATTTTTATGCATAATGACTTTAACGTGGTCAAAATTTAAGAAATCTATGGTTAACGATCATAACAAAACAATAATAATTATAGCAATCAATTTATTATTTATAATAGTTCTGTGTATCGTCAAAGAATAACAAAATGTACTGAAGTAAATAGTATAAATCATTGTCCTCGTGGACAAACATCCTTATAGTCTTCTGTTTTCTAAATTAATTTGAAAAATATGATAAACATCCTGATGTGTCCCAAGCTTTTTGCATATGTTTTTTCATAGTTTTGACAGATTTTCATGTGACCCTAAATATATGGCTTACATTGTTAAGATTTTTCAGGCTACAAAGCCAGCAATATTATATATGTCACAACATCACCAAAATAAATGCAGATTATTATTATACAAACATGTTTTTGTGAAATTGTGTATGAGTGATCATCTATATCTGACAAATCACTTTCATAAACATTATTTAAAACATTGTATGGTAATATTGACATGGTATTGAGTATTCTTGTCTCATCAATTGGTTGGTACACTATGTTAAGGTGACCAACTATTTTTTGTTCAAAAAGAGTACACTTTGCAAGTATTTCATAGGTGAATAAAAAGAAGAAACGATAAAAAACTTTATTTTCTTTTAAAAACATATTTTTCTTCGGAGTGTTTTTTTTTTTTGCTAAATGAGGATTTTCGTCTTCAGAATAATAATGTAGCCACATCCGAACAACTTTCATTTTGTATATTAAATTTGACTGTTAAGACGGCAGATAATGTTTTTACAGAAAGTTGCGACTTCTCACTGGTCCAATAAGGATCCAATTTCCCTAGTGAAAATACCCTTTCAACAGCAGCATTAGTGCCTGGGATACTCTGAAAGTACAAATGAGTACTTTCAGAGTACAGGATTTAAAAAGAGTACGTACGGTTTGCGAAAAAAGAGTACAAAACTCAGTAAATGAGTGTAGTTGGTCACCTTAACTATGTGCAAAGTCGGTAATTTGGTGGTGCACTAATAAACATTTATAATATGTACCTTCTGATATATACGCATATAATATATAAGATATTATCTTCTCCTAATATATTGGAAAAAAATTGTTTTCAGTTTCATAGAATTGTATCTACCTAAACACGGACACAGTGAATAAATAAAATTAGTGATAAAATGTCAGAAAGAATTTTCCGTTGCACTTGTTCTGCATCCTTTAGTAGAAAATATAATTTAGAACGGCACAGGTATTTGACTCATGGAATTAAAGTGGTAAAAAGTAACAAAAAACTACCATGTTTGATTTGTGGCAAAGTATATTATAGTAAGGCAGCATTTGATAAGCATCATGAGCAACATCGTCCAAAATCATCGGAGAACCTATCTCAGCCTCTAGTCAACCATGAAAAAAAAGAAGATACAGACACACAGAAATGTTCCAATTTACAGGTACGTATATGAAATTTAAGAATGTTCAAAGCAGAACATTTTGAAAAAATCAAAGCATTAGTGAAATTCGTACAAACAAAATGGCTAAGTAGCCCTTATGTGACCAAAGCTGCAATCATTATAAAACACTTGTAAACCTTTTATAAAATGCGGGAGTATTAGATTATTTTTACATTTTAAATAATTTTAGGACCATTTACCAAAGGGATACGATTATGAAATATTGGAGTGTCGTAATTTGCAAAAGGGCTTCAAATGTAAAATTAATTTCAATATTGATACAATAGAAGAGTCAAATAAATTTTTGGAAGAATTTAAGTTAATAAACAGCACAAGATACCTGGCAGCAGGAAGCAGAAGTACAGCAGATATATTGTTAGAAGTAGGTAACAAATAATATGTCTTGATTTGTGTATTGGATATTTAGGGTAATGTCTTTAAAATTTATACTTTTATTTACATATGCAGACCCACTGGCATCAATCTGCTGAGGATTCTGTATCTGAATTTTGGAATGTGTTGATTTGCTTCAATTTACACTTCCTGATGTACCTACATCATTCACTCCTTTTGTTGATGACCGATTATCACAATTAGAGTTGGTGGATTTGAAATTCCACTGCAACCTTTACTTCACTCATATATACACAAGTTTCTAGTTTCTGTGAAGTTTGTTGACAAAGAATTAATTTGTCGATAATTTAAGACATATGCATATGCAATTGTGATCACATATGTATTACATATATGATCACAATAACTATTTTTTTAAATAGGATTTCACCATGCAATAAACCTAGCATTTGGTGGTAAATATGTAAACTATAAATTGAATGTAAATATTGGGGAACATGTGGCAAACATAGCGGCACTACTATAGCCATATTTCGTAATAGAATCTCTATACATTTTATCATATATTTGTTTTTATTTTTCAGAAAAGATTTTGTTGTCACCGTAATTCACGAAAAAATTGTCCTAGCAAAAAGAACACAAATTGTCCTGCAAAATTAGTTATGGTTATAAAAAAAGGAACTTTGGAAAATAAGTAAGTGTGTTAACTATCTCGTTCAGGGTACAAAATTTTTCAGAATTTTCAAAAATGTAGGTATATAGTAAATATGTATTTTTGAGCATCACCTGAAAACAATGCCGTACATAGAGGCAATATCTTCCAATCAATCATTTGGTTGATACTTAAGAAGAATTGTAATAATGTGTACACAAAGGTAAACACTGTTAATCAAAATAGTTATTTAATAAAAATAAATACTTGTATTTACTAAATATGTATGAGTGTTTTATTTTTATTAATTTAACATGAACTTCCACCAAGTGCTGTCAGTCAACAATGTAAATTACATAAAATAGTTAATTCGTTACCAAAAGAGTTAATAATAATAAAACTTTATTGATCAAAAAAAATCATGAGCAATTGGCGAGCTATTTGCCTGGAGAAAAAATCTTCCAATTAACATTGTTAATTCTCTCAAATCACAACAGAAGTCACCATTAAACCATTACTGTTAAAAATCATGGAATAAATAGGGTAGTAAAATTTAAAATTTCCACACAACACTGAAAAATTTCACTGTTCATTGATCAATGACTGATGACCATGTCTACCATATAATAATATACAGCAACCCATCTCCAAATGATATGTTAACCAGGGTGAACTTATCATGATTCTTTTCAACTAACTCAGCTAATATCTTCCGCTAATTATATCCCATCACTATAAAATTATTCTGATTGCAGATTTCTGTGTAATATGACAATATTTAATGAACACAATCATCAGACAGATGTTGCCGCAACTGTTAAGCTGCCAAAGAAGTTTAAAAGTGGTTCATCTCCATCTATGGCTACTTTCAAACATGAAGAAGAAGCGTTGGATGATATATCACAAGAAACAATACCACTTGAATTAAGCAAAGATTTCACAGAAACAAACCCTAATCATGATCTGTTAAACGAAACCAAAGAAATTTTTTCTAACATTATTCATCGTATGGAAAATAATCTCCCAGCATTTCAAATTGCGATTGAGGCATTTAAAAAGCAATATAAAAAAATGGACACGGATGCAGCATTGATATCAGCATTGCATTGTTTCGGAAAATTTAACAGTTTTCCAACCGAAAAGAGGAACGCTAGCTCATCTAAAATTGTAGTTGAATCCACAAGAATTGCTCGTAGAAAGACACCAATTGATGGAAAACTATGCAGTGGACATCCAGAAGGTTGGAGCATCATCTCTGAACATAGCTACAATATGCAAAAAGAATACCCGGACTTCAACCAAAAAGAAAATAGAAACAATGCACCTCATAACTTTGAGTCGTAGCCTAAGTTATTTTGTACAAAACATTTAAAATTATAACCAGCTTTTTTTATTGCTGCTTTTTTCACAGCTATTTTTTCACAAAAAAAAAACACAATTTTTTTTCATCTGACAAAACCAGAGAATTCAACGCTCTGATGTTTCTAGAGCGATATTTTAAAATAATTTACATATTTTGTGTTTTTAAAAGAACTATTTGTTTTTATAAAATTGTGGTTTGATTCAATAATATGGTTAGCGAATTCCGAGTAATTACCATTTTTAAAGCAAAGCTCTCTATGTCTCGTTTTAAAATTTCTTTTGGTCATACCTATATATGTCGCATCGCAGTCGTCACACTCCATTTTTTTGCAAGGTTTCTGTGGGATCTTTATCATTCAACAAATTAGATAATTTATTATTGTTATAGTGCGCTGAAGCAATAGTGTCCAGTAACAAGTTAGTAATCAGAAGTTAACCCACTTACAAAAATAATTCTTCTGTACGGTTTGTTAATGATGTTTTCATTTATTTTATTATTTTAACCGCAATAAATGTATTTTTATACACGATATCATTTTGTTTTTATGAACCTGTCTATGAGATTAGAGCTGGACCTGTAGTCAAAACATATTTTAGCATTACGTTTTCGTTTCATTTGAATAAAGATAACATTGCGAGAGAGTGCCAATTTTCGTAGCTAAAATACACAAGTATTACACTTTCTCGCAATGTCGTCTATATTCAAACAAAAATGTAACGCTAAAATGTGTTCTGATTACGGACCCTGTACTTATTGTTGACCACAATTTGTTTAATTAAATCAATTTCTTAAAGTTTGAAGGAGAAAGATAGGGTGAAAAGAAGCTAGCTTATAAGAAATTGGATGATTTTAGTCTGCTGGAATTACACAATCTGTATGACTAGGTTTTTTGTAAACGTTGAATTGACACTTAGAATCAGATATAGATAAACTCAAATACAAAAAACTTAGTTCATTGTTATCATTATGTTCCAACATGAGTTTAATATTGTGATGTAAATTACTGAGCACGCTAGAAAAAGAATTTAACTGACTATTACTGCCGTTCCAAATAAACATTACGTCATCCACATAGCGATGCCAGGCAATAATATTTGAAAGAAGCGGAAGTCTCCTGTAAAAAGTTAACTTTCTTAAATGATTCAAAAACATTTACAAGAAAAGTGGTGAAGCAGGACTGCCGATAGCTAATCCAGAATTTAAACTATAAACAGTTATGGTTCTACTGAATTAAAAATAATTTTGACTCAGACAAACTTCTAAAAGACTGGACATCTTTAACAATTTTTGAATCTAAATTGTAAATTACTAATAAGTAAATCAAGTATAATTGGAACTTTCTTAGTTTAGCGGCCCCACTGCTGTCAGATCAGTTTTCTATACAAAAAGTAATGTCAAGAAATTGTTAAACTGAAATGTTTATTTTTTGTCGATATATTTTTTCCAGTTTTTTTTTTTCTTTTTTGTTGTTTTTGTAGCGAGCACTTTTACAAATTGTAATATTTTAACAAAATCTATTTGAGCCTATTAGTATTATTATATTATTAAGACAATTTGAATTACTTTTATTGCAAATTAAAATGTTTGCATTAAACTCAAGTATTATTTTCCACAGAAAATACTCGACAACGGGTGGGGCCAATTTTGCCGGCAAAAATAAAATATACTTCGAATATAAATTTCTTAAAGCTCCCTACATATTACTCGACAACGGGTGGGGCTGCTCAAGTTTCATGGTTGCGAATTTTTTCCTATAAAAAAGTTTTTTTCTAAAAATTTGATGACCGAAAAATAATTCTACAACACAAAATTCCACCGTATTTATATTTTTCCAGGTAAACTACTACATACAGTACAAAAATAATCGACGTTTATATAAAATTCTCAGCATCTTACATTTTAAAATCCTGCACCAGTGACTAAAGGAGTGTTTCCAGTACAAGTACGATGATAACAGTGTAAAAATTTGTTGCTAAAAGTCGATGGAAAAAATAACTAAAGGGGTATTCACCCTAATTGTTCACTTTTCTCTTCGCTCTGGATGACACTCCAAAATAAAAGGTGTGATGACGTTTCATCTTTTTTTCTACGTGGCGCGCTGGTGCGGAGCGGTTGTGTTTTTCGTTGCAGTCTCGCTGTGTTGATAAGTTTCTTTCATTTATTATTTACTAATTTTGAACATTTTTTAGTTTTCGGCCTAGGGCCGGTTTTTCAATTTTGTTTTCTCGATACTAAACACTTTAATTTGTTATCTTAGTATATCCGTATTTAATATTTGTTTTTTTTTTAATTTTATAATTTTAAGGTATTTGCCTTACTAGAGAAGGATGGCCTGCCATCCTTCTCAACCCATTCCCCCCCTCCCTGACCCTCCGGATTCAAAGAAAAGAAAATTCGTTGAGGAAAAAATGGAGGAGTCCTTGTCACCACCACATGACAAGCCATCGAATCTTCCGCCTTCGATTCTAAATCCAAGTACTCCACCACCATCCATCTCACTTAAAACTAACACAGTCAGAGAACACTTTTACTCGACAAAATCTTGTGGGCCATTCACAGTGTTCGCTCAAAAAAGTGAACAAGGAAATCCCGTTTTCCCTTTTGAATTTGGGAAATTTCTTTACCAAAAAAAGATTCAAAACATAGTGAATGGTTCAGTCAGGGCTGAGGGGAGATTCAGAATATCCCTAGAATTTTCAACCGCGACAGCGGCGAATTCCTTCATAAAAAACATTTTTCTATTGTCAAACTCCGTTTATAAAGCATATGTTCCAACATACAATGTAACACGGATGGGTCTTATTAGGGGTGTCCCCCAAGATGTCACGGAAGAAGAGATAATCTCCTCAATCATCGAAAGCAATCCAGATGTGGAAAATATTGTCAAAGTCAGGAGACTAAATTACAAGGACAAATCATCGGGAACAGCGGTGTGGAAACCATCTAGGAGCATCGTGGTTACCTTTGAAGGGCAATTTCTTCCGTCACGCATATATATGTTTTACAATTCGTTCAACGTTGAAACCTACTTCTTCCCGACCATTCAGTGTTTTGCTTGTTGCAAATTCGGCCATACAAAAACAAATTGCAGATCTGTACCTAAATGCTACAATTGTGGGGAGAACCACCCTGCTGAAGAATGCCCAGCATCTGATCCAAAATGTTTTAACTGTAAGGGGGCACACAAGGCAATCAGCCTTACATGTCCAGAATACTCCCGCCAAAAGGCAATTAAAAATACAATGGCTTCTGCTAATGTGTCATACATACAAGCATCAAAACGGCACCCATAAGCTAAAACGTCATATGCGGATGTGGTAGCATCCACTTCAACTTCATCAACTAAATATATTTCCATTGCAAAATCTTCTTCCAAAAGCCCAAAGCCTCACTCACCTACAGGATATGATCGAGCAAAACATAACTCCTTACTTATGTATACTAATGGTTCTCCCACATCCAATACTCCTGATGGTTGCGCCATTACTGAAAATCAAATTCCAACTGACTCTAACATCATTGAACAGCTCAAATTAAGTTTGACTTCCGATAATAATAACTTCCTTTTCTCATTGCTTTCAATTATAATAGATGCAATATCCCCACAAAAAGAAAAACCGTCCAACGCTGCCAATATTATTTCTCTCCTAAAAACTTTACTCACCGAAAATGGCCTGTATACAGAATCCAAAAAATCTTCCAACAACTAAACGCGCTGAATTTACAATCCTACAATGGAACTGCCGTAGTGCGGTGTCAAATAGAGACGATTTAATATTGCTACTCAAAACTCACAAAATCGACCTTGCGTGCTTGTCTGAAACCTGGTATTCTCACGATTCTTTCGTTTCCTTTCCAGGATACAATTGCTATAGAGATGATCGTTCTGATGGTAGAGGTGGTTCTGCTCTTTTAGTAAGAAATTCTCTACCATCTAAACAAATATTACTCCCTTCTCACCCAAAAATTCAAATAGTTGCTGTTTCAATATTTGATATATCTTTTGTATCAGTTTATGCCCCTCCTAGAACACAGTTCGAGTCTGTTTTTTGGACAGATGTCACTTCCAAGCTCCAGGGATCGTATATGATTCTCGGAGATCTTAATGCTCACTCTTCTTCTTGGGGCTGCCATCTCTCTGACACAGCAGGAAAAGCAGTTCTCAATTTTGTGGACAGTAAGAACCTATGCATTCTCAATAATGGTGATCCCACGAGATTCTCTTCTTCACAACAAAATCAGAGTGCAGTAGATATTTCGATCTGCACAGGAGACATAGCTTCATCAACTACTTGGACCATATTAGATGATCCTCATTCTAGTGATCACTTTCCTATCATTATAGACATACGAAATGGATCCAAACGTTCATCTCAATATCAGTCTAAAACAAGGTTTAACACCAGAAAAGCCAACTGGGAGAGTTTCAGGAAACAGTTGATGCTTGGTGTGGGAAGGCTGGAGGCCCAGGAATTTGAGGGAGATACCGATGGGTATGCAGTGATGGTTTCTAAGATTGTCACAGACGCGGCAAATGTAGCAATTCCTACGTCAACCCCACGAAAATCTTTTACATACTCTCCCCCCTGGTGGGATAACGAGTGCACACAGGCGGTTCATTTAAGGTCTCAAGCTGTTAAAAATTTCAAAAAAAACATGTCACTAGAAAATTTTCTGAATGTCCGCAGTGTGCAGGCACGCACAAAGAAACTTCTGAGAAGGAAAAAAAGAAAGGGTTGGGTCGAATTTTGCAATTCTCTTTCACCAGATACTCAAACTTCGGAAGTTTGGGATTCAGTCCGAAAATTTAGAGGTTCGTTTACCCTCAGACCAAATAAGTCTGATCTCTCTTGGATGGAAAGTTTTATTGACCAACAGGCACCTCCATATGTCCCAGTCCACCAGGAGCTTGAAAAAAGACCTGGAATGCAGTCTCAAACATGTTGCCTCACTGTTCCTTTTTCTGTTGAAGAGCTGTCCATCTCCATAAATTCAACAAAAGATTCTGCACCTGGGCCAGATTCCATTCCATATTCGTTTTTTCGAAATTTTCCACAACAATTTTTGCTTAAACTATTAACTTTGTATAATCAAATTTTAAAGTCGGGAAAAATTCCAGATAGCTGGAAAAAACAAGCGATTGTCGCAATTTTGAAGCCTGGAAAGGATCCATCATTGAGTTCATCATATCGACCCATTGCTTTGTCATGCTGCTTCTTGAAAATTTTGGAACGCATGATTAAATACAGAGTGGAAAGATTTCTGGAAAGTAATGACTTACTCCCACCATGGCAGTTTGGCTTCAGAAAGGGTAGATCATGCATTGATAGCTTGAGCATTTTAGTTACCGATATTCAGATAGCGAGAACAAATAAAAATGACCTGATTGCTTGTTTTCTGGATATCTCCAGTGCATACGATAGTGTCATCCTTCCCATCTTACACGATAAACTAAGTTCTATTGGAGTCCCAGACTTGTTATGTTGTCTTATTTTTAATATAATGTGTGAAAGGAGCCTAATCTTTGAATCGGCAAATGGTCTGGTGGAAAGAAGGGCTTACAGAGGCCTCCCACAGGGATCAGTTTTGAGTCCCCTCCTATTTAATGTGTACACTCTGGATATTCGAACATCCATCCACTCGTCCTGCAATATACTTCAATATGCGGATGACTTTGTCTTATATAGTTCTCATAATTCGATGTGTCGTGCGGTTGAGAATTTGGAGACATCTCTCTATGCCATCAATAACTGGTTGGAAATGCATGGCTTGTCTCTTTCTCCTACGAAGAGCCAAACAGTTGTTTTCTCTAATAAACACAAATCTCCTGGTTGCCAAATAAGCTGCAATAATACTCCAATTCCAATGAAGGAGTCAGTCAAATTTTTAGGCATGACACTTCACCGCAAACTTTCATGGAACCTGCATATTGAAAATGTTATTTCTAAATGTGAAAAAAACATAAATATCCTAAGAGCTGTAACTAGAGTCTGGTGGGGTGCTCACCCTTCTACCTTGAGAACCTTATACTTTGCTCTAATTCGCTGTCATCTTGAATACGGGAGCTTTTTAATGGATCCTCTTCCAAACTATCTGTCCTTGAAACTTGACAGACTCCAATACAAATGCCTCAGACTAATTCTAGGAGCAATGAAATCATCTCCAGTAATTGCTCTACAAGTAGAATGCGTCGATATGCCACTGTCGCTCCGGAGGGAGTTTTTAGCCTTCAAATTTATTATCAAAAGAATGTCACACAAACACATCCTTATTGCTAAATTACAATTATTGCTGAGTCATTGCTTGAATGAGCCTTTCTGGAGAAACAGGAAGTACCCTCTCCTGTGTTCTTCTTGGGAATATATATCCCAGAAATGGTTCTTATCATACCAGACCCGTCCATCAAATATCGCAATACCTCCCGCCGTCATAACTTCGAATATTGTTGAATCAATAGGACTAGACAGATCCATGTCTTTACTCGATCCAAACATTGTTAACCAGCTATTTCTCCAAATTGTACACAGTAGATGGCCGTCCTATGCATTATTTTACACAGATGGTTCCAAACTTCAGGATGGTAAGTGTGGTGCTGCCTTTTATGCACCAAATCAGAACCTTGAAATGAAATTGTGTCTTCCGTCTGCTGCATCAATATTTACAGCAGAGTGCGTAGCCCTCAAAGAGGCATTAAAATACATTGTTGGTAATTCTCTTCCACGTGCTGTCATTTTCACTGACTCGCTCAGTGTTGTATCCCACCTCCGTTCTAAAAATCACACTTCATCAAATAACCATCTCATCCTCGACATTAAAAGATTTCTATGGGAGGCGAATGAAAAAAACCTAGACATAGTGATATCCTGGATCCCCTCGCATATGGGTATTAGTGGCAATGAGAGGGTGGATGATTTGGCTAGAGACGCTTGCGTTGACGGCTTGTCACCCCACGATTTTATGTTACCAGTTGACGATAGTCATGTGTAACACAGATCCGACCCGAGTCAAATGTTCGGGTCCTTCCAAATTGACCCGCGGGTCTACAGATCACCTACGGATCTTACGGGTCCTAATGATCTGTTTGAGCGGAGACCCGTTGGATCTGTGAGGACCCGATGACCCGAAAGATCTGTTTGAGACGATGACATGTAGGATCCGTTTAAGCGGATGACACGTAAGTTCTGTATGTTTTGTTCACAAATTGAATAGAATGACCGTTTGTACTTACCCATACATACATACCATCACGCCGCTTCCCATACATACAAATCCGTAATCCGTATCCAAATTATTAGAAAATAATATATTGTGTTTTATTGCTGGAAAGTATCGCAAAGTTTTGCTAGTCTCTAAAAACATTTTTCACAAAATAATACTACAATACACAAACACAAAATATTTCACAAAAAAATTATCATGGCGAAACATTTTATGAAACCAATACTTTTTCATATAAAATGTTTACCTTTAATCAATAGCTTAAGTAGCATTCACATTGCTTCACTTTGGATGATCATCCAGAGTGTCAGGGTCAAACCTGTTCATCGAAAGTGAACACGTCTGTTCACATTTGTTCATCCTATGCTTTCACTGCCGTGTCAACACTCACGGTCATGTTGTATGTAGTTTGACGTATTTTCGTATAAAAATAATTAAACAAATTCAAAAATTAAAAATAACACAAATTAAATTAATATAGCTCTCGACTGCATAATAATTTTGTACATGATTCTGACATTCAATACAAATTCATAGAGAATTAAACAAATAAACTTGTTTATGGTCGTTTCAGTGAAAGGACCTTTCATCAAAATTATGACGAGTGGTAATCTCTTTCCTCCGTCATCGCTAGTGATCACTAGCGATGAAACGCCCGTTCACATTTGTTCATCTTGGAGGATCATCCGGAGTGATCACTGAAAGTGAACGTATGTGAACGACCCTTTATCCACTATTTATTTCAACTAAACCTTTGCACAGTTCACAATAAAAAGTATTTTCCTAATTGAAATTAATTGGTAGTATGTTGTTTTTTTTCCTTTATTTATATTGTTTTTCTTTGTTTATGCATTATTTCTCTTGACTGTTTTTTTTTTTTTAATTTGTATTATTTGTAAAGGCTGATACAGCTGTTTGTTATGTAAATAAACAAATATTTTATGGCCAATAAATGTCATTATTATTATTCTTATAATTATTGAGTACTCCGTTTAGATATTAAGTGTAAAAATCTCCAAACCGTATGAAAGACATAGTGGATCATAGACAATAAGCTATCAACACCGGAAACAGCTCCGACCCGTAGACACAGGTATATGCTGCAACCGGAAAGACCCGTGACCCGTGTATGTACCTACAGCGGAAACGGGTCCGAGCTAAAGACAAAGATCTGGGTTGTAACCGGAAAGACCCGTGACCCGAATCATATGTTCGGCTCACTGCTATCAGTGGACCCGAACGGGTCGGGTCGCCTCAAAGTGATCTGTTACCCATGACTAGTTGACGATTGCATCAGTGCAGCCAAAATATCAATTTTTGAGAAGTGGAACTACATATTATATAATAGGCAAAGGCTATTTGTCCGTAATTACATAGAAAAAAGAAAGAAATTATAAAATTTATCTATGGTGAACTTTTCCATAGAGAAATTGTAAAATATGTTTTTGGTTAACTATTACACACTTTTTTTAATAAAAGTCGGTATAAGTATCCGATACTTTTTTGAAAGAGGTATTTGAGAAAAAACTCTAAAAGAAAACCGAGGAGTTTTGAAACATTTCAAATTCCTATACCATTTTGAAAATTTAGCGACGAGGGGGGGGGGGTAGAAGTTTTAAGGTGAAGTTAAGTTATCAAATGTTCCATATTTGGAGTATATTGTTGTGCGGCCGGGCTCACATTACGACTGCCAATCAGTGTGACCAGATTTTATTTTCAAAAACTACTAAATGGGGAAGTCAAAAACTACTAAATTCTTAAAATGATATAGGAATTTGAAGTATTTCAAGAACTCCTCGGTTTTGTTAAACAATATTTTAACATAGTACCTTTTTACCGGGTATTTGTACCGACTGTTGTTACTTTTCGGAAACTTTCATACCGACTATTGAAAAAAAGTTACTCGCTTAAATTTTTACCCCCCCCCCCCGTCGCCGAATTTTCAAAATGGTATAGGAATTTGAAGTATTTAAAAAACTCCTCGGTTTTCTTCAACAATATTTTCTCGCAGTACCTTTTTCTAAAATGTATCCCGTATTTGTACCGACAATTATTTTCGATCAGTAAGTTTTTTCCCAAGCACCCGATAATTTGCCGACTAAATACAAAAACTGCCAAAAAACTATTAAAAACTACTAAACATTCTTGCAAATGCCTCAAAAACTACCAAAAAAGTAGGAAACTACCAAATCTGGTCACACTGCTGCCAATATTGACAGACGTCAAAACAGCGTGGCTTTGTTTATCTTTACATAAAATTCCTTACGAATAGCTACTGAATTGACAGACGTCAAAGCCATGCCGTTTTGTTTACATAATTTACTGTAAAATACTTCAAGGTCACAACTGTCATTATTATTTTGACAGTGACAGTAATTTCTGTTACTGACGAATAGCCGATGCGTATATAATAACTCAGTGACTGGCTCTCATTATAGATCAATTCAAACAAATATTCCATCTAGACCGTGGTTTCTGGATGCCAAGCTGCCGAAACTTGATATTACTCTACTTTGCAGATTGAGGATCGGTCACACTGTATTGGCCTCACACCTGGCTAGAATTAATGTTGTTGACTCTCCAGATTGCGAATGTGGAGAGGATTCTGAAACGGCTGACCACGTGTTCTTTGGTTGCCCCCTTTTGCCCAACCAAGAATTTATTTTATTAATAAGAAAAATCTGCTCGACATTTCCCATATCAGTCCACTCCCTTCTATCTCAAAATTCACTGATTATCAATCGAATTCTCATAAATCATCTTAAAAAATATAGTAAGAACATCTGATGGAAAAATGAGAAAAATAAGATCGTACAGATGATACATAAAATATCGTAGTATATATGCATAATCTTATATTTGTTATTTAGTTTATTCAATTTTATATCAGTATTTAAATGATTGCATTGTGTGATGGAATAAAAGAAACAATATTATTTGACTATGTTTCTAATGTTCAGTTAAACATAATTTGAAAAACCGTTCCCAGTTTGTTATTGTAAACAACACAATAAATTATGCTGGTAGGCTGGAATCATGGGAGGGAGCGAAACGGTAGATTCCTACTTTGTATAGCTCTGTCCCACTTCGACCACCGTTGTATATTGTGGTATTATGTGCTTGTACCTATTCTCCTATACATTGTTTTTGACTTGTATGTTTGCTGATTTTGTGACGAATATGATAAAAGGGTAAATGTATTTGATACTAAGCGCTGTGATGACGCATATTGCGTCCTGATTATTGTTTGTGAAATGCATTTTATTGTGAAATCAAGGCATAAATCACTCGATTGCGGGTGCATTGCCGTAAAATGAAATAAGAAGAAGATGACGTTTCATCATCAACAGGGATGCAGATACTTATTGGGAACAGGGGCCACTCGGGAAGATTATGAACCAAGGACGGGCCGCTATAAAAAAATTGGATTAACACTAAAAGTTTTAATTTCTAGAAATGCTTGTTTACACATTAAAATTTCTACCCCCTCTCCGTCACCGAATTTTCAAAATTGGATAGGAATTTGAAATATTTCAAAAACTCCTCGGTTTTCTTAAAGAATATTTTCCCGCAGTACCTTTTTCTACAATGTACCGGGTATTTGTACCGATTGTTTGTGTCAATACCGGATACTAAAAAATGTTCGAGACCACTGATAACAACAAATTATTACTAGGTTGATACATAGAATAATAAATATACTGGGTTGATACGCTTTCCGTCATTTCGCGGCCGCGCTTGGATTTGACTTGTGACTTCTGCCAGCTGCCTTTTTTAATACAGTGTTTTTTTCGCTTTCATTTATTTTACAAATAATCATATAGGTACAATGTCTGTAGCAGTAAAGGGTTAGTTTTTTCATATTTTAATTCAGTGCCTGTAGTCCTGTGTTTTTTTTACAGAATAATTGTGTATTTTCAGTCGATTAGTGAAGTGTCCAAAGGTCAACTTTATTGTGACTTGTTTTTGTTTCAATTCGTAATTCTCATCATATAGATAAGAAGTATTATTATTATTTATAAGATTACGGCAACCCGTCCCTTGTGGGACGATTTGTGCCAAGTACAATATTTTAAGAAGATGTCACGTAATATTAAGGCATTAATTTATAAGATAATAAAATTTCTTTTGGCGGATTTTAAAATCTTGAGATATACAGACAGGGCATCAGTGTGCAAGAGGCAAGGCATATTGATCGGATACTGGACTTCAGTTATCTCATAATTCAAGTCATAAGAGTCTCTTATTGGGCAACCGAGGAAGACGTGGTCCAGAGATTCCACAGAGATTTGTTATTCAATATTGGGATTTTCTTTTCATTATAAAATACTCCCTTAACATTCTAATTGAAATTTCATTAGAATGTTTATTATATTAATATTGTATTCAATGTTTGGTTGTTAATCACCCCGAAAATGCAAGCTTGACTATCTTCAATTGATGGTCGATTATGTATTTGGTAAAAGTTCAAATAAGATGGATCTAATAATAATATAATTTATAATATTTGTACTTATTTTCATGTAATTATATAGTTTTTTACCTGAGAAATCATAATCTGTCTCAATGTGGTCAATTTCATATTATTAATTATCTGCTTTTTTTGTACAAAAATTGCTGTGGCATAAAATAGCAGGAGACGTAACCTATCCTACAATCAGTCAAACTTCTAAAAACCTGTGATACAACAAACACATACAAAAAATGCAAATAATTAATATTGTGGTCAAAAAATCAACCAAACTCCACTGAATTTTTACTCCCCAGGTGAAATGCTTATATATGTACATAAAAATAATCTAGAATAATTTATTGACCTTTAGATATGTTCAGGATATTTGAAAATTTTTGAACAATGTATATTTTTATTGCAATTTTATTTTTAGGAATTTTCATTGTTGGCGCCAAGCGTACACCATTTGGTACATATGGAGGAGTATTTAAAACAAAATCTGCAGCTGATTTGCAAACAGTTGCAGCCGTTGCAGCTCTCAAGCAAGCTGGCATTTCACCAGACAAAGTAGATTCAGTCAACATTGGAAATGTTTTGATGGTTAGTAGATTTAGTCCAAATTGCCATTTCAGTCCTTCAGTTGCTTTTGCTTGGTAAATTTTTTGTACAATATAATTTTTCCGTACAACTGAATTTTCAAATTCATTTATTTGGGTTTGACTAGGGTTTGTCATTTTTCGGGTTTTGGGGTCGTGAGAATTCACGAGATACATTTCCTGGGTATTGAGAAATCACATATTATTTTCAAGTTCACAGTTAATTGAGCCTATAATCATGGAAGAATACAGTAAAGCACCACCAATAACACCATTGTGCGTCATAGAACTAAGCTCCCTCTACAATGCTATTAGAAGACATTTGCATTCTGTGGATTTGACCTCAATTTCTGTGATAGTGATAGTCATTTCAAGGTCTTTTGTCAAAACAATAGTGTTTCCTGAAGCAGCCATATTGGTCAACTTGAGACGATATTGTTTCTACTGGTTTTTATCGTTTCAGAGTAAATGTCAATTTGTTCACACGGTTCAAATGGCTGACGATATTTTGATGTCTTGGCGATATTCACCAAATGTGAACACCACATTAGAAAAATGATACTAAATGTCAAAATAGTGTTTGAATGTGATCATAAAAAAGTTAACAGTTTTGTCAATATTCAATACTAATTTTAATAATTTGATCCTCTAGTATGCCACTGAAGTATGAATTTTAATGTGTCAACATCAGAAAATATAGTTTATCGTTGAGATTAACATAGAAATAGATTAGATTATGTCTCTTCAAAAATAAATTTACTATTTCTGTCTGATAAAATCATTATAGAGATTATTAATTGACTATTATTCATATTAAGCTGCTATTAATTTAGAGGCCATTGAGTACAATTTATAGGAAACATACTAAGTAGGTACCTTATTTAAATGTTTCTAAATGTCACTGAGAATTGTTTAATTTTTTAGTCAACGTCATCTGATGGAGGTTTCCTTCCTCGTCACGTTGGCTTAAGAGCTGGAGTCCCTATTGACAGGCCAGCTCTAGGATTAAACAGACTCTGTGGATCAGGATTCCAAGCAGTTGTAAGCGGTGCACAGGTTTGTACAAAATTATTAGTAAAGTATATAATTCCTTAACAGCAAATTGTTGACAAAATTAATCATTCTATAACACTTGAGAAAATGTCAAATCAAGTAAATTAATTTAAATCACAAAAGTAAGAAATCAAATAGCCCAAATTCATGAATAATGTTTTAAAAAGGTATTATTCTAACAACATTGGGGGTTTATTGATTGAGTTGACATTACTTATTTTGTAAAACTCCATATTATTTATGTAGAAAAACACAAATGGTTTAAATTAAACAAATTGTTTTCGTTTTGACTTGCAAAGTTATTGTCAGATTAATTTTATTATATGCTGTGCTGTTACTTATAATGATATTATTTTATCTTGGTCTAATCTAAACAAACAAGGGTTCTATACATTGCAACATTTATTGTGGGAAAGTTTTGTCCAAGTATTACATATATATGAAAGTAATAGGTGTGAATTAGTTAATATGTAATTTAAAGCTTTTGGTAAACCATAGAAATAAATCTTAATAAATATTGAATAATGTCAAATTGTATGTAGAGAGTGTTATACAATGATCTAGAATGTAAACAATATGTTATTACTTTGTTTTTGTACCTGGTATGGGGTAATGAAATATAAATAATTATTGTTCTGTCCTAGAATTACCTAACAGATAATACAAAGCATTTTTATTAATGTACAAATATCTAATTTACTGATGGCCTATTATGTCCGTGAAATGTTTCTGCGTTTGTGATGATGTTAGGTTTTTGTTTAATTCATACAAATGTAATTCATTCAATTCATTCTAATATCCTCAAACAATTAGTCCAATCCAATCTAAAGGCTGTTGATGGATGAATGAATGAAACATTAATGAATTTATTTAAATGAATATATTGAATTTACTGTCCCCTAAGAGCAGGTTAAATGTAATAAATTCATTTTCCTCTACGCTTTTTAGATCTTGATCTTAACTAGTTTTCAAAGAACATAATACATCACTTTGGAATTTTCAGGACATTTTAACTGGAGTAGCTCAGATCTCTCTCACTGGTGGTACAGATAACATGTCACAGTCACCATTTGTGGTACGTAACATCAGGTTTGGCACCAGTCTAGGTACTCCAGTTGCATTTGAAGATTCCCTATGGACTGGTTTAACAGACACATACTGTAAGTTGCCCATGGCACTCACTGCTGAAAATCTAGGAGAACAATACAAGATCCCTAGAGAGGAAGTGGATAAATTTGCTTTGGCATCACAGAAAAAATGGAAAGCAGGTGAGAATGTTTTTATTAATCTCATGCTATCTCAGATAGTAAATTATTTCAAAGAAGAGCGTTGTCATGTATTAAATCCTCGCAACTGGCAGGGATGCAAAATCACTCAATATTGGGTGGAACACCTAAAGAATACCTAATAATTAAAAAAAAAAACTGTCAGTGTAGCTTTTGTTACTATTTTGTTGTCTGACTTTCTTTTTTTCTCTTATGACATAACATCCTACAAGGATGATTTGCGAAATTTGACTTTCAACTGTCATAACAATCGTGTTACGGTTTGCCTCCAAGCAAAAGCAAATCCATAGACAAGACCGCGTTCCCTTTAATGGTCTATAATATTACTTAATAACCTCATATTTAGTTTTTTACTATGTTTGACACAGAATAAGTCTCACGGAACCAACAATATGTTTTATTTTTTTACTTCCTTCAGGTTACGATGTGGGTGCATTCAGTGGTGAAATTGCTCCAGTTACAGTGAACATCAAAAAAAAGGATGTAGAAATTACCATGGATGAACATCCTAAACCACAGACAACTTTGGAGGGATTAGCAAAGTTGCCAACTGTTTTCAAGAAGGATGGAGTTGTCACTGCTGGATCAGCTTCTGTAAGTTTTAATTATGAAAAGATATAACTCTTGAAATCAATGTAGGTATCACAGTAAAATAAAACAGCTTATTTCATGGTTGATTAATGAACATATATTGTTTAGTTGCATGTTTTCATTATGATACACGGGATTTTGATTTCGAACTAGTGCTTTAGTTTTTGTTGCGATGCATCAGTGGGACCTATAGTGTGCTGACTCAAAAAATTGACCACCATTAAAAGGACATGAGTTTCATATCTGAGACCAATAACATAACTACAATATAATTTAGTTTTTATGGTATTATTATATGCACATAGATATAACATTGTATTAGTTATTTTATTGATAGAAACTCTTATTACTATTTATGTATTAGGTATTCTATTATGGCTGTTCAGTGTATTAATAAATAAATATAATTTTAAAATACACAAACATGTTTATTCTTTTTCCA
This sequence comes from Athripsodes cinereus, assembly GCA_947579605.1. Lineage (NCBI taxonomy): Eukaryota > Metazoa > Arthropoda > Insecta > Trichoptera > Leptoceridae > Athripsodes > Athripsodes cinereus. Next base: position 9,598,502 of record OX388318.1, read on the forward strand.
GGGTGTTTGTGATGGTGCGGGTGCTATTATTGTTGCTAGCGAAGAAGCAGTGAAAGCCAACTCCTTGACTCCATTAGCTCGTCTTAGTGGATGGGCCACAGTTGGTGTGGAGCCCAGTATCATGGGAATTGGTCCAGTAAATGCTATTCAGAATCTTATCAAAGCAACCAAACTGACACTTGAAGATATTGATCTTATTGAGGTGATTGATACTATTATTGATTTGGCAGTAATGTGGTAGTTTCTAAACATTGTTACGAATGTTTGAAGTAAAAAATTTTACAAACCTTCGTAATGAGATAGTTGATATTTTAAACTGAATGTTATTTTATAGATGCGTTTACATCAGAGCTGCATACAAACAAACATGTTTTATTTGTTTTTTGTCAATATAAGAAGGGGAAGAGAAAAAACTGTCTACATTTATGAGAGGAGCAGATTGAAAGAACATTAGTTCACAGATTTATTGTTGAAAATTGTTGTGTCATTTTGAGTTACATATAAAAGTTAAAAACATTACCAAAGAACTTATGTTAAGAAGTAATTTCTTACGGTTGCCCAGATCTGTTTTATGGTAAAACTGAAATTAATACCCAGAACATTATATTTGGAAAGTCATTCTGATGTAAACTGCACTAACAAGATGCTCTTGGATTCAATTTTTTTTGATGTATTTTCTAGATCAATGAAGCCTTCGGAGTCCAAACCATGGCCTGCGCCCAAGCTCTGAAACTTGACATGAACAAACTGAATGTAAATGGTGGTGCCATTGCTTTGGGACATCCATTGGCAGCATCCGGAGCCAGAATAACAGCACATCTTGTTCATGAACTCAGGTAAACAAAATTTTAACATACAGCTAAAGACATTAACATTGTTCTCAAAATGTATGAATTCTATAATATTATATTGCTCACACCTATGTTTTCCTACAAATATACCATTATATATTTTCCGTACGTAGAATCTATTACATAAACATGATTAGAAATTTTGGATGAGTAACAAGTTTTACAAATATCCACCTATCTTTCTCTGACACTTTTCTAAAACAAGTTGAAAATTGTATAACTCCATATGGGGATTTAAATAAACTTTATTTCAGTCTTAATGTTTTATTCTTTTTCAGACGCCGTGGATTGAAGAGGGGCATTGGATCCGCTTGTATCGGAGGTGGTCAAGGAATTGCTCTCCTTATTGAAATTCCATAGATAACAAATCTTTTGCACAGGAAATGAAGTCAAGTTTTCAACTGAATGTATTTTTGTAATAATGTTGAGATTTTTTTATCCTTAAGTGTAAAGTTATATTTGAATGTGATAATTTAAAATAATGGATCATTTTATTATGATGTTTTTAGTGAACATATAAATTATATTACAGTTTATTCTTTCTTACCAACTAAGAAAGACTGCATTTTATTTTGAAGAGGACTTTGTTTTTCTACTATTTTTGTAAATAGTTAATATTAGTACCAAAAAAGACTTACGTAGTTATATTGTTATCACATTCTACTATTTTACTTATTTTTTACAGAAGTTTTGATCTTTAGATATTTATATATTCTCGAAACAGATTTGTCGCCGAGTTTTCAAATCTGCTAAAACATATTTCTGTGATTTGGAGAGATTTGATAAAAACTATTATTTAAGCTTTAAATGCACTTTCAAACTTCTTCTTCGTTCAAACTTTTCACTATTAATTTATTTAAAGTGAAGTACTTTCTCAAGCTATCTTTTCCAAAAATACTCTCAAAATATGTCAATGCTTACTTACCATTTTTGCCATTGTATATTAATTTTCCAGCTTTCTGATTGACTAATCTTTTGTTATCTTGACTTTTTAAATATTTATAAGTTACTCACATTATAATGTACGTAATACAAATCGCAAAATTTTTAGAAAACCCAAAATGCTTAGCCACACCTAAAAAGAACAAAGTTATACTGCCAGCTATTTTAAAATTTGTAAAATACTCAACTCCTTTTGGTTGGTTGAGTTAGGATATTAAAAGGCACATGAGGGGATATTGTGAGATTTGTTTATCATTTTTATTTTATTTTAATTTTTTGATACAAATAGTTAATGTTTTGAAAGAAACAGTTTTCTGGTTACGAATCCAATAACATTTATAGCTCAATTTTTGTTAAAATGTGTTCTATCAGATTTCGTAATTCGGTGGCACATATACATTTGAAATGCTTGATTAAGCATAATAGTATAGGTATATACTAAATATTATTTTAATCATGGGAAAATTGCCAATCAACAAATTTTGTATAAACATATTTCTTACTTATTTTGAAATCAATATTTTTTAATTCAAATAGCACAACTATAAGTGTACTATAATTATGTTAAAATGTTTTATAAATTCCATTTTTATATACTTCTGTGTTTTATTTTATTTTCAATTGTATTACATAAGTCTTTTAACTATGAGCAGTAAGAAAGTTTTCTTCCTAGTGACGACGGCCGTGATAGACTAATGGCCGGTCTCAATAACATATCCGAGATAGAATTCCAATTTGTATCGTTCTTCGACCCGCGTCTCAATAAAGAAAAAGTTCGTGGCCAGAGATAGATAGGGTTCCTATCGCTGTTCCCTCCGATTGACCATAGAATTTCGTCTCTATGGTCGGCGTTACCATAGTTACCGTGTGGCCGTGTTGATTTTCCTGTTTTCGTTTCTCGTCGTGCGCTGAGCGAATCTTTTTCGGTGCGTGTATTGTCTGCTGCATTTGTAAATAACGAAATTAATATGGAATCGTCACTAAATGTAAGTAATAATATTGTTTTCTTTTTTAATGATCATAAATATATGTAGTATTATATTGTATGCTGGAATCCTTGTCACCGTTCTGTGCAGTTGTAAGAAATAACACAAGCCTTGATGTATATCTGATAAATAAATGCCTTAAATTTCAGGTGAAAGCAAAACCTCTTGGAAAGGACCAGGTGTTGTTGTTGTTAGATATACATTGAAGGAGACCCACCGACCACCCGGATAGCGCAGAAGTCTGGGGACTTCCATTTATCCGAATTCTACACTGCACAAAGTTTGTCCACACCGGAGGCGCCATAGTGGGCAGCCTGAGGGGCTGGATATAATCAAACAATTTAAAGCGGCTATTACCAAATCCACCAACGCAACCAACAACAAATTAAAAGATAAGGCGTAGAAGGCGATTGCGGGCCAATATTCTGCTGACACGGGAGATTTTCGGCGCTCTGAGCAGCTGCGACTGAAGTGGGAGAATTTGAAGAAAGCTGCCAGGAAGCGATTGTTGTTTATATTAGTATAATTGTATCCAAACATGGAAAGGCTTGTGCTGTGTGTTTTTGTAAAATAATATATATATATATATATATATATATACATCAGGCTATCTTTGCGGGCTCCTTTCATAAAACATTCTAACTAAGTCCGGTAGTGTTACTTTTATGCCTCCATACTACCACTTCCTTTCATATGACTTCCCTTATGGGTTCCGTTCTGTATATTATACTTTCATATATTACACTTTCAAGCGTCCTACACTGTTGCCAAACTATGGGACTCCGGATTGTCTTTTGTATGTAAATTATCATAATTGTATATATACATTATAGTATAATTATTAGCTGAGTTAAGTAAATCATCAGACATTTGAAAATATTGTCGGGACTAGACCGGAAAAGCGCGCGAAATTCAAATGACTGCACAATAAACAAAAAACTGTTTATTCCTCAAACTTTTCTCTACCTACCAAGACTTTTTTTAAATGCTAGTTTTTTTTTGTAAATAAGCAAAAATATAGCAATTTAGTAAATGAGTAAAAGTAAAAGTCCGATTTTTACCTTTAAATAGATTTATTTTGTCAATTGTAATTTGTTATTTTAATAAATTTGGTTATTATAATAGAAATATAATTACGAAAAAAGTCATTTATTATTTCCTTGACATCTAAATACATTTTGATTGGGTTGGGCATTTGTTGTACTGAAATTTTGATTTCTTTGTTATTCAATAGCAATTAGTTTAGCACTTCGCTTCACCATAAGATATCAGATACATAAAATTCTTGTGTCTCGGTGTTTGATATCACACTCCTCCGAAACGGCTGAAACGATTTTGATGAAATTTTATGTGCTTATCGGGTATGTCTGACAATCGGCCAACATCTATTTTGCGTACCCCCAAAAGTTAAGGGTGGTACACCCCGATTTTTATTATTTTATTTTTTGGACAATTTTTTTTTATTGTGAGGCTTTAAAAATATATACAGCCCTAAATTTCCACTCTTCTACCATCAATTCCTATTTTTAATAGTGACATTAGTAATCTAGAAATAATGTCTATGGCAAAACAACGTTTATCGGGTCAGCTAGTTTGAATATAATATTCCTATGACATTTAAAAGGAAATATAAAATATTTTACGAAACTGGAAAAAAATCTAGTTATTTGTAATGCAATACACATTTCGATTAAACAATAATATCTAGAGATTGTTACAGTATTTTTATGAAATAAAGTGGAATATTATCATGATTATAATCATAAAAAAATAGATATTATCAATTTTAATTAAATATAAAAGATACGATACGAAAAAAAAATATTTATTAAATTAATTAAAAATAGTAATTCCTATAAAAAATAATTTAGTGCCAACTTATTAATAAAAAGAATGAATAACCAACAATCAGATGCAAATTTGAAAAAGGTTGACATGCAAAAAACCATTACATTTGGAGAGAGATGGATTTTATTTGTGTTTGTGAGATGATGATATTATTGCAGATGGAAATTTATTATTAAACCAAAAATTGTGCTATTGAAGATGAAAATAAGAATGTGTTCATGTAGTTCTGATGCAAGATTGTGTAGTGTTTTTGCAGATTGACACTACCCTCATACTGCCTAAGCGTCTCAAATAGCTTATTTATTTACGCCATACATTTTTAATTTCAATAAAAAATGCAATATGGAGAATTATACAAAATCAACGATGATGTTTTTTTTATTGATTGGCTTATTTATGGAATAATTTTTGTATACATTTTCAAATTAGAATCGTTATCCATACAATTTAACATCTGTGGTTCTGAAATTTCAATTTTGAAAAAATCATGGATAAGAATTTTATGAATTTAAAATGAAGAGGTATCTACCTATAAAATAAATTAGTACCTACATACATTACATACAACAGATAATAAACAAATCTGAGTTAAGTTTAATTGTTCAACATAAATTAATTTTATTTTTTCACACTATACCAGTGATTCCCAAAGGTGGATCTCCAGGGGTCCACGGAGACTCGAAGGGGGTCTACGTTGGCGTGACTAAAAAATGGGGATGGTTCACGAGTCGTAAGCGGAGGTCCACGAATCCATAGTTAAAGTATCGGATATTCGCTAAAAGTACCAGATACTTAATGATTCGAGTACATAAATAATGCTTCTTTAAGAAAACCGAGAAGTTAATGAAATATTTCAAATTCCTATACCATTTTGAAAATTCGATGACAGGGGGGGGGGGAGTAGAAATTTAAACACGTAATATTTTTTAGGTATCCAGTATTGACATAAACAATAGTCGGTACAAATACCAGTTACATTGTAGAAAAGGAAATGTGAGAAAATATTCTGGAAGAAAACCGAAGAATTTTTGAAATATTTCAAACTCCTATACCATCTCGAAAATTTAGCGACGGGGGGGGGGGGGTAGAAATGCATGGGGTCCATCAGAACCAGCAAAATTTTGAAAGTTATCTATGAGAAAAAAGGTTTTGGAACCTCTGCACTATACAATGACACACTTGGACAATTACGGGAGTTTGTAAAAAGATTAAAAATATTAATCATTCATTGAATCTTCAGCTATACGAAGTTCGCTGGGTCAGCTAGTAATTGAATATTGAGAAATGTAAAATCGAATAGTTCCGAGATTTTCTTTATTTTTTATACTTGCCATAGGGTACCAATCTACGTTCCTCTTTATTGTACTTAGTCGAATAGCTCATCTCTTCTCAAAACGTGGGGATGCATATCATACCCTGTCTTTGTTCCATGATAAATTTATTATTATCATTATTTTTAAAGCAACATTTTTTATACCACTTCGATTTACTTTAATAATATCTTGACCAAAATTTTTGTCAATTTTATACTTAATTAAATTTCATAATATTACTAGTTGACCCAGCGAACTTCGTACCGCCTAGCAATCAATGAGTGATTAATATTATTTTTAATCTCTTTACAAACTCCCGAGGTTCCTAAACATTTTTTCTCATAGACTACTTTCAAAGATTTGCTGGTTCCGGTGGACCCCCTCTATTTCTACCCTCCCCCGTCGCTAAATTTTCGAAAAGGTATAGGAATTTAATTAAAATAATCCAAAAACTCCTCGGTTTTCTTACAGAATATTTTCTCACAGTAGGTACCTTTTTCTACAGTATACCGGGTATTTGTACCGACTATTGTTTATGTCAATATCTGGTGTTTTTACCGAATATCCGATACTTTAACTATGGATTCGTGGACCCCCACTTACGACTCGTGCACCCCCATTTTTAGTCACGCCATCGAAGACCCCCGTGGATCTCAAGGGATCCACCTGGACCACTTTGGAAATCACTGGTATAGTGTAAAAAAATAAAATTCACTTATGTTTAACAATTATATTTAACTCAAATTTGTTTGTAAATTATCTGCTGTACGTAATATAATATGTAGGTACTAATTTATTTTTTTAGGTTGAAATCTACTCATTCATTTTAAATTTATACAAAATCTTTACATGATTTTTTCAAAATTGAAATTTCAGAACCACAGATGTTAAATTGTATGGAAAAGGATTCTAATTTGAAAATGTATTCAAAAATCATTCTATTAATAGGCCAATCTATGAAAAATCTTCATCGTTGATTTTGTATAATTATCCATATTGTTTGTGTGACAGCGGAACTGTCATACAAACGACATTTTCATACAAAAATACAATCCAAATTTCCGGCAATTCCGTTAGATTTTCCAAAAATTTTCTTTCATATAAACAGTCTCCTGATAATTAAGAACACAACAAAAAAACAATAAGCCAAGTTGGTTCAGCCGTTCTCAAGTTATGAAGTGACATACATGGTCAATCCATTTTTATTTATAAGATAACTGATTAATGTTAAACTGTTTGTTCAACTTCGGGTTTTTTACTATTCTAATTGATTTCTGTCTTTTTTGACAAAAAATAAATCATTCCTTTGTATACAAGTATTGTGTGTATACAGAGTTTCAACATATTGTAAAAGGATTAGGCCGTAAATATCTGTAAATAAATAAAATACTTACACACATATTTTGTAATCGTGATTGAAATTCGTCAACCGGTAGGTTTTTTTTTCAAATACGCGAAAGAAAAATTGGAGCGAACAGGAGAGCTTCTAAACACAGAATGAATACCTTTATAATGAATAATCAACTCAGTAATGGCGAGCCTACGGTACGCGTGCCAAATGTGGCACGCATAACGATTTTGAATGACACGCGAAGAGCAAAAAAATTGTGATCATTCAAAAAAAGTTTTGGAAATAGTGTAAAAAAGATTTTTTTTTAAATAGCCATGTGTTCGTTCATCAAAAGTTTCAGAAACGACGGAAATGAAGTATAATATATGACGACATTCATGCAGTGTTCTCGAACCTACCGATTTTTCGGTATTTATACCGAAATGGGCCGCGTCTTACCGAAATGCCCTAGAAATCTACCGATTTTTACCATTTGTCGGCTGGTAAGTATAATCGGTAGATAAGTACCGGGTATTCAGTAAAAGTACCGGATACTCATGGATTCGAGCAAATATTCTTTAAGAAAACCGAGGAGTTTTTGAAATATTCCAAATTCCTATACCATTTTCAAAATTTGGCGACGGGGGGTAGAAAATTCGTGAAAAGAAAAGTACCCGATATTGATCATCGTCGGTACAAATACCCCATATACCGATTTTGGGTACAAAATATACCATTTATACCGATTTTAGCGGATAGTTCTACCGATATTGGACAATGTCGTTCGAGAACACTGCATTCATGAATAAATAGATCGCATTGATTGATATTTCCCGCACGGTGCTAGCCCCCCGAGGAGACATTTATTTTGCTAATATTATTAAGTACCTACTTATGCACTTAATTATTTTTTTCGATTTATTAATGCTTTGTTTATATTAAAAGTTTGAAGTTACATTTAAGCATTTGATGCATTCTTATTTTCATGGAACGAGACACGCAATATCTTATTATATTGAAAAAAAATTGATAAGGCTCAAAAAAGTTCGCCAGCCCTGACTTATTAAAGTCCGTAGGTAAATGCACCTCATCAGTAGAAACAAAAAAATTATACTTTTACTCTTATACGACACATAGTTTAACATTCAATGAAACTTGTGCGCGGTAGAGCTATTATGTAGCTGGGTCATAAAATCATAATAGAAACAGTCTATATAGTATATACCTTAATGCGTCTGCGTAATTATCACTTTTTTCTATTGCGTATTTATTTCAAATTGAATTTAAACTGTGATAGGTTCTGAAATTATATTTCTCAATAACACCGACAGGTAGAGGAAAATCTATACTACACGCTCGCATAAAAAAACTTGAAAACGACCATATACCTATATGACATTGCCTTTATTTATTTCTTTATGCAATAAACGGCTGAAACAGCCTTTACAAATATAATAAAAAATAAAAAAACAGTGAAGTCAAAACAATGCATATCAGATAATGAAAACAATATAAAAATAAAATATTACCAAATAATTTTAATAAGGTAAGTACAAGTAACAACGGTTCTAAACAAAAGCATATAAACATTAATATCCAGGAGATAAATACAGAAGTCAGGATATTGATGATAGCCTTCAAATAAATTACATTTAATGCGTCAGACACCGAATATTATGTTACAAGTAATATCACGCCAACCTTGGGACTTGCGTATTGCGACATTGCCAAATCTTCGGAATGCTTAAAGATATAAAAGTAAATAAAATATACATTGCGGACGCCGTAATATCGTGTGTATGAAAATGATATACGCAAAAAATATACACCCCGTATATAAAGGGGCGCCTCTTCAGAAAAATGTTCGAACCCTCAATATACGAATTTCGTATATAATTTTCAAAAATCCGTCTTGGGGAGTCCCTCTAAAAATAGCAAAAACTATATAAGCACTGTATAGGGGGTGGTTTAACGTTGTAAAAATTAGGGCGTCCATATACGGACGCCCTAATTCAAAAGACGCTCTAATGATAGCAAATCAACAATGTATGGGTCCCGTAAAGGTAGTGGGATGTATATATATATATATATATATATATATATATGTTGTTGATAAGTTTTTCGCGACGAGGTATGTATGTATTGATTGTCTTTGCGGACACATCGCGTAATACGCGATGTGTCCGCAAAAACAATCAATATATATATATATATGAGGTGAAGGTTTTACTCCATTTCACTGCGTACAGTCAGGCAGAGACTTGGCTCATGCCTTTGCATACAGAACAAGGCTCGGCCTGTCACCGGAATATGCAGTTTGGATTTGTCGAAGAGATGTTATGTTTCGACATTGGCGCATGTGTCTCGTCAGGACCATCTTACATAATGGCCGACACAACATCAAATCCAGTATGCGAGGAGCATCGCATATAATGAAAGACTGTATGATAATGAAAATCTTTCATTCATGAGGTGCATGTTGTACATGCATTTCGGATGAAAATTAGATCATACAGTCTTTCATATATATATATATATATATACATGTATGGATAAATAATAAATTAGTTTTGTTTTATGTTAAAATATTTATTTAGCTATCAATTAAAACCAAAAAATGTTTACATATTAGACTTTATTATTTATTCCTATCTATCCTAGATGATGATGATGATGATGATGAAATGACTAAAGCATAATGTATTAACTGTGGACATAACATATGAATAAAGAAGCTTATAGGATATGTAACGAGAATACGTTACACGTAGTGTTGGCACTATTTCTGTCAACAAATTATTCACTTCAGTTTTGTTCAAACGGAACCGGTATGTGAACTCTTTGCTCGATAGTTCGGACATATAATCAATTCTCAGGTATTGCTTCTTAGGATATTCGTCGGAATACAATACTCCAGCTTCGAATAATTCTAAATCGCTTGAAAACATTTTTTATTTTACTACAACCTCAAAAAGTCAAAACACTTAACTCCACTGTCAAACGGAACTAATCTGTCAAAATCCGGAGATAACAAAATCATATAAAAATTTGTTACCACGGATACGACAAGCAACTTGAGATAGGATATTGAAACGCATTTTCGTTGATTTCCATACATTCTATAACTCGCAGCACTCCGAGAGATAGATAGAGAATTTGGATAGCGATTCTATCTCAGCTTTGTTTATTGAAATGGAAAAACGGAAAGATAGATCGATTTTTAACAAAAGTTCGGAGATAGATCGCTTATTGAGACCGGCCGTAAGATCATACATTGTAACTATGACCATTTTTTTCTAAGTGGATATAATAATGATAGATTCACATAAAAACACTTTATTTTCTAAACAATACACTAGACCTCACTGCAGATACACAAGGTTAAGAGAGAATAATATACTGCAGATTTTGAAAAAAAAATTTTTTGAATAGAATATGACATATTCTAAAAGAATAATACAATCAAAGAATAAAATAATTATTCACAATAGGTACAATACAGCTACAGCTTATTATAAAAGGAGGAATAATTATGTATTTGTACACCACTACGCTTTGAGAGGCATCAGCGACTGGTGCAATTTATTAATTGCCGTGTGGACCATCTGCTGAACAGTGGCGTCTTCTTCACAGACTACCTCCTGTAACAAAATGTACAGAAACTTGAAAAATTATAAAATGAAATATACATAAACAGGTCTAAATTTCAAGAACAATAAATTGTTCAAATGGATTTATAAATCTTCAAGGATTTGAGGGAGTGAAAAATAATTTGACTGTTACTTGTTTAATTTACTTATGATGAGGTACAACACACATTCTGGATGTGTTATTAAAGTGTGATATTTGTTAAATTGATTTTTAATTGTTTTGTACATTCATACATGAAAAACATAATCCTGAACAATCAGTTTTCACTCACCAGAGTTAAGAGATCAATGTTTGCCCTTTTCCCATTTACTGTAACATGAAATTTATCTCCCTTGAACATTTTAGGTACAGAATCATCTCCAAACATTTCTTGAAGCATTTCTATAGCACATTCCTGTTAATGAATAAAATAAACATTATAGTTGTGTATAAAATAAGAAATTGATTTGAAAGTATAAAGAAACCGTTATCTGATTTTGCAATATCTTATTTAGAACTGAAAGAGGTATTCATATTTTTAGATGCTAGTAATTGATCTTTTAAACAAATAATTTTACCACTATTACTAAACCATCGTGGAATATATCAAAAGTGGGGTAGCTAGCGGACCAGCTGCATGTAATAAACATGCAAACCGTCCTCTCAATGAATTCTAAAGGTACCATTTTAATTTTACAAGAAATATTCATTAATTATGACAATACAAAATTATGATTTGATCAGCCAGAACCGGAATTAAGAGTGTCTATGGCACGCACATTACAATTAAAAGTTAAGACATAATTATAGGTAAGTATCCAAATTAATATAGACAACATGAATACTAATTATTATAAACAAGGTTTTACTATAAACTTACTTTGAAGTGCATTCTGTCTAATTTAGGTGCAACAGGTATTACTTTAGGTGTAGGCAACAGAGAAGCATTCATAACACCAGCTACAATAGCATCCGCATACATATCAGTTACAGGCTGGGCCAACCATTCTATTGTAATTATCTTATTATTAATGGTAACATCTATACATTTGTACAACTTCCATTTATTTTCGTTTCCATCCACTGTCTCAATAGTGCCCGCAATCTGCGTCAATAAATGTTTCAGAAACGGTATACTGCCACCGTAGTGAACAGACTGGCGCTGCGTCACTTCTGATTGACTCAATTCTGTGTATTTGTTAAGATCTTCTGGATCTAAAAGGTGGTAATTGAAATTTCTTTTAACAAGCAGTCCTGAAAGAGGTCGTTTAGCTTCTGGGCCCTCTACAGCTAATCTACCAACTACTTTAGCTGTTTTATGTCCTCTGAATGCTAACTTGACAGTGTGAGTGTTTCTAGGACTATAGAGTTGTAGAGAAGTTCCGTGTTCCCTCTGTAAAGCTCCTCGGAGTCTGGACATTTCGTTCTGTTCTCCATGTACTAATATAACATGTGGGGGCTTCAGTATTCTGATAAATTCTGATGTCTGTTGATAATCTGTATGTGCTGAGAAACTGATGTAATCCACCGACATTTTTAAAGGAAGTTTTTGTCCTGACATTGTAGTTACTTCGTCTGGTTCTGATAAAATGGTTTTAGCCAAAGTTCCTTCCACACAGTAACCTGAAAAAAGTGGATGTACATTTTACAATTTGGATATTTTCAATTTGATGTAGTGATGTACTATACTATCTATATGTACTACACAATTACCAGCAATAATGACTCCATTTTTAGAATCTGTACACCAGGACTCAAACAGCTCCCTGGAAAGCCCAGACTGCATCATACCGGGAGATGCCATGATGACACATGGTCCAATATCTTCAAAATGATCAATACCCTGGAAACAAATAGATTGTTGAAGAGGTCCACAATCACTTCTAATTTTTAGGAGTATTAAAGAATGTATTTAGTTTATCATTGTATTATATTCCTAAATCAATAAATACATTACTTATTCAATTTAAACTACCTACATAAAGAGTTCAATTCATAATTTAACCTTGATCTTGCATACATATGTCAATATAATCTGATCAATAACCTTGAGACCTTGATTTAGTTACGTACCTATATAAAGAGTATAATATGGAAACAAAATATTTCTGAGGAAAACATTATTTGTATATGACAACACCCAAATTTTAATATATTATCATATAAAAGTCTTCAATGTTTGTTAGAACACAATTATTTGAAGTTTGTAGTCAATAATTATTTTAATCTGTGTAATCATTATCTAAACCTGTGTACTTATCATATTTTCTTCTTCTTAAAATAACAAAGTTCACATTGATCAACACAGATAAGGCGGAGTCAGAAGAATATCACATACATATTTGGGAAATGAAAAAGAGAGGTTAAGATAATATTTTCATGCATTATTTACTATGTTTTCAATTGAAATACCGTTGAATATAAATCTTCTTATAAGTTGTTTTAGAGAAAAATTGTAAATGCTACTTTTAAAGTATGTAAATTCAACACATAAAACTATCTTAGAAAATACAACACACTTTTATTTGGTAGTTCCCCGGGTGGGACGCGAGCCCATAACCCAGTCTTTTTACAAAGTACGCTTTGTTCAGAGTTATTGTGTTACTTGAAGCTGTCATCAGAGTTTATAAGAGTGAATTTTGATACCCTTGGTGTGTTGCCCAATAGCTTAATTGGAAAAAAATCATACTTCGTGAAAAGGATGGGTCATGGGATACCATACCAAAGATGATATTTTTTTAACCTTGTATGATAGCTCTGTGTCTTGAATATCTAAAAAATTGTTCAATTTATAAAAAAATACATGTGTGTTAGACTTCCACATTTAATGTTTCAGAGTATTATTGTTATCTTATCTAAAGCTTCTATAATAGTTCATGTCGTCAAATCGCAAAGTTCAAATCAGTTGGTGATTGATATTGAGACAGTGTGGTAAGAATTATTTCAACCTTTTTGAAAATTCTCATTTCATGAAGTGAAACATTACAGGTTAGAAATATATTTTTTTTGCATTACAATTTATTTCCTCACATCTCCGTAAAAATGCAAATAATCGGTTATATTAATTCATTTAAAAAACTATCATTATACAGTAATAAAATGATGTTTATTTGGATATCTTCTCATAATGGTATAGAAGGCAATGAGAAAGCAGATGAATTGGTCAAATTTACCTGTTATCAAGGTAATTTATTATACTGTATAATTATGTACCCCTTGGCAGGAGCAATGGGAATCTCCAGAGGTTTCGAAAAGGTTTATTTTATAGATTTCTACAAACTCAATTCCCATCCACGTTAATTTTTAATAAATGTAAATACCCAAGAACAATTTGTGATATTGAGATTGACGATGAATGTTTAGAGCAAGTGAATGAATATGTATATTTGGGAAGTTTGTTTGCAAGGGATGGAAGATACGATAAGGATATAGAAAGAAGAAAAGTGGCCGGTGCTAAAGTGAATGGTGCACTTCGACATTATTAGCAATAGCAATGTGTCGAACATGGCAAAAATGCTGGTTGGTGCACAATACCATTCTGGTACCGACACTTATGTATGCAAGCAAAACTTGGACGTGGTTCAGGAAGGACCACGTCCAAGAACTAAGGGAATCAAACACCAAAATACTGAGCAATACGGGTGCATACTGAGTAAGAGAAATAGGCATGCATGTATGAGAAACTGGATGAATATAGAGGAAGAAGCGAAGGAGGTGTGTAGGGATAGATCTATATGGCGCTCACTTCTCTCTGCCAGCCCCACCTGGGACACAGCGTGAGGATATAGTATAGTAGTATTATATTTAAACTCTCACAAAATACACAAAAAAAAAATTCTTTTTAAGACAGATCAAAAAAGTACTTTTATGTTTTTATTATGAGTATTTTATTAAAATTTAATTATTTTTGTGCATTTTTCAACAATAAAAAACAATAAAGTTTTATGATTTGGCTCAAATTACTGAGTTTTTGGGTAGATGCCTTATTAAATAACTATTCCTAATTGAAGGAAAATATTATATAGTGGATCTACTCAACTTTTTATGCTATTCTGTAGTTACAAGATAAGTTTAATGTCACTTAGGCTAATTAATATAACAGAGAGAATAATAATTATTACAAATTTGTAACTAAGGCCAATAGTGTCCATTTAGCTTGTATTTCTGTCTTTTTTGTATATCCCCTCATGCTACATTCTTTGTGGGGTGTTAGTTTTCTTTCACCTAATATCCATACTTTCTATAAAACAGGACATTTAGTTATATTGATGGTAATTTTTGCACAATGTATATTTTTAGTAATCTAAAATGGGTTGGAAGGATTCTTTGATACACTTTTTAGAAGAACACCGAGGTCTTGTGATTCTGGTGTTTTGTCTTCCTGCTAGTTTTATATTTGACAAAGTTCTTCAGGTGAGGAACTGGTTCTATCAGCAAATATTCAGTAGTCCAGCATACCATGATAAAAGGGTAAAGGCTATCCAGAAAAGGGTAAGAACTGTTTGCACAAATACATCTTAATTTAGCTATCAACAAGTACAAACTTAACAATCAATTTGAAAAATACCCTTATTATTTTGACACCGTGAATTAATCATAGAAATTGAATGTTTTATACAATGTTTAAATAGCCGTGTCAGCACTTAAAGAACGAGTGTTACAATTGAAAACTCCATTTTTCTTCTATTCTTATTGTAAATACAGACAAAAGAAAGAGTTCAATCTAAATGTTTTCTAAACTAAAAGAAGATTTGAGTATCTGACTGATATAGGTCATAAATTTCATTGAAAATCACTTTGGATTCAACCTCTAAAATACAGGACTACATAGATTTATTTATTTGATTATAGGTAATTAATTGGAATCAACTCCCAAAAGAAGGAAGAAAACTACTTTGTACATCTCGACCCAACTGGTTGTCACTATCAACTACGTTTTACAGGAAGGATCTCTGCCACAAAGTGCCTGTCCCGTTGTATGACATATTAGAATTTAACGTGAAAGAAAAAACAGTTCGAGTAGAGCCAATGGTAACAGTGGGAGAAATTACCAAGTATTTGATACCAAAAGGATACACTCTGGCAGTTACTTTGGAGATAGCAGATGCTACTCTTGGAGGTAATTTGTGTATTTTAGCCATAGGTTAAAGAGCTAAGTCTCAGTGATTAAACTCTTTTTGATGTACTTAAGATGTGAGATCTAAATACAAGAAAGCCATGACTCGGTCACATAAGTCTGTGTCAGATGTAATACACTGAACTGCATCTTATAGGTGAATGAGGCAAACTGAGTTTTTTTATACCTGAAAGTTAGACACAATTTTACAGAAATAGATTTTTAGATGAATACACCTGGTGGAGATTTGATATCTTAAAAAAATATCTTTCATGTATTTTAAACATACTAGAAATGAGTTTTCAACTCTTACTCATTCATGTGATAAAGTGCCCTTACTCAATAGGCAAATATTGAGCCACTTCACCCATTTCTAGAATGTTTAAAATATGTGAAAGATATTTCTAAGAGATAGATTCTCCACCAGGTTTATTCTGTAAAAATACAGAAATCATGTCTAACTTTTAAATATGCTGGAAGATATTGCCCCTTACCCAATAGGCAAACCATCTGTATGTTTTAGATGATATAAAAGAGTTTATTATGATTATAAGTTGGATAGGCACAACTTGGAACGCAAAATATTAATTAAAAAACTAGAAATATATGATGGCTACTATTGTGTAAATTGTTTTTTTTTTTTATCAGGCCTGGCTATGGGAACAGGGATGACAACACATTCACACAAAGTAGGGCTATATCATGAGACAATCACTTCATACGAAGTGGTCCTGGGAGACGGAAGCTTTGTGGAGGCCAAGGCAAATAATGAATACTCAGATCTCTACAAGACATTGGCCTGGTCACATGGAAGCTTGGCATTCCTTGTAGCGCTTACTTTAAAAGTTGTTCCAGTTAAACCATATATTAGAATAAAGTATATTCCTGTTCGAGGACAAAAACAATACTGCGACAAAATCAGACAGCTTTCTGGGGCAAATGGTGAAAATCCAGCGATACTAGCAAACTACGTTGAAGCAACCATTTACAACAAAAATGAGGCAGTCATTATGGTAGGAGATTACTCAAATTATGATCCCAAACTACCAGTAAACCACTTGACTAAATGGTATAAGCCATGGTTTTACAAATACGTTGAGGGTTTTTTGAAGAAAGGGGAATATGAAGAACTTATTCCTCTGAGAGAATATCTCTTGAGACATAATCGAGCAATATTTTGGGTTGTTGAATCAATGATTCCTTTTGGTAATAATCCTATATTCAGGCTATTATTTGGATGGTTGCTTCCACCAAAACCTGCATTCTTGAAATTCACAACTACACCGGGAATCAGAGCATTCACATTTACAAAACAAGTCTTCCAGGATATTGTTTTACCATTAAAAGAACTTGAGAGACAAATAAATACATCGGAAGAACTGTTCCAAGCATATCCACTACTAGTTTACCCTTGCAGAGTTTACGATCATGGACCCATGTTTGGTCAATTGAGACAACCAGACAAAAAATATTTGGTGCCAAAAACAAATTTTGCAATGTATAACGATTTAGGGATTTATGGAGTACCAGGACAGGTAAAGAATAAACAGCCTTATGACCCTGTGACAGCCATGAGGAAAATGGAGAAGTTTACTCGAGATGTCGGAGGATTCTCTTTCCTCTACGCAGATATCTTCATGACCAGAGAAGAGTTTGAACAAATGTTTGATCTAACTTTATACGAAAAGGTCAGAGTGAAATACCATGCTGTTAATGCATTCCCTCACTTGTACGATAAAGTGAAACCAGAAATAGATGTTTTTAAAATTGGGAAAAAGAATGCAATTAAATAATTTATACTAAATATGTTCAAGAAGTTATTTTGTGAAATCAACACACCTGTTGACCATTAACAGATTAATTAACACCCTTTATCTATTGTTAAAATAATGCTCAATTTGAATATCTAATTTACAATGTATAAAAAATAATGACATGCAATAAATACTAAACAAAATTGTGATTATTAATCAGATAAAACCTAATGAAATAGAGAATATTGTATAACCACTTTAAACTTACCTTAAGATTTGATATATGCTTGAAGACAAATGGATTATTGATAGCAATCTGTCTCTTGATTTTATCATTCATGGCATTTACATATGTTTGATATACAGCCATACATTTTTTCGCCAATGATGAAGCGTAGTATATCGGAATATCTTGGAGTTCAGGATGCATTGACCAAAATTCATCTAGAAATAAAGAATGACTATACTATACTATACTATACTATAGTAAAGAATGACGAATATGTATAATAAAATCATTACAACAAAAATCTTCATAACAATCATTAAGATATGATCAATATTGTGGAAAGACGGCACTCGGTGGTATTTCATTTTTATATTTGTTCAAATAAAATAATCATTTACATTCAGAACTTTCACAAGGCTTTATTGATCACAAGTTGACTTTCAAAAACTTCCGCTCTCATCATTAGTCTAATATATTGAAATTTTAATTGCTTAATTTAAATAATATTTACCTAAAATTAGAAGCAATTCTTGAGCTCGACCCAAAGCAAATACTGGAATGAGACAGCGACCCCCACGAGTAACAATATCAGACACCAGACCAGTGAAACGGCTTTCTCTCTCCTCCCTCTTTTCATGTATGTGAGTTCCATACGTTGATTCCTATGAAAATAATGTCCGCGTGAAAAAAATATTAACAACACAAATATTTTTATTTCTACCTGTGAAGTTAATAAACTCTTTTTTTTTCTTGTCATAGTAATTAGTAATTTAGCTTGCAATGGACACTTTACTTATGTAATCAAACAATGATGTAACAGATTTTATTAGAATTAGATAAATTGAAACAAGCGTTTCCTTGTAGGTACTATAGATTTTTATTTCTACCTGTGAAGTTAATAAACTCTTTTTTTTTCTTGTCATAGTAATTAGTAATTTAGCTTGCAATGGACACTTTACTTATGTAATCAAACAATGATGTAACAGATTTTATTAGAATTAAATAAATTGAAACAAGCGTTTCCTTGTAGGTACTATAGATTTTTATTTCTACCTGTGAAGTTAATAAACTCTTTTTTTTTCTTGTCATAGTAATTAGTAATTTAGCTTGCAATGGACACTTTACTTATGTAATCAAACAATGATGTAACAGATTTTATTAGAATTAGATAAATTGAAACAAGCGTTTCCTTGTAGGTACTATAGATTTTTATTTCTACCTGTGAAGTTAATAAACTCTTTTTTTTTTCTTGTCATAGTAATTAGTAATTTAGCTTGCAATGGACACTTTACTTATGTAATCAAACAATGATGTAACAGATTTTATTAGAATTAGATAAATTGAAACAAGCGTTTCCTTGTAGGTACTATAGATTTTTATTTCTACCTGTGAAGTTAATAAACTCTTTTTTTTTCTTGTCATAGTAATTAGTAATTTAGCTTGCAATGGACACTTTACTTATGTAATCAAACAATGATGTAACAGATTTTATTAGAATTAGATAAATTGAAACAAGCGTTTCCTTGTAGGTACTATAGATTTTTATTTCTACCTGTGAAGTTAATAAACTCTTTTTTTTTCTTGTCATAGTAATTAGTAATTTAGCTTGCAATGGACACTTTACTTATGTAATCAAACAATGATGTAACAGATTTTATTAGAATTAGATAAATTGAAACAAGCGTTTCCTTGTAGGTACTATAGATTTTTAACTACACAAATAATTTATAGTACATCGAAATGCTTGTTTCAATTATGGAATATTATTACTTGTGTATCAGTACTGTAAATAATTTTTATTTTTTAAATGGTATTTCCATATAGACGGCATATCTAACATGCATTTGATTTGTTTTACAGTTTTATATGGCATCACAAATAATACTAAAAGAGATAACATAGCAGAAAATTGTTTAAAATGTCCCTTTATCACTAGTAAGTGAAATTTCGGAAGCTTTAATACAATCATAAAGACTAACAGTAATTAACACATCAGGATGAACAGTCGGTATTTCAGCAGCCATCAAATGCCTGTCTTCCTGTCTGGAAAAGTCTCCAGTGTATAAAACCTGGAATAAATAGAGAATGTATAAGAAATATTTCACTACAACTTGAATTTAAAATCACCAAACCAATTTTTTTTCGAATGATGAGTCTAGGTTTTTTTTAAAACTCAAATACACCTTCAAACATTCACTCAGTAAAAAATATGCTTGTTTCATGAAGGTGAATTATTACTGTCTGTAACTATCCATCAATCGAGTTTAACTCAAAATCTTATAAATTAAACATTCACGCAGATTTATGTCTTATAATACTAGATGTTACTCATTTTATGGTCATTGACTTGAGATTTTACTCTTACCTTTACACCAGCTATCTCAATCATAAACATGGCAGCCCCCAGAACATGTCCAGCATTGTAGGCCCAGAACTTTATGCCCTGAACATCTTTTTCTTCATGAAAGTTTACTGTCTCTATTTTATCCATTGAGTTTTCTAAATCTGATTCCGTGTACAGCATTTGTTCCGTAGATATATTACTGAAAATAAATATATATATTCTTCAAACAGTTAACAGAATTTTTCTATAAAACATTTTTAATATTCATTTGTGAAGTATCATAACTTTCACATTAGAAATGAATATCTTTAGCAATACTCCAATGCACCGCCAATTCAGCACATTCAGTATATTAATTTATTTTATCACATAAACGGCTAATGCCTTTTACATAAAATCATCATCATCTCGCCCTCAACACTCCTCTCGGGAGCACAGGGCAGAAACCAGCCTCCTCCATTCAGAGCGTCTCTGCGCCAATTGTGTCACCTCTTTCCACGACATTCCCTGCGCTCTGATATCGTTGTCATAGGAACGGTGTATTGTGAAAGAGGGACGCCCAGGCCGACGGAACCCTTGCGGACGGGAGAACAGTGCTCTTTTTGGCCAACTATCATTGGGCATTCTCAAAACATGTCCTAGTCAGGACCATCATCTCTCCTGTATTACGGAGATTACAGGTCTCTGCTGGGTGCGCCGGCGCACAACATCATTTGTAACATGTTCATACTATTTGGCATACCATAAAATCATACATTACATAAATAAAAAAAATCACGAATTTCTCATTCAATCCAAGCATTTACCCACAAACTATGTAAACAATAACAACTTAGTAATTCATTTTATTAATTATCTTATTCCACTCCTTTTTTAATGTGTATATTACTCTCGAGATTTAATACTGACCTAACTTTAATATAATCCGATACAAGCCATCTGTAAATGGCTTTGGTTGCATGCGTCATAAAAACTCTTCCCTTGAATGATGTTTTAGTAAGGAACCACGGGAGAGCTCCACTGTGATCTAGATGGAAGCTGCAAGTAAAACATTGAACTAAAATACTGCATTTAGCAAAAATGATATTGCTCAAGGACACATGATAACTTCAATGAAACTTACTGAGAAATTAACAATAAATCAATCTCATCTGCTTCTATAAGATCCACAAATGGAAGAGCATCCATTCCTGAAAGGCCGGGATGAATACCACAGTCCAGCTGGAAATGAGTATATTGAAAGTTTACAGTGTTAGTTTACGTATAGAGTCTAATATATGATTATGTATTAATACAATATATTGAGAAACGTACCATTATTTTCTTTCCCTTAAATTCGAGCATAATACATGATCTGCCGACTTCTTGACCGGCACCCCTAAAAATAAAATCATTAATGATTAGAATGATAAACGAGGAAATTTCTACAAAAAAACTACCTTCTTCAGGTATATAAAACTTACAACGGTCTAATAATAAGTTGTTCGCTTTCTTCCACATTTTGACTATCAACTTTACGTTTTTCGGTCATTATTTAACTTCTTAAACACATAAACATAACCTTAAAATGCCGCACTCACTGTAACAAAATGTCAAACATAGTTAATGTCAAACATTTTTTTGAACTCGCAATAAAAATTTAACCATAGATTTTAACTCAAATTATCCATAAAATAATTCATCCAAAACCAAAGAAACATATGTCAATTTGACGTTTATACATAGTTCAATGCGTTTTTTGTATTTTTATTTAAACTAATTTAAATATTGATTTTCGCCAGCAAATGGTTTCCTAATAATGACTCAGGGAAATTCCGATATAGTTAAATTTATCTGCGAGTAAGTTTATGTAAAAAAAACCTATGGATGTTTCAAATTAACGTTTTCAAATATACCTAACCTTTTATTTTTTAATATTTTAGTCTGTTTTCGGAGCAGAGTATTGAAACTCAAAGTTTGGAATCTTTGTGTTCGCAAGTACAGAAAAGAGTTCCAAAAAATGAACAATTCAATGGTTGGTCTACGTCACATAGTATATATATCTTTGATTGCTCAGTGTGTTTGTCTCCATACTGCATATTTTGTTTGAATTTTCAGTGTGCTTGCTCATTGCTTCTCTTATAACTGGTGGAGATTTGAGTCTACCAGGATTGAGGGTTATTGGCCTTGCTGTAATACATGATGTCTACAAAACGGATAACCCCTTCAGTTCCTTATTTGCCCATCTTTTGGAGGGTAAAACTGGTATCCCACCACTGATACCACAAGAAAGACAATTCTTAGGACATCTTATCAATGGAACAACTAGAGATGTATGTGAGCAGGCTTCATAATATTATATATTTTGTGATTCAATTGTTACCACTGACTTTATTTTTACAACACAATTTGTATTATTATAATGCACCTGTTTATTATTTTAGATAATGAAAAAGTCTGCCAAACAAATTGTCTTAATGGATATTAATGTAAAAGACTTGGATATAGATTATTGCCCTTTACAAGTTGCAGTCGCTGAGAGACTTTCAGAACTTCCCTCCATAGCACGCTCTGGTGTCTCATCCCTTATTTCTGCAAGTGACAGGTAAATACCATTTTAACTATCCCAGGTGAATAGAATAGTTTCACTGATGTTGTACTAATAAAACAGATATTTCATCAAGTGTTCAAGTTCTTTATGTTCAATTTTGGTTCGATATTAGTGAATTGTTTTTACCAAAAGAAATAAAAAAGATGAATGCCGAATGGGAGTGTTGTATTCTGTAATTTGGTGTGAAAACTTGTGTACCTAATTTTAGTTAAATTTATAGATAAAAACAATGAGAACATCATAGGCCTTTGAGAAATGTCTGTCGAGTCTTATGTGAAAATATTTTATGTATTTTTAGTGTTTCTTTGAACAAGGCCTCTTTCAAAGAACTTGTAGAAGCCCTTCTAAGTGATGATTGTTTGTTGTTACACCAAACCCAGATTCCTCAGTGTACTTGGATACCACCAAAACTTATTGATATGGATGATGAAAAAGATTTAAATGATGAGGTAAACTTAAGTTTAGAATATTTACAATTTTTTTTATTGTTTAACCGGATTTGGGTGCAGATGACATAACCAATCAGATATCTCGATTGGAGAACCATGTTTACACAATGTAACATTGTGCAAAATGTAATCGGAAGAAGTGAGAAAGGCATCCCAACGCTTAGGAATTGGCTCTAGGCTGGCTTACGCGATCATGTATGATAGATATTACGCTACGTACTATTTGCATACAGTATTGTGTCCTTGTCCTAATTGGGTTGGGAGTCTATTGGTCTCAAATACATAAATTTAGTCTGCCCTATTCATGGATGTATGTAGGTAGGGGATGGAACGTTTATAGTAATTTGTATGAATGACAGCGAAGCCAAAAAGTGAGGAAGCGAAATCGACGGTGGCCATTTTGTAGGAAATACTTTATTTAACATTTGTATGGGCAATGTATGGAAATTATTCACAGTATCAGAAAACATTATATTTACTTCTTAAAATAATTACAATGCCACATAACTTAATGTTTTCATATACTTGATGAAATAGGGAATAGGATGAGTAAATAAAATTGAGTATTTCATTTCAAAATCATTATTTATTTTTAAACTTTGTTTTCATATACACACAATATGGAGAGAATGAATGACAATTGAAGGATATATCTAAATGAATAATATAAAACACACGAACTTGCAAATGAGCGGGAAACTCAGGATATTTCGTAAGAATGACGTTTTTCTCCAACCTCGCAGAAAAACGAGATGTTTTTGAACACAAAACACTACGTTTACTTGGTGTCAAATATTGGATAATGTCCAGTTTCTCCTTTCTGGATCCTTTGGAAAACTACAAAAAATGATTTTGTTTATAAACATGCGATAATATCATTAACCTGATCAGATTTGTATGCATGAAACATTTCATTCTAACGGGTAAACAAACCAAACATCAGATTGTAGGTTCTTTGTATTGTCAGATGACAGAATGGAAAACAAGTTACATGTGTAGATATAGGAGAATAAGGACAGATAATTATATAGAACGTTTGTAACATTATTATGATCATTTATAAGTATACGAATTATAATATAAACGACTTTAAAATCGCAATATATTAAGATGAAAACTACAATACAAAACAACTTACCGAAAATATGACAATCCTGTTTCCTGCGAAAGTTGGATTGGATTTATAACCACAACCATTTATAGCGCACATCACCATGTTAATCATAAGATGATTCCTATTCTTCTAGATATAAAAACAAAAACCGATATGAAAAATTCAACTGATGTGCAAAAACTTTAAACATTTTTAAAACAACTAAACATACAAATACAAGGGTTGGTTCATGGGAGCATAAATGTCACTCGGCGTCGTTTGACCTGAACGACCATGAAGTTGCAGTGAGTGGTGAATGTAATCCGGATAATCGTGAATAACTTAGAGCGTTTTATGACCCAATGTTATCGTAATGGCGCCATTATTTTTTACATCTTTTTATTATTTTTTTTATTGCTTTTATAACTTTAAAAAAAAATTTTTTTTTGGATTTACTTTTTGTTATGATTTCTTAAATTCGCCGACGTGTAAAAGACGTAAATTATGAATATATTTAAATAATTAATATTTTTATTATTATTTGACTGGCGCCTTTTTATAGTAGCATTCAAGTACTTTTGTGTTTCTTTTAAATGATAAAAATATTTTTGTCTCTAACGAAGGAATAAATTATTTTAATAGGTATCTTTAAAATTAACAGTTAAAGTAATAACTACTTGATTAGTTTATAACTAATTGCTTTATACTTTTTTTTTAAATTATTCCATTATCTAACTTTATCCAAACGAATTCACTGAATCAGCGTCAGAAATTATAAATGACAATTACGCAGAAATCGAGTATATTTTCTGAGACTATAATTCTTATTTTGTTACACATTTTGAAAACATAGTAACATACAGTACATGAACACTATGAATGCGTACTGGCATTGTATAAGTACTTTCAAAATATGCGTCGTCGACTGATCACTCGGTGACTGTCTGAACGCAGCCCAAATGCGACGCACCGAACAAAATTTATTTCTTACAAAATGGTCGTCATTCCCCTCCCCGCGCAGCTACAAAATGTTTACCAAAGTGTCTGTCCATTACTCTATTTAGGTCCATGGCCCTATTTAATGAAAATGTTTGTATTTTTCAGTTGGTGTGGAAACACTTCTCAAACCGTTCTTTTTTCAAACCCCTATACGATACGAATCTCGATGGACTTACTGTTACTAAAAAAAATGTACAATCATCTAGTGCCAATAACAATTCAAATAAACCTCAATCTACACCGAGTGAAGAAAGTAAATCACCACCTCCTAGTGAGGCCCCGAAGAGTGATACCCCTCTGTGTGGTGTAGGAGCAGAGGCCAAGGCACTAATTGAGCAAGCATTGCAAGGTGTTCTCAGTGTTCAGAATCAGCACAAACTTTTGGAATGCTTAGATAGAGATCCCAACGTAGTTTATCAGATTGGTATCACTCCTCAAAAAGTTAGTACCTATACACATTTCCAAAGAAGAAGATGAATCAGAAATTTTTGCTAAACCTTCGCACTAAGCAATACCTTGTATCACAAAAGTGTAGTAGGTCAACAAGAGAATATGAATCTTCTACTCAGAATGTTATTAGCATGTATCTCCAATATTTGTTAAAATTGATCATCACACAATCAATTCTGTGTAAATTAATTTCTGTTTTGTTAGCAAATTTATGAACAATTATTTCAATTAAACAGAAACATGGAACATTCCATTGCTGCAGAATATATAATGTGATTGATTATCATGATGTTGCATATTTTTTACGTGCTTATTATACTTTTGTTTTCAGCTTCCAGATCTGGTTGAGAATAATCCAATGGTAGCAATATCAGTGATATTAAAGTTAATTCCAGCTGATAATATCACAGAATACTTTAGAGAATTAGTTAATATGGAAATGTCTCTACATTCCATGGAAGTTGTCAACAGGTGAAGTTGTATTGATTATAAGACAGAGATAGAATAAAACATAACATATCGTACATATCTATAGAATAACAAATATACATCTGTGGTGTAATGGCAATAGTTGATATGTCCGGAAAAGCAAACATAACAGGAGCACATTTCAATGAACATATAATCATTATTAGCATATAAAACTATTGGCTCTTTTATCATTTTCGCTTGTAATGATATTTTTATTTATTTATTCACTTTTACTCGACAAAGCATGCTTAATAAATCGACAAAAATAACAATTTGACAGACGAAGATAATAAAATACAGTTAAAGTTGCATGAAATGATTGATGAAAAGAAATAAAAAAGATAAATAGACGTATTTTAGAATAAAAACTTAATATGTAGATATATTATTTTACATACATTATTATTTTAGTATTTTTTTAGTGTAATGAAAAAAATTGGTTTCAAGAGATCTGATTTTCATATGAATTTCTGCTATATTACCACAGAATTGCATTGGTATAAAAAAGAAAAGAATAAACTAAAACTTTTTATTTTCTTCCAGACTAACTACGACAGTAGACTTGCCTGTTGAGTTTGTACATCTATACATCAGTAACTGTATATCAACGTGTGAGACTATAGATGACCGTTACATGCAGAACAGGTTGGTGCGCCTAGTGTGTGTATTCCTGCAATCTCTTATTAGAAATAGGATTATTAATGTTAAGGCAAGTATATGATATTTACTTAAGTAAAACATTTTACTGTAACATAATTTTAAGTTATGTATACTAAATTTATGCACACTGTTGGTAAGATCAGTTTAATCGAAATACCCTCACTCCGTTTCCTATGTGGGGTAGGCAGACAATGAAACGCCATATTATATTATGTAATCAATGTACAGTAAAGAATAGATAAATAAATATTGATTTATCCTTATGTGCTTCCTTCGTTTCTTCCACATTCATGCAATTTGTAATTTACATGGTCAAGTGTCAAGTCATAGAAAATAGAGAGGAATGGAGAAGAAAACTAAACTTGTTCTAGACCAATCTGACAAATCGCAACTCTAGAGACTAAATCAGTGAATGGCCTTGAGAATAATAAAATAGAATAGAGATCCGTGAAATTAGAAATCTTAAAATGATTGTCTATGATATATCAGAATGGTAATTCTACTCATGATGTTAGAGTTTGTCATTATTTTACAGTAATTATTTTTCTTGACCAAATACAGTAATTGTAATTTATTATTATTTACTAAATTACATTTGTATTTTCAGGAATTATTCATTGAAGTTGAAGCGTTCTGTGTAAACTTCAGTAGAATCAGAGAAGCAGCAGCTCTCTATAGATTACTAAAACAGTTGGATGCTGGAGAAGGTCCTAATGCACAAACTAATCATAAGGGAGAGAACTAAAACCAATCAGTATTATCTATGGATAGAAACTTGGCCTATATTATTATGTACTCAGTGAAAAAGTTGATCAATTCTTATTCTCTAAGTGCCCTGTCAGGTCCCCTCGATGTTGGCGATAATTCTGCATTGTCTGGAACAACTCCTCATCTCTCATTCCAGTTCAGTTTCATATATTGCGCAGCCACAATGTCCGTTTTCTTCCAGCTTACAGGTGTCTTTCTATTTTGCCTGTCATAATCAAACGCAGAATGTGGTACTTTTCCCTGCACATAATATGACCCAGATATGAGGTCTTGCGTACTTTTACATCCAACAGGAGTTCTCTGTCCAGTCCAGCTCTTTTTAACCCTTCTATATTTGTGATCCTATCAGTCCAAGAAATATGAAGCCACGTGGCAAATGCTTCCAAGTGATTCATCATATTCATTTTTAGGGTTCAGGTCTCAGAACTGTATAGCCATTCATAGGACTTTACAGTCTCTGTCGAAGTTTTAGGTTAAGGTTGTCATTGCAGAAGAGCACTCTCATTTTATTAAATGCAGCACAAGCTGCCTCACTTCACTTCAGTATCCGGGTCAAGAGACTGGGTTATCATACTACCAAGGTATTAAATTTGTCCAGCTTCTCAATATTCAATTGTTGATCAATTAGGAATCTCCAATTATTATTGTTGATGAGGGAAACCTTAATGACTTATTAATACTATATGGAATAAAATAGTTGATGCATTGATGAAAGTATCCTAATAAAAATAATTTATTACAAATGTTGTCTCATTTCACTTTGTCATATGCCTTTTTCTGTGCTGAGTTTCCAATTAATAAGTCACTCTATATATTGACTCCAATACGTTGGTGAAAAGTGGAGTCTTCAGTTAGTCTTTAAAGCTATAAGATAGGATATACTTATTAGCCATAGGATATTTTTTGAATGACTTGACATCGATGACAAACTACTTTTATTGGCATCGCTAAAAGCTGAAATGTAGCTTAACTCAAACACCCTATAATAAAAAATTATTGAAGGCTGATGGAATATTTTTTAGAGTTTGGAAATGAAAAATCAAAATCATCTTTTTTTTATAAATATCTTTACTCATTAATACTTAGAAATGAATTTACAATCAACACTGCATCTTGCTTCTTCATTTATAATTTACTTGATTATTATAATAAATTAACATAATGTAACGTTTGGATTATTTCAGTCACACTCGGAAAAAAAACTGTTTTTTTTTTAATTTCGTTACCTTAATGCAGAACTAGCCTAAGTGATTTTGTATGATTTTTCAAAGTAGCAGATTTAAGCTTTGTTTTTGTGATAAAAAAAAAATATTTAAAATATCTAAAGCAAAGTTTGACAATCATTATTATTTAGGAATCTAATAACTCTCATTCATTAAATTATCTCAAATCCGTTATTGTCACTTCTTGTTTCTTAATACTTAACTCAGTTTGACCAAAATTTCAACTTAGCTAGTTCTGCATTAAGGTAGCGATTCTTGTGATCCCAGTATTTTAAAAGGGAGTATGGAAGTAATGAGAAATAAAATGGAATGTTAATTGAAGATAACTCTAGTCTTTATAAAGCTATGTAAACACTGAAAAATGCAATAGTGGGTATTTTATCAATGGCAAGTAAATGTAACATGAAAGGTAGTTTTATATTTGAGGCATTCAAAGCAGAAGTGGATTAAGCCACTTGATGACCAATATTGATTTAATCACTGGAATTTATGAAAAAAACTTGTGATTCTTCAATTCAAAAGTGTGGACTTAACTTAAATATATGAATTTTCTACTTATATTCACGTAATTATATAGTTTTTCA
Source organism: Athripsodes cinereus (assembly GCA_947579605.1). Classification (NCBI taxonomy): domain Eukaryota; kingdom Metazoa; phylum Arthropoda; class Insecta; order Trichoptera; family Leptoceridae; genus Athripsodes; species Athripsodes cinereus. Next base: position 9,628,132 of record OX388318.1, read on the forward strand.
CCTGGGACATGACAATGAATTTCACCATAAGATAATGAAATGATTATTAATAAATGTGCTGAAGCATAAAATAACACCAGACCAACCCTAACCTAACTTACAAATCAGTCAAATGTAAAAATTGAGTATACTTGTGACATGTCAAACGCGTACAAAAAATGAAAATAATTTATTTTATGAATTTTTAACACAATTGCATGTTGGGTACTGGATTAAATTACTGTGTAAGTTTAGATGTTTACCATGTACATTTATCATGCATACAACATTGTTGACCATGTTGTATGCATGATTAATCAAGAATGGTTTTAAAAATCAAAATATAATGAATTTTGTGCTTAAAAATCAAAATTCTACAGGCGAAATACTAAATATCTACATAAAAATAATCCAAAATGATCGACGTTTAGATGACAAAATAAATACATTCATGTTACCTATCTGAAAAGATTCCATAAAGAATATTAAAATGTGGAATACGTAATTATTATCTAGTCATGCATACATTATAATGTGAAATATAAAACTTATAAATATACTTAATACTAAAAATACTACATGGTGCACAAACTCGAAGAAGTTATGTCAGAGTATCTCCTTTAGTTACCTGAAACCAGTAATAATAATGATTAATCGAGACAGTTTCATATGAAGGAAAAAGGCTTCGGTTTCAAAAAAAAGACCTAAACCACAAATAAGAAAATTAAATAGTTACTTACACAAGCTTCCAAATAATCTATTTGTCTTTCCAAGTTTGTGAGTTTTTCATTCAACACTGCAAGTCTTGATCTGCATGATAAATCTGGAAAAGAAAACACAACTTCATCAAAATAAACATCTTCAGTTTACAACATAAAAATCAGATCTTACAAGAGAAGGTCAAAAAAACTACCAAAGGAGTTTAAGAAATCTGTGATTTTCTTGATGCTTCCTGTTATTACTTCAATGTACTCTCTATTGGCCCAATCTTGTTGAATTTGTTTTTGAATTGTTTCGTGATCCCTATTTTGGGAGGACATTTTGTCCAAATTTATTTTTAAGCACTTTTTAAGGTGTTTTCAAGCAATGATTAAATAATTATGTCAACGTCAAAATGCTGTCAAATAAATCACACACAAAAATCTGTGGATAAAAGCTTTATTTTTCTTAGAAAGCTTCTGGGTAGGTCTCAAAAACTTTGCTTAGTAATCATAGACTGTAGACACGACATTACGAGCCAAATTGACAAAGTGAGGTTCACTCCGAACTGTTATTGATAAAACAGCCTTCAGATTATACTGCAGGAGTAACGTTTCTCATAAAATAAGTCCGTACACATTTTTTCATCTTTTACATACTCTGAACACAAAAATACTGTTAAACATTGAATAAAATTGCTGAAACATAACCCGCAGTTCTTAATCTGAACTGTGTTTTACTGGGCAGCGTTCATACAGTCGCCGAGTGATCACTCGACGACGCTCCGATCGTTCACGAAGCCGGAGCGAGTCACCCGACGACTCGCACTGTCGCGTTCAGGCATGTCGTCGGGTGACAACCGAACAACCGAAATCATAGCAGGGTGATTATCGCTCTGACAGTTAACTTGACGTTTGATGATGGCTGTCAAAACAATTGCGAAGTTAATCGCAATTATGATGTATTCTTGTCGTATACAATTTTTCAAAATAGAAAATCATATTTTTTTTAGTTAAAGAAGTGAAATGGAAGAGAAATTAAAATAGTTAGTGCAGATTTTTCAGATCGCGAATGAATCTTACGAAAATGGCGCCATTACAATGACGTTTGGATCATAAAACGCTCAAAGTTGTTCACGATATCCGGGGCAGGGTTGCCAGACGTACGGTAATTACCGTACTTGTACGGTAATTTCATTCCCCGTACGGTAGTAAATTACCGTACGACAAAAGTACGGTAATTTCAAATCAAAACTAATGTACGGAAAATGTACGGTAATTTGTATCCATCAAGGGTCAAGGACGTTTATCACGTGTACATAGCATGAGAGCACGGGGGGACGAAAACGACTGTCCTCGGCAAAAGGCCTTCTTAACACGAGAAGATAGTGGCTAACGGCGCACTTTAGTGATGTACGGTAATTGTACGGAAATTTTTCCCTAGAAGTACGGTAATTTTGGATTCACAATCTGGCAACCCTGATCCGGGGTGACATTCGCCACTCACTGCAACTTCATGGTCGCTCAGGTCACTCGACGTCGAGCGATATTCATGCTATCGTGAACCCAGCCCTGGTTTTACATTTTTTCTCGGCAAAGGCTATTCGTACGTATCATAGATCAAAGAAATTATAAAATTTGTCTATGGTGAATTATTTCCATAGACAACATTAATATTAAACTATTTCGTTTATGGATATCCATGGATATCTAGATGTTTGCGAAATCTATGGTTCAGCGTAGGGTTGTAACGAATATCCGTATCCGCATCCGAAAAATATCCGCATCTGCAAATTTTATTTACATAGTTTGGAATCCGCATCCTTAAACATTTTTTGAGGATACCATGCCAAGCCAGATACATTTCTAAAATAAAATATTGAAAAAATATTTTTCGTACTAATTCTATCCTGGTCGATATAACAGGTATGCCAGTTCAAAGATGTGCTTCACATTTGTACAATAGTTTTTTTTTTATATAATACATTCTACTATTTTTGTGTACTATGCTAACGACGTAATCATGTTTCCCCCATTGAATACCTGCCAAATACTAAGTTTCCTACAAAAGGCAAGTATTTGTAAAACATGCCATATAAGACATTTAATATCTTCAATTCAGTAATGAAGTAAACCACCCATTCTGAATGAATGTCTGTTAGCTTTAGTTGTTACGGAGAAGACTATCAGCATGTTTACTGCATGCGGTACTTGTGGGAAAACGCTACGATGGTGCGAATGAATGATGTTACCTGCTCTTACTCAGTTCAAATGTAGAATTTCCGTCCGATACATTGGCAAATAAAAATATTTTTTTATTTGCCAACGTATCGATATAATTTAAATCTTTTAAGAAAATACCGAAAATTTACATCATATTAAATTAAATAAGAAAATTGTCATTTTCACGCGATTTTTTTCCAGAATAGGCTCTTTTGAACATTTTTTTAGAAGAAGAAATGAATTATTCTAAGGCAACACTTATTTTCAATAGATGATCTAATTGATGGTATTATTTCGAAAAATCTAAAATTTATGGGCATGTTCATAAAAAAATACTCGTTTTTCTTTCTTTTTCAAAATTAAGATATATTCATTTTTATAAATGAGGTTGCAGATATCCTTGTCACCAAGGGAGTGAAGCAAGGCTGTGTCATGTCTCCGTGGCTGTTCAAACTATTATTCGACTACTGTATGCGACCTGTGAAAGAGATTGATGTTGATGTCGAGTTTAATGGGTCTCGAGTGAATGCATTGATGTACGCAGATGATTTGGTGCTAATGGCTGAGATTGAAAGGGATTTCCAATTTAAATGTTTGGAGCAAGTAAACGAGTATGTACATTTGGGAAGTATCCATGTTTGCGAGGGATGAAAGATACGATAGGGACATTGAAAGAAGGAAAGTGGCCGGTGCTAGAGTGAACGGTGCACTTCGACCCATTGTCAGCAATGGCAATGTGTCGAACATGGCTAAAATGCTGGTGCAAAATACCATTTTGGTACCATCAATTGCGTATACAAGCGAGACAAGGACGTGGTTGAAGGACAAAAGTGGAATAAATACAATGGAGATGCGATCGTTAAGAATGGTTGGTAGAATGCTGCGTGATAAGAGTAAAGAATGAGCGGATGCAAGAAGAGTGTTGTGGACAGAATGCGCATGAATAAACTACGGTGGTTTGGACATGTTGAACGAATGAGAGAAGTAAGAATGACAAAGAGGATATGCTTTACTGAAAGAAAGGGCGTGAAGCGTGGACGTCCGAGAACCGCATGGCTTGATCACGTGGATCAAATTCTCAAGGACGGCCGTGTGTTGAGTAAGAGGAACCGACGTGCGTGCATAAGAAATTGTATGAGTGTGAAAGAAATGTGTAAAGATAGATCTTTTTGGCATTCCGTTATCTCTGCCTACCCCAGTTGGGTTTATAGTATAGTATAAAAATTTGCATACTCAAAACAGAGTCACTCCAGATCCGAATCCGCATCCTCAAAACAGAGTCACTCCAGATCCGAATCCGCAAAGTAACATCCATTACAACCCTACTTTGACGAAGTATGGATAAGCTACTTTTTTAGCAATACATTATTAAGAGTGTTGATAAAATATATGAATGCAAGAAAAGAACTTTGGATGCCTATGAATTTTAATGTTATTCGAACTTTAAACCTGGTTTAACTTATAAGAACTAAAAATAAATTGTCAACATAATATGCTATGGAGAAAAGAGTGAACAATAATTTTTCTTGAGGTTATGTAGACCTAAACAGCGCTTTTTATTTAAAAATAAAACATCCTTGTTGTAGTACCAACAGATCTAAAGTTCGCAAACGGTGAGTTCATAAACCTTAAACGACTCTAAATCGTTTTATTACACTTTATCCGGTTATGGAAACTTCTTTGTTCTCAGACAAAATACACGAACTTAATGCTACTTTATACGGGTAAATGCCTCTAAAACATGAAATATACAAGTCGACAAATGTGTAAATGAAATTGCACTATTCAAACATTGAAAATGTGCTTCCTCAATTAAGTAATCGCTTGTAAAGGAAATTAAACTGATAATGATCAATCCACACGGACGACATATGCCACAGATTTCGATAATTTGACAGACGTCAAAATAGTGTGGCATTGTTTACAAAAAAATACGTACGTTTAGCCACTTATTTGACAGACGTCAAAGCAGCGTGCTTTTGTTTACATAAAACCAACTGTCAAATTTGACAGTTGACAGTTCCTATCCCTATACGTATGAATAGCACGGGCGTTTTTTCTCATTGTTTTGACAGCCACTGTCATATATCTGTCATTGTCACCACGTTGTGTTGAGGTTATCTCGAATGTTTTGATTTTCAAGTTCTATTTTGAATGATTTACAATGGAGAGAAACTTATTTAACGATGATGATTCGGAGAATGAGGTTACTTTTAAGTCTAATTCAGTTTATGCCAAAAAATATAACACTTTGCGCCGAAAAGAAGAACTACTCAAATGTAAGATTATCACATTTATTATTCTTCAATTCCTATTCTTTTTCAACGATTAGTCTAATTTAAATACAAATAATATATCTGCATATTTGAATTCAAATGTATGAGCAAGATATTTATCCACTATTTTATTTTAACAAATAAACGGCTTACGCCTTTTACAAAATTAAACATTATTATACATAGTGTGATAAAAAACAAATTTTATGAATAAGAACAATATCAAACATTTAAACAAATACAAACACAAAAGATAGAGTATATTACATTTGCATTATTAATTACGTTAAACTCAAAATAATAAAATTTAAATCACTTTAGCATCGGAAACAAATTCTATGTATAGGAACAATAAACATTTAAACAATTACAAACACAAAATATAGACCATACTATATTTGCATTATTAATTACGCTAAACTTAAAATAATAAACTTTAAATCACTTTGGCATCAGAAACAAATTCTATGTATAGGAACAATAAACATTTAAATAAATACAAACACAAAAGATAGACCATATTACATTTGCATTATTAATTACGATAAACTCAAAGTAATAAAATGAAGTCATAAAGACTTTAGCATCTGTAATCACAAATCGTCGGACGGCCGCGTGTTGAGTAAGAGGAACCGACATGCGTGTATGAGGAACTGTATGAATGTGGAGGAAGCGAAGGAAGTGTGTAAAGATAGATCTGTTTGGCGTTCCGTTCTCTCTGCCTACCCCACTTGGGACACGGCGTGAGGGTATAGTATAGTATAGTATCACAAATCGTAAAGACTTTGGCATCAGAAACAAATTTTATGTATAGGAACAATAAACATTTAAATAAATTCAAACACAATATATCAGTACTTTAAATAAACTTTTCAAATAAAACAACAAAAAAGAAAAAAAAGAAACTGGACATTATGAATGATTTGAATTCTTAAAATGGCTCGTCAATGATTTTTTATAAGTAGTTATGGAATCGGCAAAAATATCAGCCAAGAACCCATATTCATTTTCAGTCTGTGAATCCTTCTGATAGGTGTATTGTGAAGATAATTGGTTTTGACTTTATCGCAGTGAAATAAATAGTTTCGTCTAGTATTTCTGGTTGGAATGTGTAAATTAATGAGTTCTATCAATTCAGAGCTATTGAAATGATTATTACTATCTTCTATGTAAAATATTTTAGTACAACATAAGCACATTAAATTAATTTCTATTTTATGATTTCAGTGAAAAACAAATTTGGTGATAATGCAATGCCATCTGATGGCTCCAGTAGTTCTGATGATGATGATGATGATGACAATGTTCTATTGAATGAAGGTTTTGAACGTGACTTTTTTAAAACACTCTCGTATTTAAAGAATAAAGATCCTAAAATATATGACAGCAATGTTAGATTTTTTGGAGAAAATGCAGTCGACGAACCAAGTGCAAGTAAACGAAAGAAAGGCAAAGATAAACCCATGACAATACGAGATTATAACAGAGAAGCCATTTTAGAAACTGAAGGCAAATTCAGTGACAACGAAGGTGACTGTTATTTTTCTGTTTACAGACATAACTCTTTGGTAGTACAACTGTTAAATTCTTAACCCATTCTCATTCGAGCTTTTTTTGCCGTAGAACAGCACATTCCAATTCCAATAAATTTTTGTTTAATAAATTTTTCGTGATAACTAGGTTTAAAATTACAGAATTAACACTGAATTATGTTTCACTAATGTGTAAACAACGCATACTACAAAATATCCCTTTATAGTGTAACTTAGTTTTAGTTTTATGCTCAGGCCTGATGATGGCAATTTGTTGGTGAAAACGCTAGGCGTCTCTGTGGTATACGTTGTATGCACGTTTGTGAAACATTAAATTATTTATACATAGTATCTAATAATAATCTTTATTGCACAAAATTAGTATACAAAGAAAAAAAACATGACAACATTACTACTGAATACATAATTTTGTGCAATGGGCGAGTTTATCGCTGAAGCGCGATATCTTCCAACTAACCCATAATATGGTTTCACAATGAACACTGTAACATTAATTTAAATTTTATAGAAAATTTCAAATTACGTACAAAGATTATGCAGAATATGATAATTTCTTAAAAAATATTTTACATTTATTGTAAATTTTATTTAATAAATCAAATGTTTTTGTGTTAACACTTTGGAAATTCATTATAATTAAAATGATTTTAAAAACACTGTATAATTTCCAAATTAAATTTATTCACCTCAAACGTTTTCGCCAAGGCTTCTACTTGGCATCCTCCTGATGATGCCAAGTAGAAGCCTTGGCGAAAACGTTTGAGGTGAATAAATTTAATTTGGAAATTATACAGTGTTTTTAAAATCATTTTAATTAAATTTTATTTATTCTTTTTGTAAATAATAAACTTTTCTTAAGGCAGAATTGACTACTCTAAATAATGTTTCCAATCACCTGTTTAACATTTTGTTGCTTTTTGTGTAGAAGATGATCCCGTAGATAATGGACGTACATCCCCCACATATGTTCAGGAACAGAAACAGATAAAGGAAATATTTTCAACTGCATTGAAGGATGAAGATAGTGATGAGGGTGGAGACATTGGCGGGATGTTTGTTAGGAAGAAAAAGACTAAAGAAGAAGAGGTAACTTGTCAAAAAATAAATTCTGTCTTAAGTATAATGAGCGATCTCTTTCTCTCCTACTTCCAAGTTTTGTCTTGTTCCATGGGGCTATTCACACAGTAGAATATGTAACTTCACTATTTTTGACAAGCAATTGTTGAAAGATTCCTAACATATCCCATTTTAGTATCTTTATTCATAAACAGTCCACAGTTTAGATCTTTAGTAGCTTTCAACAATTCAATATGATCTTATTAGGCTTGTTATCAAAATGATGGTGAAACATATCCAATCGTGTAATTTCCTGTTATCTAATTTTAAAACAATCTGATAATGTTTATCTTAATGCAATCAGATCTTAAATGTTTTATATTTACATAGGAAGAAGAAGAGAGAAAGTATCATGAGTGGCTGGCGGGAGGAGCTAACAATTTAAAGAATGACAGGGAAGAAAAGGAATTGAAGGCACTGAAAGATTATTGGTCCAATCCTCAACTGGATGAAGGAGAAGCATTTTTGAGAGATTACTTTTTGAATCAAAGGTTTGTTTTTTATAACAATCAATTTTTTCAGTAGGTACCTCACAAATTACTTGTTACTGGTGGATTGCCTGAAAAAGAAATTTTGACTAAAACAAACAAATAATGAGACTTTTTATGAAATATTTCCCTATACTCAAAATGTTTCTTTATTTTTTTATTTATTTTATTTAACAATAATTATACAGACATTACAATACATAGACTATTTGATAAAACTTAAATCTAAACATCCTCCTTATAGAGACAAGTCTCGTGTATTATGTTTATGTTTCTTCAAGGTTCAAAGACAGTACAAACAAAGATCGTATTCCAAGTTACGATGAGATAGTCAATGATGAGGAGTGTATATCTGAAGATGAGAAACTTGTTGGAGAGCAAACTGAATTTGAACACAAATTCAACTTTAGATTTGAAGAGCCGGATCAAGAGTTTGTAAGTAACACTTATTTTTACAAAATATGTATCATGGATAAATATGAAATCAAAGAAATAATTTATAATAATGTCACATCCTGATGTATACTGTAAATTTATAGATAAAACGATACCCAAGAACTCTTGAACATTCTATGAGACACAAAGATGATAAAAGATCCAGGAAAAGAGCGGAAACAAGAGAAAGGAAGGCAGAAGAAAAGAGAAAAAAGAAGGAGGAAATAGCTCAACTGAAATCATTAAAACTTAAAGAAATTCAAGAGAAAATAGAAAAGTTGAAAGAGATCACCGGAAATGATCAGTTGGCTTTCAAAGACGAGGATATTGAAGGCGATTTTAATCCTGAGGAACATGATAGACGGATGAGAGAACTCTTTAATGATGATTTTTATGGAGAAGAAGCAGATGCCAAGAAACCAGAGTTTCCAGATTTAGATGAAGAGTTGGAAATAGGTTGGACATTACTCTTTCTTGTAGTTCTAATATAAGCCGTAGAGCCCCCCAAAGAATAGGTCTCCCACTCTCACATAAGTTTTCAAGTGTTTTGAAAAAGGCAAGCATTTGGAAAAAAGACATTTTCATCTTAAATCCAGCAATGAGATTTCTCAATTGTCTGAACTCTTGTCATTGGCAAAGAGAGGAAAACTTACATGTTTATTAGATGCGGTTAGTCTTCTGGGTGCCGCTTTTGTGGGATATGCTGTGATGATATAGTAGTTCTAATTTCTGTGTTATTCTGTTTAGTTAAAGTGTCATAAAATGAAATTATATTAAAATATAAAATTTAAAAACAACATTTTCAGATAATTGGGATGAATGGAATGGTCCAAATGAGGAAAAAACTAAGAAAAGTAATGTAGAAGATTCAGAACCACACTGTGAAGATGAAGATTTCAATGTAAGTCTTAAATATATTATGTATTTTAACAGAAAATTTGCGAAGATCGAAAGCCGATCTGATTGAGGTCTATAAAATATTGAAAAACCATTACGACTGTCCAGAGCTGAAGAACATGTTTTACAGAAGCCAGAATGAGCACTTGCAAGCACACAGCCTGAAACTGGTAAAGATTCACTCAGAACACTCGAAGACATTTCCTCGTAAATCGAGTTTTGGATGAGTGGAATAGGTTGTCTGTTGTATTGGTCGTTGCAAGGAACACCAGTATGTTCAAGAACGGGCTTGGCAGTATAGAGTGACATCAATAGTGTGGATATCAAGCACATCAGCTCTAGTTGCCTGTTTGATAGCTTATAGTAATAATAATAATTTTAGTTTCATTTTTGTGTATTGGGAGACTAATAGATTCTAAAAAAATATTTTCTCCAATTTATGAAACCATTATATTTTCAAATATGTCCATGACTATTTAATACATTTATTTGTAGTTTTAACAAATGATTTTGTGCATTGTGTCATTTTAAGAAATGTTTATTTGATTTAACGTTATCTACAGATGGACTGTGATTACGATCCTATGAAATCCGAGAAAGCAACTGTACCAGATGAAGTGAATGATGCCCCTGAAGGGCGAAGAAGGAAAAGGAAACGCAAGAACAAATTAGCTGAAATATTAGCTAAGAAAAAGCCAATCTTTGATCCTGAAAAGATGGATAAAACTTTTGCAGAATACTTAGATGAATATTACAAATTGGATTGTGAAGATGTCATTGGTGATATGCCTTGTAGATTTAAGTACAGGGAGGTACCACCATGTGATTATGGCCTCACCACCGCTGAGGTAATTATAATTTTATATTTATGATATTTGCAGCTTTTTGTATACATTTAATACTCAACAAGACCTAGAATCTTATCTAGTAACTTAAAAAATTCAAATTAATAACTATTATTCAAAATAAATTACAATCTTCGCTTAACTGACAACCTGAGTCAGGGCGCTTAAAATCGTTAAACTAATAAATTTTGTATGATTACTATTCTTGAGTCTAGAATGCCTATTTTTCAAAGCATCAATTTATAGTTTTTAAGGTTTATAAGTTTATAAGATTCAAAACTAAGGCAGTGTTTAATGTCATCCTCTTATATTTAATCATGCTTTTATGCACGCTTATACTTGATTTATTTGTTCTTTACTGTACATTGCATACAAACGATTACATAAAAGTTAAACATTCAAGTTAGATACAATCAATATACAGAAGGTGAGTTTATCGCAAAGGCGTGTTCTCTTCCAACTAACCTTGATGGATATTTATTGATATCTTGATGCCAGAAAATTTTATTTTCATTTTTGTCAACATTGAGTTTGTTCAAATAAAAAAAAACTATTGTTTCATTTAACTATTTTATTTCAGATATTAATGGCAGATGATCAAGAATTGAACAGATGGTATCCTCTAAAGAAAACTCTTCAATATCGTCCCGAGCATAAACAGAGACAAGATCAACAAGTTTATGTGTCAAAGGCTAGAAATCTAGAACTGAAGAAGAAAATACTTCCCAGTCTATTTAAGGAACCAGAAGAGTAAGTTAAAACAAATTGTAAAATCTTGCAATACATACATATACCTATACACAATGTTTTCAATCTGGATCCTATTGATTTCACAAAATTTTAGTAAAATATTACCTTCTTATTAATAATCAAGGATCTGTCTAGAAAATGGTCAATTACTTATCAAATAATTTATAAAAAATTTGATATATATTTATTGATCAGACGAGTATATTTATTATTTGTTATTAATTTTCAGAAATGAACAAAATCAAAATGAAGAAAATAATGGTGAAACGGTAAGCAAGAAAAACAAGAGAAATAAAAGAAAGAAGAAGAATAAAAACAAGAACATTGAGTGTAAAGGAATGTCTGTCGATAATAGTGAACCTTCAACTAGTCAGACTGATAATAAGAAAAAAAGAAAACATTCCAATACTAATGGAGATGCGACAGGTAGTGTTCCAGAAAATAATGAATCACTTCAAGGAGATGTGAAGAATGTAGATGACAAGTCAGAACAGAAAGTAAATAGCAAGAAAAAGAAGAAATCTAAACTACAAAATGGTGAAACAAATAATTCTGCGAAAAGTGAAGATGTAATTGAGAAGCAAGAAAAGAATGAGACTAATGAAGAAAATACACGAAAAACAAAGAAAAGATCGCATACAGATGTGGCCGAAACTGTCGCGGAGGAGCCACCACCAAAAAAGAAGAAGAATAAAAATAAACAAAGCAAGATGAATAATGGTGATGTAAACAATAGTAGTAACAAACAGAAGCAACAAGATAATAAAAATAAAAAGAATGATCCAATACAAAATATTACGGATGAAAGACTTAAAGCTTATGGGTTAAATCCTAAAAAGTACAGGAGTTTTATGAAATACAAGAAATATTAAATTAGGTATGTATGGAATGATTTTTTTTATTTGGGGATATCTCCAAATTATGTGAACAATTGATTTATTGACAATCATTTCATTGTTATTATTATTATTATTATAAAATTACCACCCTGCACTGAGACCATAACAGCTTTTGGCCAAGGTGATCTCAGCAGGAATTTATCATTTCATGGGTGAAAAACTATATAATTACTTGAATTTAAGTAGAAAATTCATAAATATAATTTTGATGCATTTACCTTATCTGGACTTTTACCAAATAAAGGTAAAGAAACAAATAAAGTTCAAAATTATTATCATACTGTATTTTAAAACTGTATAAAAAGTTGTATATAGATTAAGTTTTACATATATTGTTTCTCGTTTTAGTTTCTTATAGTTTTGTTATAAAATTTAAATTACACACGTGTATGTGTATTGTTGTAGTATTTATTCTTAAATTCGAAACTTTTTGTTTAGAAATGAAATAGCTATCATATTTTTTATATTTTCTTTTTCTTAAGACAAAATTAAATTATTCTTAAAAACTATTCTAAATATTGTACATAAAACAGATATTTGAAAATAAATATGTAAATCATCAATATATAAGCAGTTTTCTACGTAATATTGTTTTATTTCTTGGGCACTAATTTCAGCATGTGTACACCTGAAAAAACAAAACGAAAATATATGAACATGCATATTGGAATGTTATAAAACAAATTTATAATGTGATACAACAATATAATCTTATAATAAATTAAAAAAATATACTTATTTAGTGCTTCTACTGTGACTTTATTGGTCGCTGGCTGGCTTTCAAGAGCTTCCATTCTCATCATCAGGCTAGGCTTTTACTTTACCCTAGCCTGATGATAAGAGAAGCTCTTGAAAACCCGCTCTTTACCAACAAAGTCACAGTGGAAGTATTAAATAAGTGTTTAATTTATTTTAATTTAACATAAACTTTCACCAAGAATCATTGGTTGAAAATATCAACTTTAACAATACATATATGTAATATTTTTTTTATTCAAACTTATTCTTCTGTGTAAAATAATCTTTACAAGTCCCTATTTTGAAAAGCTTCAGGTTAATATCGTGTTATCCCATATAAGAGTATGGTCATTATATTATTCCTTCTGATTGCATCCCCATTTATGTGCAGACATAGTATTACATTCTCTCTAGTGTAACTAAAAAATGTGATCTGATTTTATAAAATTAAATTGATATTCACCTGTAGGATTCATTCTCACAGACAGTACTCCTTTATTATCTACAGACTTAACTCTCCATGTTGTTTGTTCTGGGTAATACAGATCCTGAAAAAGTTTAAAATTATTTTGCAATCACATAATTTTTTTTATAAATTATTGTTCAGCTACATTGAGTATATAATTATTATTAATAACTGACTCCTTTAAGTAGTGATTTTTTTGTTTGTTTAGAAATAGGTAAATGTAGGTTGTTATCCAGTAATTAAAATGCATTATAATCGTTACACTTTCATAATAAACATTGATAATGACAACCAGTTAATTTATCTAGTTTAGCAATCAAAACTGACAAATAGAATAAATTATTTATGTGGAAGGCAGACGAATAAAGCATTGTCTCATTTTACACTGAAAAATGATTTTTCATTTGAAGAGATCGTATCATATAAACAACTAACTTACACTAATATCATATTCATTTTCTTTGAGTTCAAGTTTCTCAAATGTATAGTCCCTGTTGATAGGTGCTCCATCATCATTGAGATTGACAAATGCTAATACAATTGATGGCTCATTATTGACAATTGGATTCACTTCTCTCTTCCATATATCTACTCCCTTTTCCTAAAAAAATCATAAAATATGCATAATTACAAATCTAAATTGACAAATTTGTTATATGTCGTGAATTTATGTGATATGCAAAACTTTACGCCGAAGGGAAACTACACTATGATGGTTTATGGGCAAATAGACATATTAACATAGTGTTATTGAATAATTATATTTCTTTCCTTAGTGAAGTTTCCTTTCAACATTCAGAAATGTATTTCAAACTGTACCTTCATTACTAAAATCCCTGCTCTTCCCAATGAATCCTGATTAACTGCTATGATGTGTTTGTTAAGTAAAATTTCTTTGTATCTAGGGCGGATGGTGTTCAAGTCTGTTGACATAAGAAGTGGTGCTGCTAAGATGGCCCATACAGCCATTTGTACTTGGCTTTGGTCTAAACTCAATCCATAGTTACCAATGATCAACTGAAAGAATGAATATTGATTTGTTTTCTTACAAATATTGCAACATATCTTTTTTTTTTTTTTTAAAAAAGATATATATTATCTGGGTTTTGTTATAAACCCAAATACAACCTTATACACCTTTCACAGTAAGCTAAAAGCTTGTGTCGTGAAAGGGGAGTTTGCCGGCACCTGGGATCGAACCCCGGACCTCATGTTCATAAGGCCGAGACTCTACCTCCAGGCTACCGACGAACTTTTTTTATTATACTGCAGTGTAGCATGCTACGGTAATTGAACACTGCATATGTATTTTTAATATCAAATCACAGACTAGGGGGTTTTAAACAGTGATATGTTTATTACTAGTGGATTCAAATTTGGTTATAGGGATTCAACACGAAAATGTATGAAGAAATAGTCTATTATCAATAACTGGGCTATTTCTAAATGATGCACATACAGTATAGTTATGGGTTAGTTGGAAGATATGGCTTCTGCGATAAACTTGCCCATTGCACAATATTTTGTATGACATTATTTTATATCTTTTTAATTATGTATGCTCCTTATTGTGCAATAAAGTTTATTATTACAGCATTTCTGTGTTACACATGTGTATCTCATTGTTTGAAAGGCCTCTAAGATTGCTCTAGGTAGATAGTGATTATAATTTACCATGTTAATTTTTAGTATTTTACCATATCTGGATCGTTCCAATGACCAGGTCCAGCCAATGTTGCCAATCTTTTAGAGTTCTTTCCAAAGTAATTCATAATACTTTCTACACTTTCCCATGAATCTTGAATATCTCCATAGTTCCTCCACATGTTGCAGTGTTCAATGATAGAAGTCCAATTTGGCTGAAAAATAAGTAAGGAATGAACAATAAAATTTTTGAGTACCTTTGTCAGTATCATAGTATGCATTTAATTTATTGTTTCTTACCGTCATTCCGGAATATTCTTGGTAAACTGGCCAACTGCAAGAGTAGAGAATTGGTCTTCCAGTTTCATTCAATAGTCTTCCAAATTCAGGATAGCCTAAAATTAAACCAATATCGATGAATTAGGTCTATATAATATTTTATTCCTGCTCTTGTTTCTAACACCACACAATTGAAATGTCTATACCGTCATCCATCTTATTGATGTCAACATAGCACCCATCCAGTTTGATGTAGTCAGCTCCCCATTCTGCAAAGGTATTGGCATCTATCTCCATATGATCAATGATTCCAGGATAACCTTCACAAGTTTTCGTTCCATAATCTTCATAAATACCAAACTTCAAGCCCTTCTTGTGAAGCTGTATGAAAAAAAAATACATGAATAAATAAATTGAATCACCGCAAAATATATACATTTTTAATGTAAAAAAATTAATACGCACATAATCCCCAACATATTTCATGCCATTTGGGAATCGTTTTCTGTCTGGAACAAGAATACCATCCTCATCTCTCTCCCACTCCATCCAGCAGTCATCTATTCCCACATAATCATATCCTGCAGCTGCATATCCTTCAGAAACAAGAAGATCAGCTGTTGATAGGATTAGCTTTTCACTGAAATGAGTAAAAAACTCAAGTGGTATTCTCTACTCCTAGCATTCAACAATCATTCATTCTGTTGAAATTATGTTTAATATTGCGCACATATTTAGAACATAACTTTACCTGATGCATTCATCTGGTCTAGAATCACAGTCAATAATACACCTGTATCTCTCCCAAGTCAACCAGCCCATTGGAGGTGTGAGAGCCAAGCCATTATCTAGCCCCCAAGTAGTGTGCAAGAGACAAAACAAACATAATGATATTACCAACTTCATAATTAAAACAAATTACCACTTTAAATTGTTTTTATATTAATGTTTTGTATTGTGATTAATGATATATAATTATAACTTGTTGCCTAGTCTTGCAAACTAGTGTAAGCAATTATTTTATTCAGTATATATAACATTGATTAAACATGATAACAATGTCATATGGGCTTGATGACAGTGTAGAACTCGTAAAACACCTTTAAATCATCAGTTTTTAATGATAAAAATAATTTATTGCTTTAAAATGTACATGATATTTGTTTAGTACTTTGCCTAGAAAGTATGAAGATTTTTTATATTTGTGTTTGTCCACATAATTATTATGTAAGCTAATTGTTTTTTTTTAATTTATTTATTTCATTACATAAACACAAACCCACAAACAGCACAGCCTTTTACAGTAATAGATTAACAAACATTGGTTCAAAAATAACTACTTTTAAAAAAGTGCAAACAAATTAAAATAAACACATCAATGATAGACACAAATATTATCTATAAAGTTATTTTAAACACTAACTTTAATTACCTAGCATTTGTCGTAATGGATTTAATTCCATGACAATGTGTAATTATTTAACTCAAAATTATAATTGATTACTTCTGAACTAAATCATTGGAAGCATTCATAGGAGAATGTCAGAGATTATTCCTAAAGGAGGAGGCAGCTACCTTCTTCAGTGTTATTGTTTACCTTCTGCCCCCATAGTATGTTTAGTATGTTCTTGGACATTCTTCTGATAATATACTTCTAAAGAAAAGCAATATTATTCTATCATCATTGCCCTCAACGCAGCACAGGGCAGAAACCAGCCTCCTCCATTCAGAGAGTCTCTGCGCCAATTGTGTCACCTCTTTCCACGACATTCCTTGCGCTCTGATGTCGTTGTCATAGGAACGGTGTATTGTGAAAGAGGGATGCCCGCGCCGACAGAACCCTTGTGGACGGAAGAACAGCGCTATTTTTGCCCAACTATCATATATATGCATAAATCAGTTGTAAACATAACAATGTGTTTAATTATCATTTGCTTTACCATTGGATTATAAATAATATAAAATGCATGTGCATGGTGCTCGCTGTTGGAATAATCTTCCCTCGAAAATAAGGATGTCAACAATCCTTAATTCTTTCTGATAAGCTATCAACAATCATTTTCTCTCTGTAAATATAGAATGAAATCTTTTCTCTTATACATGTGCATGCTGCAGGACTGAGTTTTTTCAATCTTATCTGAATTAATATGTATACATATATACATTGAAGGCATGTATTTTTTTATGTACATATACAGCCCTATATCTTGCATATATTTTTTTTAAAAGATATATCTGGGTTTTGTTATAAACCCAAACACAACCTTATACATCTTTATAGCTTGTGTCATGGAAGGAGAGTTTGCCGGCACCTGGGATTGAACCATGGACCCCTTGTTCATGAGGCCGAGACTTTACCTACAGGCTACCAACGAACTATTGCATGTTAATAGTTAAATTTAAATGTTTGTAATATATATTACAATAGGTATGATTTAATCTGAAGATGTTTATGTATATATATTTAAATTGACCAGCAGGGCTACTCTTGAGACAATCTAAATACAATCTTAATCTAGTCTTGATCTTAATCATACGACGCACGAAGGGAATATGGTCAAAAATACCACGTGTCTGCTACCACGAGATCGGTACGCACATATTTTTGACTAATAGTCACTTCGAACGTCGTATGACTAAGATTAAGATCGTATTTAGATTTTGTCGAGAGAAACCCTACAGGTTAGTTGGAGTATATCGCAATCTAGCGATAAACTCGCCATCTATGCATTGAACTGTATAGTGATAATTTTATGATACTTTGTAAATGTAGAGTAAAGAATATTTTTTTACAAATACCGGACTGTATTTCATATGATTAATCTTATAAAATCTATTTCAATTTATTGATACCATCGGATACACTTCTAAGGTGTCAAAAGTTAAATGCATCTTATGACCGAGTAGGTACCCCAAATACTTCTCGCACTTGATGTTAGATAAATAGAAATATTATTTTTTCAGGTCACATAATTTCAAAATAAGATAATGTCAACAATTTGTCAACTACAAGTAAATCATTAGACATATTGATTGTTACTTTATTATTCTATGATGTTGGCAGTCTAGTTGCATAAATCAGATATTGTTATTATGATGGTATCTATTTGTAATCTTAGATCTCTATTAATATAATTATATTTTATTGGAGTAAACAATCAATCAATCAATCAACATTATTGGTAGCCTTAAGGTAATGTCTCAGAGTTCAAGTTTTAAGTTGAAATCTAGGTCTTTAATTAGAAATAATAAAAATAAAAAAAAACTTTTATGCACAAAGCAATTACAAAATTATTTAGTGAGGTGATACAAATGAATGATTTTATTTTTATTTATTTATTTTATTTTTATTTATCAAAACCAACAAGCACATCAAACACATATAGCAAAACAACAGAAACAAACTTAGAATCAAAGATGCGCCCTAATGATATTGTGCAATGGGCAAGTTTATTGCGGAAGTGATATCTTCCAACCTAATCAGTGCTTTGTATATTCAAAATACTGCTATGAATTATAAGCTTTTTTTTAATATTTAATATATCACATTTTTGCCCTGTGATGTTGCTTTTACAAACCTAATGATTTCAATTATGGAACTAAATTTTTCTGGGTGGTGTGATAAAAGATTTGCAATAAACTTATCATTCTTCAAAAATTGTGACATTCACTTTGAAACATTACAAACTTTCCAACATTGTATAGATTTCATTTCAGTCTTGTCTCAGAATAGCATTTTGATCTCTTTCACTAAATACATTATTTTATTTTGTCTAACTTAGTGATTCCCAAAGTATGCACTGCGGTGCCGTCATAAGGGCCCCGCGAAATATTCAATTTAACAATTGGACAAGTTTCTTGGAATTTCCAATTCTCAAATTTTTGCGCCATCAATCGTGTATGCTAACAAAATCCTAAGAATTTAGCAACTTTCGAGTTTTTTGTTGTTTTCTTTTTAAATTTTTTCATTTTATTCAAAAAAGTAAAAACTTTAGGAAAGAATTCTGATGTATGAAAAAATCAGCTTTTTTAGGGAGTCGCAAATCGATAAAAATTTGGAACCTCTGGTCACTCATAGATAAATAAATATTCTCACTGATGGGTTTGTGAATGTTATACATATTTAAAATATCAGAGAAATAAATAAATAGAATATTATCTCAGTATGTTTACATGATGTAAATAATAATGTATGTAAAAATTGTTTTGTACTTTTTAAAACTGTAAAAGGCGAAAGCCGTTTATTGCAATAATAAATAAATAAATGATTACTAAAAGAACCATAGCTTAGTATATTTAGATAATTGATATAAGTAATTAATCATTTACTTTTGTTTAAAATCGGCCCTGTTAGTTAGGATACATTTTTTGTAGTACCTGTTGTATAAACAGGTGTTTATCTGCATTGCACATTCAATGAATTAATACAGTCTATCGAATGAATTTGTGTAATTGTTGTTAATAATGTTTGATTTTGACCTAAATAGGTAACAATGTGATTAGGAAATCAAAGTCACAAAACTAATAGCGTGCTGCATATCATAAAGATAAGATGGGTTCTTGCATGTTGCAGGTGGAATAGAGTGGGTACCTACTTCAGACAATCAATTGCCTACTTTATGTGCCTATAATGGCTTCACTTCTATTAATGCAAGTGTATTATTATTGTTATTTATTTAGTTTGGGTTTTGGATAAAATAAGAAATACTTTTTACAAATAATAATTGATAAGACATTGAAGTATTACATTTATTCAAATGAAAAATGACACATATTATTCTGATTTCCTTTTTTGTGTGGCAAATTTAAGACAACCTATGTGTTCATTACACACAGTTAGTTCACTGGCTACTCTATTTATTTGTGGGAGTTAGATACAGTTTTATATTTGTGAAAGATTTTCTAGGAATAAAAATAAAAAACAGCATATTTATTAACAATCTTATTTTAATATCTATAATTATGATACACTTACAATAAAATACTCATAATACTGTTTGGAGGATATGTTTTGCAGCAAGAATTAAAGCTATAACAAGTTTGGCATCCTTTGCTCCTTTTGAAGTGCTTCAATTTTCATTGTAGTTTTTTAAATCCGTTGCACAAACTTCAGCATATGAACACCTAGAAAAAAATAGAGAAACAATTTAATTTTAATTAAATTGAATTTAATGTTTAGGTGTTAATAATGAAATTCATATATCATATTATATGTGTTTACCTGTTGGGTTTATAATTGTAGTCAGGGTTAATTTATCATCTTTTTTGCCAATTTTCCATGTGGTGTCATGAGGATAGTAAAGGTCCTGTGGAAATTACTCATGTTAGAATAGATTGTAATGTTCAAGTGTTATATATATTATCATTCTAGCATCGAATTTAGCTGAGCTCGAAGAATAACGATGATTACGGTCTTGCGAAAAGACTTTAAATTTAATTGCTTAATCACATTGCATTATTATTAAGTTGGTGTGGTAAGATGTTTAAGAAATTGGAAAATCAAAACCATATGTTTTTGATAGGTATAGTGTTTTTTTTACCATAATTTCATAGTCCTCATGTGTTAGCTCGAGTTCTTCGAATGTGAACTCCATATGAGTTGGTGTTCCTTGGTCATTGTGATTTACAAATGCAAACACAACAGAGGGCTCACGATCAACGATTGGCGTTACTTCTCTTCTCCATACTTCAACTTTTCCTTTCTGAAAATATAACAATCAAAATAAATTCAACATGATTTTTTTACATTCATTAATAAGACTGAAGTTTGGGTCTGATTAATAATGAAATATATCAAACATTCTTGTTATTCATCATTACAGTGTAAATAGAAATGTCTCTACTATTTACAGAATTTTGTCACAACTAAGTTACGATTCTCTTAGTATTTATTTAATACTGTCATTATTCGAAAAGTCCACTGGAAACAAAAAAGACTTAAAGAATATCGAGACTAAGTTAGTGTGTAAAATATCAGCTTCTTTTTGGATAACTGTTATTTTAAAATGGATGATAATAATATAGGCCTCCCACCCTTTTATTTTGGTTTTCGAGTGTATTGTTAAAAACAGGTATTTATAAAACGTTACATTCAATACAGTTAACATCTTCATGTCACCCATCTTAAATATTTTGACTTTTTTTTGGTTTGCAGAGGACGACTTGCATGTTTATTAGACACAGTTAGTCTACTAGCTACAGGTCTACTGGTGGTATCGACAGATAATTTATTTATTTATCTTTATTAATCTCTTGGTGTAAATTAGTTTTACAACAATGATAGAAATAATAAAAAACACACAAACACATACATACACTTTCATTCATACGTACAAGTATACATACCATAAACAATGTCATACATAACATAAAAGTGTCATAGCCACAGGTACATATTTTTCCAAGAGATCCCACCAAACAGAGCCTGAATGTGGGAATACCTATTAATAACTTATATTATGAAGATATTTTAAATAAAGTATCTTCCTATTAGGTAGGAATCTAAATTTAGTGTATGTCTATGGGTCTGGGTGTTACATGTATAGATATGTCTTTAGTGCATTGTGTATACTATGTGGATGGAGAAGATTTAAATTTTAATTTGGGACTAGCTCGAGCTGTGTGAATTGTCTATGCATGTTTTTGTTGTACAGTGTACTGTATGATGATGATGATTTTGAATGGTTTTATTTTTTTTGACGCCGTTTAACAGTCCCTAGACCATCTCAAGGGTTCAGTTTTCAATTTGCTTCTAAAGCTGGTGACAGTCTGACTATCTCTCGATGGAACCGGTAGGCGATTCCACATAACCGGTCCAACAACACCTGAATGTATATATAGTAAGATATCTATATATCATTATATTCGTCTACACTTGGCTGTAATCAGCAAAAATATTCTTAAGATCCACAATAATCAATTTAAAAATACCTTCATGAGTAAAATTCCTGCTTTTCCAAGTGAATCCTGATTTACTGCTATAATGTGTTGGTTAAGCAAAATGTCTTTGTGCTCTGAATGTATAGTACGCAAATCTGTAGAAATCAGAAGAGGTGCAGCTAAGATGGCCCAGACAGACATTTGAACTTTGCTTTGGTCCAAACTTAATCCATAGTTACCGATGATCAACTAAAATCATAAAATACATTTGAACTGGAGGTAGCAACAAAAATAATATTTTTTTTGAACCATATAATTCTAATTGAGGGTTAAAAGTGCATTTTTGGTGAGATAAAATAACCCTCTGAGTAAACAGGGGCACATTTTATGAATACAGTCACAAAATTAGTATAAAAATATGAAGTTACTAATATTTTTCATAATTAATATGATCTAGATTACAATTTGATGTCTGAAATCTTACATTTTTATGCTTTTAAAAATATTAGCTTGTCATATAAAATGCTCAAATAAGTTATTTGAATTTTGTATAAAGCAATGTCATTTTACCATGTCAGGATCGTTCCAGTGACCAGGTCCTGCATATGTTGCCAGTCTTCTGGAGTGGTTTCCAAAGTAATCCATAATGAAGGACACACTACTCCAGGAATCCTGAATATCATAATAGTTCCTCCACAAGTTACAGTGTTCCATAATCAAAGAAAAGTTAGGCTGTAATGATAAAAAAAAACAATTTGAACTCCAGGAATTTTAACTTGTTGTTTCATACATATCGCATTGAATTATTAGAAAATTATAATCTAATATAATGTTTCATACCATCATTCCAGAATATTCTTGATAAAATGGCCAGCTGCAAGAGTACAGAATTGGTCTTCCAGTTTTATTTAAAAGTTCACCGAATTTGGTATATCCTGAAAGAACATAGCGTATAAGTATAATGAGTTTAAGAAAAGATCAAACTTTTTAGCTTGCATAGTCTTGAATTGATTTCTTATTATATATACCTTCATCCATTTCATTAACATCAGAGTAACATCCGTCCAGTTTGATGTAGTCAGCTCCCCATTCTGCAAAAGTCTCAGCATCTATCTCCATGTGATCAATGATTCCAGGATAACCTTCGCATGTTTTCTCTCCATAGTCTTCGTAAATTCCAAACTTCAATCCTTTTTCGTGTAGCTACAATAAAAAAATACAAGCACATGGAAAATTAATAATAATTAACCAATTACATACTTAATAGACATGTAAAGAAATTGATACATACATAATCTCCAACATATTTCATGCCATTTGGGAAACGATTCCTGTCTGGAACAAGAATACCTCTTTCATCTCTCTCCCACTCCATCCAACAGTCATCTATTCCCACATAATCATATCCTGCAGCTGCGTATCCTTCAGATACAAGAATATCGGCTGTTGATAAGATTAGCTTTTCGCTGAAATAACGAATTCTGTATAATACATTCCATTATTTATACACTGTATGGTAAAGCTAACAGTTACTAGTATTCCATAATTTTTTTTAGATATATTGGTAATTCAAATCTGAAAGAATTACACCTTTTTAACGGGCATATAGCTTTTGAGCAATCTTTCTGATAGTCAAGAAATTGTTATATCAACCAACCAGGAAAATAGCCTAGTACCTCACAGATTCAACTCCCATCAGCCAGCTACGATATTCCTGCAGTAAGTCACTGAACATACATAAGCATATGTTGACAATTTTTACCTGATACATTCATCTGGTCGAGAATCACAATCGATGATACACCTGAATCTCTCCCAAGTCAACCATCCCATTGGTGGTGTGAGAGCTAAGCCATTGTCAAGCCCCCAAGTAGTGTGCAGGAAACAAAACAAAAATAATGCTATGGTCAACTTCATGACTGGATGTTATTATTTGAATTGTACTTAACTAATAAAGCTTTACATATCAAATTTATTTCTTTTATATGACATATTTAAAATCTATTAAGATTGATTAATTTTGATAAAATTAACACCAAAAGGTTCTCACACAGTGTTGAATTCATAGTAAATCAATTTTTATTGAAACAACATCATTAATTAAGTGGCACATTACGTATCGAATCTCCAGTGACTTACAATAATAAGAAAAAAGTTAAACTCAAAACAAGGACTTCATAAATATATAATGTAGCATTCAATCAATTATATTTAGATATAAGTATTGAGTTTTGCAAAATAAATATCAGAAAATAGTAGAATGCTTAATACTTAAAACTATTCTAACATTTCAAAATAAAAAAGTGGAGCAATACTTACTTAATAAAATAAGAATATCAGTTTGGGTTGCAAGATGTAAAATAATATTAATAAATTTGCTTCAAAATTAAAATACAGCTCTGTGCCTATCAACAGATTTCTATCTCTCATGTAAAATGTTGAATGAAATCTAAGCTGACTATAATGACATGTTGTTATGTTGATAACATTTTGATGTTTCCAATCAGAAATTTTTGACTGTAGCTATGTTTATTTGCATTAGATTATATCAAAATCCCAATTATTTCATCTCAATCATAATTATTTCAGAACAATTTTGTCACACAGTACTATTCTTTAATCTCTAAAAGAGTTGGATTTTCACTTTTTTCTGCTTTACTATTATTTTATTAATTTTAACTATCCCAAGGATGGTACTGAAGAGTGTAGTTTTCAGTTTGCTTTCAAAATTAATAATGATAATACCACACGCCCATCGACAGTATATCCTATATAACTAACTTAACAATTGATGTTTGCATACTCTAATTTTGATACATAGATGTGTACAAATATTTTTTCCTCCTGTTGTAAATGTGGATAACAAAAATACATCTAACTAATTGTTTTATTTATATTTCCTTTCAACGTTGACAAGCAGAGAAACTGAACATTTAAGAATAAAATGCGAAAAAGATGTTTAAAACTGAACATTTGTCTGTAATGTTTGTTTAATACATAAGTGTATATCAGACTAACGTAAATCTCTCTCTTTTCAACCTCCTCCATTTCTTTCTTCATTCTTCTATCTTGTGCCGTCTGCATCCAATTAACATTTGTGTGTTCAACAAAGTCATTTATCATCCCAATGGCAGCCTTCCCACGCATTGGATGTGATTCCTTGGTTTTCATTCTAGAAGACACTTCGTCCATTTTTCATCTATGCGATGGCTACTTGACCATCACTTTTTCAGAATTACTATCTATGTATATTGAAAGGACCCTCTACACTCCCAGAATTACTATCTATCAATAAAAGCCTCTAATAAAAAAATAATTTGCCAAATTTTACAATGACTTCACCCTCTGTATTTCCCTAATGGAATTTAGCTTTTAGGATTTATTTATTAGTGGTCATATAAATTTAAGACACTTAGCAACATAAAGATAATGTCACAATGAGCTTAACTTTAAATTGCAACAAAACAAACAAAAATATTGATTACAATGCATAATTGACAGAATAATATACAAACATGTTCTCTCAATAGGATTATTATCAAGAAAATATGTAATATAACATAATCTATTTAGATTTTACTTGTGATTGAATTATATTATGTATATAAGTACTATTCATTCAGCCTGTCATTTTTTTATTACCAAATTATTAATTTAGATATCATCATAGGAGTCATTGACACTGTAAATCTGTTGTTCCGGGCGACAATTTTTGCAGCAAAACACAAAGCTGCGTATAAATTCACCTTCTAAGAGACATGATTTTTTTCCCCTTCAAACCGCAAGCATATCTTATTCAAAATGAGATTTTATGTGTATTCTATACAGATTAAATTATTTAAATTCACTTGATACTTTTAGAGGTGTAAAAATATATTCAAATATAAATAGAGTAAATTTGAATTACTTTATCATATGTATCAGGTTAAGTGGTATTACCTATAAACACAGAATAGCACAACTAGTTGAGCAAGTCAACTGTAGAATGTTTTGGTTCAATTTGGAAAAACACTATGATATGTGAAAAGTAAGTCATGACTAATGCAGATATTTTATCAGGTTGTTAATGGCGAGCGCATGAAATAAAAGATATATAAAATGTTAAAATTATATATATTTCAATAAAACCAATAGTTTATAACAACTTTATAACCTTAAATTACATGTAGGTATATAAATTTATCACAATATTAACATAATATATTGAGAATGTAATCATTAATGAATCATACAAAAACACAAGGATTTTTGAAATCTGTTCTGTTATTGAATTTCATTTGTATATCCACTCTAATCGTGCCTTATGCACCTCCAGGTGGCACAATAAAACAACGCTCAACTACTCCATGGCACCCAGTGGTGGAATCATGTATTATATAAATGTATGCAAGCATACGCCTCACTGTTTAGAGCCATCTGCCCGTAGAGAACAATGACGCCAGTCACAAATTAAGTAGTGATGGCTGTATTTCATTTACAGAATAAATTTTGGCAGATTGGTGATAATCCTGGCAATAAGTAGAACATTTCCTGTGTAAATGATTATCGTGATTAGATGGAAGAAATCACTATATAGTGATAATCTCGCCACTGCACATCATCACATTTCTTCTTATGTAAAGTGATTTGTTGATCTTGTTATATGAATGATGATGTGCAAGAAGAATAAAATAAATAAATAAATGTCATACATTATTAGCTTTCAGTTCATATATTGTTGCCATACTGGAAGGTATTTATTACCATGTGTTGTACTCCACAAAAAGTATAATGTTTCTAAATACATGACGGGTGATTAGATGAACGAACAAATGAGAGGAAGGAATATATTTACAATATTTGAAATATATTTTAGGCAATTAAAAAAAAACAAGACAAATCAACCAGTTGGATCACACATATAAAATATTTTCTAATGGCGTCATTTTTTACTTACTTTAAATTGGCGGCAAACAAAAAAAAATTCATAATATTGTGACATTTGGTTAGATGAAAGAAATCACACCTCCGTGATAAATTCACCCTGTGTAAATTTAATTTATTTTTACGTCAATTTGCTATAATCAATGTACAGTAAAGAATAAATAAAAATAAATAAAACAAAAACATTCATTCTCAGTTTCTGTTTGGCACATTATGA
Organism: Athripsodes cinereus; assembly: GCA_947579605.1. NCBI lineage: Eukaryota > Metazoa > Arthropoda > Insecta > Trichoptera > Leptoceridae > Athripsodes > Athripsodes cinereus. The sequence goes on from OX388318.1 coordinate 9,655,437, forward strand.
AATAAAATAGACAATATTTTTCTTAGGGCATTGGAGAGCGAAAAGAGAATAATACAATTTTCTTGGAATATGTTGAAGAAGGCAAAATAATTTATGTAATAATTTATTGCAATGTCCGCTGATGCGGAATGCGTGACCTGATGATGGCGAATGACAAGGCGATATACGTCGCTCATACTGGAGTGCCAAGATCTGAAGTCCGGACCCGAAAAGTAAAGTAAGTAATTTATGTAATTTTCGAGCATGTGAAAATTTGTGAGTTTGTATACCTGCATAAAATGAAACTTCAAATTTTATATTCGCTTTAGCAATATTATGTTTTTTAAAGTAATGCATTTTAATGTATTATAAATACTAAATCATGAGATAAAAACCTGTGTTTCATAATATGCCAGCCGAAGCACGATGATAAAGGGCCTCAAGGTGTATTGAAACAATAGCCCATATGTTTGGCTCATATTGTGTAGTTTTTAAGTTATTTAAAATAAAAAAAGTTAAAATGACCAAAAAATCGAATAACTCAGAAACTACGCAATATGAGCAAAACATACGAGGGGTTGTTTTGATGCAGATGAGGGTCCTTTATCACCTTGCTTTAGCTGATCCATGGCAAATCGGATACCTGATCCATGACAAACCGGACACCCTGTATATGCATTCAATGAGCTGGTGGGTTAAAATGTTTTAAAAATTCTTTATGTACGTTGAACTCTTTGAAAAATATGCTTAATTAAAGCTATTCAAATTGAAGACAATGTATAAAACAACCCGATTCTAAAGGAATAAAATATATTCGATACCACTAATCTCAAAGATAATAGATTTAATTTATTTCTGACTATACCTACCTAATCAAGATGAATGTATTTAGCCAGTTACAACTGTATAATGTTGACACTGTTAAAAAAATTACTATAAACAATAGGTATATATATTTCAATTGATTAAATTACTCTATGAACTACAATTGTTAATTTATCACTACAATGTATCGGTATATAATAATATTTACTATAAATTTTACAAAAAAAGATGATTAAAACAATGTTTCTGTAATATTGTAATATAAAAACATTTTATATACAAACATATGTATTATTATAGTGTTATTTTATTTTATTACAATTAGCACCAAACACCAGGGAGATTAGTAAATTTAAAATTATTATTGGAAATATAATATTTCATACTAAACATGTTTCGTGGAATAAATTAACATAATATATTACTCTATATAATATCAAGAAATTAATAACATTTTATCACTGTTAAAACATATTATCAAATTTATGCTTGCTAAGTAAGTCGATCGTAATATATGCCTAATGATAGTCTGTAAAATACAGAAAAAGATTGAAAAAGTAAAGTATGTACATATAACTGATTAGGAAGATAATGATGTTTTCAATTGAAAAGCTAATGCAAAAAATGACAGTAATTTGGAATGGCAAATGAATGTTCTTTATCTCTTTTTCGCCCATTATATTTAGTTGTAGTGTATGGACTTTGTACACTGCATCTGTGAATTGAACCTTGGACTTGTTTACAAGTTAAGCAAGAAATATGGATTGAGTAGCAATTTTTGCTATATAGGTTAGCTTCCTATGTGGAACGGGGCTCATTATAGATATGACCTTGATTTGCACTACTAGGCTGCGTGTTTGACTGTTGTGTTCGACAATTGTAAATAGGATTATTATTGAATATATTTGTGTTAATTATAATATCAGTGTTCATAATTTGAAAGAACCTACAATATTGTAAACAGGCACAGTTTACAATAATAAATATAGACAAAAGGAAGAAGACAAACAAATTGCTACATCTCTCTTTCTTTTGATATATTGACAAAAACAAGAAACAGATAAAAAATATTTTTAGCCCCAGTCTGTAATTGTTGATTAAAACAATACAAATGAATATGAAACATTTCATATATAGTTAATTTACTTAATAATAACATTAGTAGACGATATTATACTTTAAATAACACACAGTTTACTTTTCACTAAGATTTATTCTAACCTCGAGCGCTTTCGTCAATGTTAATGAATTGACATTTTCAAGAGAACTAAACTAAAAAACAAAAGTTAATGTCTTACAATGAGAATTATACAAAAGAGGGGGGGTAGGGTAGGGTGGGCGTGTATGATAGCAGGATTAGTGGATAGGGGTGGAGTTGGGATAATTGTACTAGGAAGAATGACTCATGGGTTTTAATAAAGGAGAAGGTGAAGGGATTTGAATATTTACAATGTTGCCATTTAAATTATGTCTATAAATTTCGAGTGTTTCCAGAGCAATTAATTTACTGTAACGGTTCTCTGAATATAAGACCTTTACATTTTGTACATCAAATGAATGGTTGTACTCTATACAATGATCTGACATCTCCGAATTTCCGGTCAGCCCTCTGAAAGCTCTGAAATGCTCTTTGACACGGGTGTTTATAGATCGACTAGATTGACCAATGTATTTAGCATCACAGTCGCTACAGTCGATACAATAAACACCACTGCCATTGATTTTATTATTTACATCCTTACAGTTAAACAGTAACTTATTTAAATTATTAGTAGTGTAAAAGGCTGAATTGAATAATGATTTAGTCAATGTATTGTGGCAGTTTTATATATTTTCCTCAGTCGGTAGAGCTTGAATTGGAAATCCAATGAGACCCCATTCATTACATACTAATCTCAAAGGCGTGGGTTATTTCCACCTCTAATTTGATAATTATCATTACTGAATATGATTCTAAAATTATTTGTGATATTTTCACTGTCAAGTCAATGCTACGCGGTCTCATTGAATACTCCACATTCATCATGGGAGTATTGATTTAATTCAAAGAAGGTTTCAAATAAAAATCTTTAATCCATTTCCACTATACACTGATAGTAGACAGCTGGTTTTCACAACTTTGTTAACAAACTTCTTAACTAAATTATTACATGATTATCAATTTTTATATACATCCTTCGTCACAATTATAACTAATTACACTTAGACTTGACCTTCATGTATAACCATGTATATACATGCTGAACCTTACATACTAATAGTGAAATAAAAATGTGACCTGTTGATTTCCTGGTGATTTTAATTAATTATGAAATTCGGTTGGCTGTATAGACGATCTGCAAAATTAGACATCACACTGTTCCCGCCTGTGTGGTTAGCCTCCATTAATCTTGTAGATTAATCTTTCCAGATTCATCTGCTTATGATGATATCATTCTATTTTAGCCTGGGCACGTGGTATCACTCGCATCAATGAGTGTTAAAACCTCCCGAACTCTAATCCCCCTGGGTATTTACCGCTTCTGTATCAAACACAGAAGACACAATCAATTTCTGATATAAAATAATATAATAATCCATTAAACGGCATTCCACTAAATAATACCAAATGTTACATACCTTCATGTTTAGCGGTATAATATTTAGATCCTCGCTCGTCGCAATCAATTTTGTTCACAATATTAATTTACATTCCTTCTAAAAGTGCTCGCAGTTATGCGACACGACTTGGTAATAATTTAAAATGTAACACTCCACATGAGAGATTAAAATTTATTACATAGGTACCATGACCTACTAATGATCACTTCTTCGCGGTCAGACGTATAAAGAGACTTCTTCCTGGGTTACTCCCAATTAAATAGCTAATTATCCGCTATCTCTCTCATTACGAGAACTACATACGTCACGCCACGTTGTTTTTTAGACTCCAATCAAGTTCGTCACACATCCCGCGCTATTTCCGCAATCACATCCAAAGACAAAAATTAAATATTTTTCAGAAACGCTCTTCTTCTTTTTCTTTATTATATTTAACCCTGATAATAATTCTGTTACAAACTTCCCCTCTTCCCGCAATAAAAAAATTAATGTTAACCATTGATTTTTTTTTTTTTTAAGGAATTTCAACAGGTCACGCAAAACTAGTCAATGAAACTAACGATAATATAAAACTTGAGGAAAAATCTAAAAATACACTGAGCCGGGCTTTTCAGAATGAAAAACTAGCTTGGGCGCCATCCGAAAATTCGTTTTTCTTTATTTGACAACTGCAAATGGTTGAAAACGATCCTTAAGGAAAACTAAAAAGAACCAAAAATGTTTTGAATAATCAAGAAATTTAATTACTAAAGTCAGTGTACTTTCTGAGCTTCCCTCATCTAAACTATTTACATATATATTTTACTTATCCTACTCAACGATTCACGTCGACTTTAAGTTGATTTTTAACTCCTAATTTCATAACATGTAGTATCTAGTTTACAATATTTCAATGTATACATAACTTTATATAAAAATTCATTAAAGGTGAGTACATTCCACCAAATTATATCTTACTTAGATTTAGTCAATTCCATGTTTACATTGCATTCTTAATCTTAGCCTATATACTATGTTCTGTTACTATGCATAAATAATGCAAAAAAAAATAAAATATATATACATATATGATTCAAAATTGTATTAGGCACCCTTAAAAGTTTTACCTAATACCTGCATTGCATATGCTACACCTATTATATCTGTAAAGAGATTCCCATTTATAATTCATTTACATGACACAATTGCTTTAACTTTCTAACTTAATGACAAAATATCCTTACAACTAACCTTATAACCTGAATTATATCATCACAACAATATATGCATATTTAATCCACTTACATAGTACATAAACCTTGTTTATTTCTTAATACCTAAACATCGACTTATGTTTTCATATAACATAATTCTGAAACATACATACATTACATAATATATCTATTCAATACACAATAATACAATTTAGAAATGTTCCAACACATCTCTTCACCTCGATACTCAGTATGCAAAGTATCAATCACATCACAATCACAATATTGACCTTGATCAAGATGACTAAACCATATGAATGTCCCTTTCCTTCAGAATTACCTTCCGATTCATTAACTGCTTTGTCACTCATCTACGGAGTTAACTTTGAATTATTTCATCGCATCCTAATGAATTTACCACATATTTTTACGTCACCCCAATACCTATCACGTATTAAGAGTTTCCATATTCTACCTGTATATTCTCGACGTTATACAGTGCTCATGTCTGAGGTTATAAATTTCCTGCAAACCAACTTGTCACCCTTTATGATATGACGCTGTGTGATATCATATATATGTAAGCTTTTTTTCGACAGTTTCTACTGTCCACATATAAATTTTCGTTTTGTATCTTATTTCTCTCGGGAAATAATTGAATATTATCTATATTCGTCAACGCACGAATTAAGTCAAATAAACACTCTCTCAAGAGATATCTCAAATAATACTATAAGAAGTATATTCCATGACTGTCATTCTACTGTCTAGTACGATTTTATATTAACCAAATGCACCTACTAACTATCAATTTTTCGATCTCTTCTCGTATACTATCCCTACCAATCTTTCATGCCAATTTTCATTCATACTTTCCCTCACAAGAGTGCACCAATATACCTAACAAACCATCTTTCATTCATCATTCTTGTGTAACCTGAGAAAGAACTAGTGACGTCATATTTATGCATTCGACACTTATCCATTTTACTTTTTAACCCGTAAACCTCGTCTATTTTTATAAGTATAACTTTACTTACGATGTTTCTTAATCTCACATTAAATTTCTCAAATCTCTGACGTAGATAAGAACTTTTATCTCTTTATTTTTGGCTGTCAATTTCCCTTTTTTTTTATATATACTATGTACATTGTTAATTACACACTTCTACCGTTATAGAGCTTATTTGGCCTCTAATAGGAATGACATCCCTGTGTAAGGTAACATGTCCATGTGTAACATACCTTAACCTAATATATATATACAATTATATACATTCCTTACATACCTAACTTAACTAACTTACATTTTTGTATTTTTATTCGATCTTAGATTTTTAATCCACTTTCAAAATATCTCTCACATGAAATCTACCTTCTCCTCCTGTGTCCTTATCTTTAAGCAAGTAAGCATTGCAACCGAGTTTCTCCACCACTGTTGCTCTTACAAACTTTGGCGCTAACTTCGTAGAAAAGTACTCTGATGCCTTGGATTGAACGTAATTTTTCCTCCAGACAACCTGTCCTACTGAGAAGTTTCTTTCTACTCTACCCCTATTATAATATTTGGCATTTTTCTCATAAGCTTGCCATAGATTGTCTGATACTATGTCATACAATGAACTCAAATTTTCCATATTTTCCCGGTACAATTTTCTTTCCCTAGTCAAATTTTCGATATTACCTACTTCATCTGGTGGTATATTGCCGTGCAAATTACCATCTAAAATCGTCTCTTTAATTGTTTTCCTTGAAGTATTTAACCTCCTAACATGGGCTTTGACACTCACAAAAGAAGTACCACCTGCCTTGTTGGTTACCTCATTGTCTAAATCTGATTCCTGATGTTCATCCATACTTACTATATCTTTATCAGCAGTTGACATTTTGAACTAAAGTCCTATATCATTTACTATTGAAAAATACCGTTTACTGAAGTTTCACCTCACTAAAAAAAAATCATATGTCTCCCAAGTTACATAAATGTATGTATAATATTAAATATATTTCGAACTAATTAAACTTGCAATTAATTAATCATACAATTGTAAATAATTTAATTATGATGCGTGTATGGAGAATATAATATGAAGCCAAACAAAAATAAACCATTTAAAATAAGCAAGTGTTTGAAGATTGTAAAAATTTATGAATACCTAAATCAATTATTATTATTTAAAAAAATTATATTTTTGTACAGAATCCTTTCAATGTTGAAATGTTCCATTTGGTCCCACTGACCGTACATATTATCGTCATCGATAAACAAACAACTAATATTAATATGTTTATACACTATTTTAACATTTGCACTCCGTCGCAAACAATCAATTCTATATCACATTATTATATTCCAACACACAACATAAGTACCTATGCACTATCAATACAAACTTCATCGACCATCGCATGATGTGCGATTTCTACTGCGTTAGAGAGAGACGAAACGATACTTCCCAATATCGCATCAACTGGTTTGCGTCTACGCTAAATTTCAATGATGATAACAGACACCTGCTATACGTTCCATGTACCTACTCACTATTATTTAAACCTAACGAAAATAAGGCGAAGGACATTCATAGTTCGGTATAATCTTGCCAAATCAGACACAGTCAATATTTATTTGAACATTAAAATCACTTACCGAAATGATGTGAATGTACCTGACATGACACTGGCCGCAAGCTGTATCGATATGGTGAGATGTGTGAATTTCCAATGCTTTCCAAAATCCAAAATTGAACTCATATGAAAATGTCTTCATCCATTCAAGCTAGAACATACGTTTGCAATCTAATAAGTTTCCATACACAAATACATTTTCATTCAAATTCAAAATTTCAATGTTTCGGTTCATTCACTTGCAAACAAATGAATAGTTGAGCAATACAAAATTACACAATTCTAAAATTCAATTATTTTTGAAATAATTTTACCAATACTGGACTTGTAAAAATTGACTTTGTTACTTTACAAATAAACCTAGCAAAATCCAATTGAAATAAAATTTCAATAAAGTTGAACCAAAACTTTAATAAAACATAATTAAAACTTGACTAAAATCTTTACTGAATTGGATGTTTATTATAAAATTTACCCTTTTGACAATCCAAAGTTGCAAAATTTATTTATTCATTTACCAAAATTACGATAATACAAATTCAACAAACATTGCATGTGGCAATTAGTAGAAAAATTTATTGTGGTCAGACCCTTTTTATAACAAAAATTTTGACATGTGCTCCAATACTTTTACAATTTACCTACAATTTACAAAGTATCATGTCGCAAAAATTATGCAGATTTTTGTCACATTTACAAATTTTATAATATTAATTTTACCTACTAACGACAAAAATATCATATGTTTTTGTCACATAATTTAGCAAATAAAATTTTGAACATTAATTTACATGCATTTAAAATGTACTTTGATTATGCAAATTTTTCACATGGTTTTTACTTTAAAATTTTATTTAAACCTGCTATTCCAAAATGTTATTCTATATCTCTTGTTACATATTCTAAAATGCTATTCTAATATACAATATTATTCTAAAATGTTAATCTAACATGCTAATCTAAATGTTAATCTAAATTGCTCTTTATACGTCTAAGTTGAAGGAATAATCTAATGTTATATATTTTTTTATATAGAGGTGGAAATCAGTATGGAATGCCAATAATATAGGGTCCATACGTTGGGCGCAAATTCTGTGGCAGTTTTATATATTTTCCTCAGTCGGTAGAGCTTGAATTGGAAATCCAATGAGACCCCATTCATTACATACTAATCTCAAAGGCGTGGGTTATTTCCACCTCTAATTTGATAATTATCATTACTGAATATGATTCTAAAATTATTTGTGATATTTTCACTGTCAAGTCAATGCTACGCGGTCTCATTGAATACTCCACATTCATCATGGGAGTATTGATTTAATTCAAAGAAGGTTTCAAATAAAAATCTTTAATCCATTTCCACTATACACTGATAGTAGACAGCTGGTTTTCACAACTTTGTTAACAAACTTCTTAACTAAATTATTACATGATTATCAATTTTTATATACATCCTTCGTCACAATTATAACTAATTACACTTAGACTTGACCTTCATGTATAACCATGTATATACATGCTGAACCTTACATACTAATAGTGAAATAAAAATGTGACCTGTTGATTTCCTGGTGATTTTAATTAATTATGAAATTCGGTTGGCTGTATAGACGATCTGCAAAATTAGACATCACACTGTTCCCGCCTGTGTGGTTAGCCTCCATTAATCTTGTAGATTAATCTTTCCAGATTCATCTGCTTATGATGATATCATTCTATTTTAGCCTGGGCACGTGGTATCACTCGCATCAATGAGTGTTAAAACCTCCCGAACTCTAATCCCCCTGGGTATTTACCGCTTCTGTATCAAACACAGAAGACACAATCAATTTCTGATATAAAATAATATAATAATCCATTAAACGGCATTCCACTAAATAATACCAAATGTTACATACCTTCATGTTTAGCGGTATAATATTTAGATCCTCGCTCGTCGCAATCAATTTTGTTCACAATATTAATTTACATTCCTTCTAAAAGTGCTCGCAGTTATGCGACACGACTTGGTAATAATTTAAAATGTAACACTCCACATGAGAGATTAAAATTTATTACATAGGTACCATGACCTACTAATGATCACTTCTTCGCGGTCAGACGTATAAAGAGACTTCTTCCTGGGTTACTCCCAATTAAATAGCTAATTATCCGCTATCTCTCTCATTACGAGAACTACATACGTCACGCCACGTTGTTTTTTAGACTCCAATCAAGTTCGTCACACATCCCGCGCTATTTCCGCAATCACATCCAAAGACAAAAATTAAATATTTTTCAGAAACGCTCTTCTTCTTTTTCTTTATTATATTTAACCCTGATAATAATTCTGTTACAGTATGTAGCTTATTAGAATTATTTCCAGTATATAAAATTTTTCTCCAAGGTTTGTCGTTATTTTTTATGTTAACAGAATAAATATATTTTTTAATCATAGTTTTTTTTTGTTTATTTTTCAACATGTTATCTACAATATTTATATCATAACCATTATTTTTTGCAATAATTTTTATTGTCTCTAATTCTTTGTTAAATTCATCCTTCTCTAAGGGTATATTTAACAAACGGTGTAACATAGAGTGAAAAGTTGACATCTTATGACTAATGTGGTGATTGGAAGACATGTGGATAATATTGTCTGCATATGAAGACTTTCTATAAATACCAAATTTAAATTTATTATCAATGATCATTATTTTTAAATCTAAGAAATTAAGTACTTTATCTTGTCCTATTTCTAAAGTGAATTGTAAATTGGAATTTAAGGAATTCATAAAATTCAAGAATAAGTTCAATTGTCTAACAGTACCGGTCCACACACATAAAATATCATCCATATATTTAAAGTAAGTAAATATATTTTAATAATGGTTCAAGTTACCTTTAAAGACTAAAGTACTTAATTTCTTAGATTTAAAAATAATGATCATTGATAATAAATTTAAATTTGGTATTTATAGAAAGTCTTCATATCGTCGTTGCATATTCAAAAAGGGACATGTGAATTCATAAATGTTTTGACATTTCCAGAAAAAACTGCTCATAATGACATCATAACCATTTTATAAAGTGATTCTTGGTATCAAATATTAAAATTCAATACTTAAAGAATAATATCACATGCCAATAAAAAGTCCAAACTACAATTTTAATGCCTTAATGAACACTTTTAAAAGAGTATACCCAAATAAAAATGTGTGCACATGTCTCTTTTTGAATATGCAACGACGATATGCAGACAATATTATCCACATGTCTTCCAATCACCACATTAGTCATAAGATGTCAACTTTTCACTCTATGTTACACCGTTTGTTAAATATACCCTTAGAGAAGGATGAATTTAACAAAGAATTAGAGACAATAAAAATTATTGCAAAAAATAATGGTTATGATATAAATATTGTAGATAACATGTTGAAAAATAAACAAAAAAAAACTATGATTAAAAAATATATTTATTCTGTTAACATAAAAAATAACGACAAACCTTGGAGAAAAATTTTATATACTGGAAATAATTCTAATAAGCTACATACATTGACTAAATCATTATTCAATTCAGCCTTTTACACTACTAATAATTTAAATAAGTTACTGTTTAACTGTAAGGATGTAAATAATAAAATCAATGGCAGTGGTGTTTATTGTATCGACTGTAGCGACTGTGATGCTAAATACATTGGTCAATCTAGTCGATCTATAAACACCCGTGTCAAAGAGCATTTCAGAGCTTTCAGAGGGCTGACCGGAAATTCGGAGATGTCAGATCATTGTATAGAGTACAACCATTCATTTGATGTACAAAATGTAAAGGTCTTATATTCAGAGAACCGTTACAGTAAATTAATTGCTCTGGAAACACTCGAAATTTATAGACATAATTTAAATGGCAACATTGTAAATATTCAAATCCCTTCACCTTCTCCTTTATTAAAACCCATGAGTCATTCTTCCTAGTACAATTATCCCAACTCCACCCCTATCCACTAATCCTGCTATCATACACGCCCACCCTACCCTACCCCCCCTCTTTTGTATAATTCTCATTGTAAGACATTAACTTTTGTTTTTTAGTTTAGTTCTCTTGAAAATGTCAATTCATTAACATTGACGAAAGCGCTCGAGGTTAGAATAAATCTTAGTGAAAAGTAAACTGTGTGTTATTTAAAGTATAATATCATCATAATGAATTTTCACTCTGTGAATGTACAAACTTTAGAGTTATTACATTAGTAGACATTTATCATAAACTTAAAAAAAAAGAATTGAACTATTATGAAGAACTTTAATAACACAAACAATTTAAGGGATTAATTAATAAGAAGAATCACACAAGATATAGATGTGTCTCACACATTCAAATTATTTTTCAGATTCACAGCATTTTACACTCATTTCAAACTTATCTAATTTGGCAAATTCACATTACATTCCTCAGTAAAATATTTCATCTTTGATTTTGTGATTTCATTTCATCAATAGATGTACAGACATTAAACAAATATGTAAGTTGTGTGATACAAAAATGTTCGACTAAAATATACACCCTGGCCAAAAAAATGCACAGGTATTTAAGACACAATAAAAGAAGACATGAAATAGATCTATATATCCATTACACATAATATATAATCCACATGTGGGAGATATTGTGATGGTATTGACATTAGGATTGGTAAAGAAAAATGTACCTAATGATTGTAAAACACATTGCTTATTTTACAAGCACAGTAACTGAAAATAACCAAAACACTAAAATATTTTGTTTAAAAATAAACAGCGTTTATACTAGGATCCAAATGAACTGTCGACTCCAATAATAAAACCAAATACAATTAGAGGTGATACTTTGTGTTACAGGTATCGATGCATCGAACTTTATTTTCCTGTTACTCGATGTACGTAAATATCACATTTTATTTCTAATCCTACTCCTGACTTGTTTTTACTAGTTTTACATTGGGTGGGAAATGAAAAGCATATTTTTTAATCTTTTTCATGTTAAGAACATAGGTACATGTTTATGTAATTAGCTTTAGTTTGTACCTATAACTATAAAAGTTTTTTTTAAATGTATGAGTTTTTGTTATAAACCCAAATACAACCTTAAAAAATAAGCGTCTTTAAAAATTAATTCCTATTTTAAAAATATTAATCTTTTTCATCCATGTTTTATTTAGTAACATGGAACATAATTTACCCATCACTACTAACTTACATAAGAGACGTGAGTGTGACGGGAGCAGGTAGTCGATCCTTATAGCTCGAACATTTTACGACAGAGTTTGCCATTTCATTTGAATCCTAGTACATATAGTATTTTATTTAACTGTTTTTCCCGAATTTGAATAGTAAAAATATTATAGATTATAATGAAAAATTTCTTTAATTCTTCTTTTTTATGCTTGTGTATTTTTTGAAATAGTTTTATCCAGATCATTATGAAGAAATTGTGATATAGTATAAAGTTAATGTGATTTTCATATTTGTGTTACTGGCTACCCAATCGGTGATGGTATTGATAAGAGAAATATACACTTAGAACATTTTAAAATAGCTTGAAAAATAGATAATTCACAATTCATTCAACTTCTACATAACTCATTAACGAGCAAATAAAATAAATTCAGTAAATTAATATCATTAAAATAATATGAATATTCACTATCTAATAAATAATTAAAAATAATAAATAAATATTAATTATTTAGATTATTCACATTATAATATCCTAAAACGATAATAATTATTATATTATTCCTTATTTTATCAGTAATAATTAACTGTAATGTTTTAACAATATTATAATAATAATAATATTAATTCATAGTGGAAACAATATTAAAATTCTCTATAAAAAATATACACTTTGTATAAAAATGTAGAATACAAATATGTATATTTATATTTATAATAATAATAATATAATATTATATATAGTAATATTGCTGAGATGTTGTACACGTAATCCATTAAAATTAATTGCGGTTTTGTTTTACACACATAGTTGTTAGCTATTTGTTTATATTTAATACTATTTCATGCAGAGAAAATAGAAATAATTGAGAATCATATTATGATATGATTGAGACTTTAAAGATAAGATAATTTGATGTGATATAACCATGATCTGCTACTCAGAATGTATAAAACATATATTCAGCCCCTACTGGAATATGGTTACTAACTGTGGAATCCTTACTTTGAAAAAGATCCAGATGCTTGAAACAGTGCAGCGACGATTAACTAAACTAGGAGTTGGGTTGAAAAAAGTTGAATATGAGGAAAGGCTCCAAATTTTGGGATTAACACCTTTATCAGACAGAAGGAAGAGAGGTGACATGATAGAAACACACAATATCTTGTCTCCATGGCCACAATAACTGTCCAGAACTCAATACAATGTTCCAGTACAACCAGAATGTTCACCTGAGGGGTTATGGATTTAAGTTGGATGGCTGCAGGTTCAAGCGAAATCCATTAAAGCACTGTTTATTTAACAGGGTATTTAATTATTGGAATAATTTGCCACCTGAGCTGGTTGAGTCTTCAGATTTGAACAGCTTCAAGAATTTGTATGATTCATTGAAGTTGTGATAATTTTGTTGGGCCTGATAGTTGTTATTGTGACAGTAGTGTTGAGATCAGACATATCAGCTAAGTTGCCTGTCCGATAACAAACTATAATAATAATAACCAAGCGGTACTAGTTTATTTGTCAATCACGAATAGTTATTTTTCTTTACACTATAACAAATTCTTGAAATAAATAAATATTTGACAAAAATCATAATCATTTTCGATTGATTAAATAAGTGCATGATGAGAATTTAAGCATGTAGCACTCTTTAATTCTCTCACATACAATACATTAATTCAGTATTCTTCCTGCGGTAATAGAAGGGAAAATAATATGGTTCACAACATTCTATATACAAAATAGCGCACAACTATATTGAAAAACAAACTCTTAAGTCTTATTGTATTGTTAGTCATAACATCTTATCTAATTAATTGTTATTCTAAATTATTATAATAAAATAATATCAGCCGTACTCATAAACAAGGAATAGCTGCTTATTCTAACTATTAGACTTGACTAAATGACAACTCACTCACAAATAGAGATTAGCTTTATTCTAACCTTTTGCCCGACTAAAATTATTCCACATAAACAGTAGCAGCTTTATGGTGAGCGAACCGGGCAACTACCTGGAGCCCTTTGCAACAGTCTAAAGATAACAAATAAAATTGATATTTTTTCAAATTTTTACAAAATTCCAATATAAAAATGAGGTATCATTCATTTTTTCAAGTTGCTCTAAACTAAATTAAAAAATTGGCAATGGGGGGAGAGGGGTTGCAATTTGGAAATCAGGGTACCTTTAAAAATTCCTATACCAAGCTGTTGTCTGGGGCCCCACAAAAGTTAGAACCGCTACTGCTTATAAATATCAATTTACATTTCTTAAAAATGTTAAATTTTCAATAGGTACGTTAATAAATTGTGACGTAATTAGACATTTACATTTTGACGAATTTCGTGGTGACTCCTCATATAAAAATGTGCGTTAAAAAGCAGAATTTTATTAATTATTAAATCAATATGGGCCATAAAAATATTCTGAAATTTCACATTACACCTTCTATTATTGAAGGACAAAAAAATAACTGTAAAAGATAAAAATACCTATTATAGAAGCCATTTGAAAAATCGTATTTTCACGACAACCTATATACATCCATTACACACAGTTAGTTAGTGAACTAACTCACTGGCTACCCCATTTGTGGCAGTCGGTATACGTAAAAATATGAAAATAAGAAAAAACACTATTGCTCTCTAAAATGCATGGCCACGCAAATATCTTAAGTATTTTAACCATTTTCTCTTTAATCCATCCTTTTAGAGAATGTAAAAACAATACACTGTCATGTTTACGACCATAATGATAACAATTACGCTAAAACACATCATTTTAGGCTAAGTTCACATGTAACGTGTGATCGAATAAAATGAGAGTTCAGATGGCGAGTGCTAACACGCGTTGAGTACTCATCACTTGTCAAAACAACAAAAATAGTACGTGGAATCGCGATGAAAACGCGCATCAAATTTTTGCCATGTGAACATAGCCTTAAGCTTTACTGTTATTAAATAACACAATTTACAGGACAATTAAAATACTCTCACACAAATTTGTATCAAATTGAAACAGGCAAGTTGGTTTGTGGAGTGTACCACCAGAGGGCATATGTAATTACATTGATTAGGTGCACCAAAGAGAAATATTTTGTAAGTAAGGTTTTTCATTAAGATATGTCTATTTAGTCAAGTCTAAATACACATTTCATTTATGAGTACAGATGTATGTATATATTAAAATGTAAGGGTCAGAGTAATCCAATACATTTATATATTAAGTAATCCCTACCACTAATAACATCTTTACATCTTCTTATCACTAAACATAGGTACATAATAATAATATCTTTCTCTACATAGTAATATTAATAAATACATTTAAAGTTAAATACCATCACTAGAATTAAATAAAATGGACAGAACAATGTAATGTGACATTAATTCACTTATTGACATAATTATATTAACACGCTAAGATTTGAAGTGATTATTAAACTAATTGAAATATCAAATTCACTGTTATCTTTGAATTGCGATAATTTTGCTAGTAATTTGGTGAAAAATAATAAGTAATATTATATTCTACACAAAACATTCATGGTACACTCAGTGTTTATAGTAAAGTATAAAACGCAAAGAAATGAGCAATATCTGTGATTATAAATACTGGATTTTATCTATCTAATAATATTGATTTTGGTACATAAAAACAGTTCACTTCAAACCATATTGAATAAAAGTAGTAAGGGTGTAAGTTGTACAGAGGTAACGTTAGAATAGCTAACTATGAAATCACACAATTGCTTGGCTCCGGGGACTTGGACGGGCTAGATCTGTTGTCCTCGGAATGATGCACAGTCTCCATTAGTTTTGGCGAGTCTTTTCTCATCACACTACTGTGTCGTGTTGAATCAGAGTTGTGTTGTGAGCCTATACTTCCGTCTTTAGATAAAATTGTTTCACTAATTGTTTCCGTTTGCAACGATTGTCCTTTGCTTTGATTTAGTGAATTCGGAATGACTTTAGCAGTTTTCACTTGTTGGCTCTCTTTTGTTTTCAACACTGTTGTCAGGACGGCCACTTGATTTTGGATGGCAAGCATAAACGGTTTATACCCAAGGCTACAAACAAATAATATGTTTAATATCAAACATATTTGAGTAATACAAATCTGGTAAGCAAAAAATCTATGCAAAAAGTTACCATCAAATGTATACAGTTCTATAGTTAAATTATAATCAAGAATTGTTCCAGAGCAGTGGTTACAAAATCAAATGTTTAGACATACCATTCCGTATCAGACCAATGTGAGAGGTCCACGAAAGCTTTCTTCAATCTATTCATAGCATCTATAGAGATATCATTAGATCTGGTAGCATTCACTGTGCGCAGTATGGCCATAGCATCCTTCAGTAGAAATGCTATGAGGAACGCCCACTCTAAGCAACCAGCTTCTGTCATTATTTGAAGGAGATATCTGAAAACAAAATAATTAAATTATCATTATATATTGTTTAATGAACAGTGGAGTGGAGTCCCTCAAATTGTGATTATATATTGTTTAATGAACTGTGGAGTGGAGTCCCTCAAATTGTGATTATATATTGTTTAATGAACTGTGGAGTGGAGTCCCTCAAATTGTGATTATATATTGTTTAATGAACTGTGGAGTGGAGTCCCTCAAATTGTGATTATATATTGTTTAATGAACTGTGGAGTGGAGTCCCTCAAATTGTGATTATATATTGTTTAATGAACTGTGGAGTGGAGTCCCTCAAATTGTGATTATATATTGTTTAATGAACTGTGGAGTGGAGTCCCTCAAATTGAAAGGACTCCCATTCTTTTCTTGTAAGTTTTCAAGTGTCCTGCTATTAGCAGGTATTTTTCATAAATTTATGGCTTTTTCTTACTCTCTTACTAGCCTTTTAGGAATGCAGTGTTAGGAAATGTATAAACATATATCAGTTACACAGTAATATATAAAACTAAATGGGATTATAAATATTTCATTACACTAATTAACTATTTTTATTATTTACCTTAATTGTACTTCAGCCCTTTGTGACCCAACCTCCGCCTGCTGATGTGAGAGATGATCCATGAGAGCTGCGTACTGTTTATCTGCTTCTCCCCAAACGCTGGCTGCTTCCGCTTCACTAACAACACTCATAGCACGCTCCAGCTGAACAAACAATCAAATTGAGGACTCTCAACAGTATGGAAAAACATTTTACTGATACCAAATACTAACAACTGAATGGAGCAAAGTGTTACAACCTATTTTTTTATTGTGAGGCTAAATACTTATTTTTTTACAAAGGATAAATTATTCACACAAAAAAAACAAACTTTAAAAAAAATCTTTGTATTGTGATTAATATTAGAAAATATTTTTTTTTTAATATAATCCGTAACTTTTTGCGTATTTTCCATTATAATTTATTTATTGTTCCTTCATAATCAATTTGTATTCTTTCTAAATTTAGTATTGACAATGTCTTGGTAAAAGACGAAACAATTGTCTACTCATTTATAAAATATAGTGTGTATTTATAAAAAAGTTAAGTGTTTCCTTCATACCTTTAATTATGTAGGTGTACCTATATAAGTTTATAAATCAAAGAGGTGATTGGTAGCTTTAGAAAATTGTCTCCAACTTTGAAGCAAGAGGTCTTCGATTTGATTCTTTCACTGTTTTGGGTGCTAGGGTTTATTTAAGTTAATGATGAAGGCATATAACTTAAAGATATAAGTTATATGAAAAAAATACCCAGTGAGATTTTTAAAACAAAATGTTAAGATTGAAGCATACCTGTAAACCGGCATGGATATCGTTGCCCATAGCCAAAGACACATACCCACTGTCTCCTCCATAGCTGGCATGCTCAGTGGGTGAGGGTGTAGAAGGTACTGGAAAATTTACACCACAAACATGAAGATACAATAAAAGAAGGGTGAATCACAAAGCATACTGGCAATCAAATCAAAATAAATAACTTGAACAGAAAAGTTTACTGTGCACAATTCCAAAGGACAATTTTATAAAACATTTATTATCTGACACTATCCACATTTATGAACATTAAATTTGATAAAAGCATAAAAGAGAAGTAACTCAAAACATAATAAATTGATTCAAATTACTTATTTTCCATTTTCTTAGTGCACATAAGTATTAATGTATCTGCACAAATAAAGAACTAGAAATGACAAAGGTTTGCAGTTTATAAATAAGATAAAATATTACTTATTAATACAAAATGTGTTCAATAAAGTACATCAGGTAAAACCACTAAGACAAGAATAGTCGAGTAAGAAAAAATAAGTTGTTAATCTTTATTGAGACATTTTTTTTACACTACAAAACTCACCTATGGCATTACTGCCTTTCCTATTGAGAATGTGTGAAACAGGTTCATGTAAGATGGGGTATGGCCAATGGAAATCATCATGCAACATCTTGAGGCTATTCACTGGATTATCCACTCTGGCAGCCCTCTCTCTTTCAGTTCCAAGCCATGCCACTAGATGGAAATCAAGTCGGGAGGCAAAGTGGCCTAACTGCCACATCTTCCCCGTTGACAATAATCTTCTGGCATGTCGCTGAAGCATCATGTCAATGAAAAATTCCTCCGCAGTGCCTGAACACGATTCTCTGCAAGACAGAATAATATTGCAACAATATAGAAATATGACATTGTATTCTTCGTTATTTCATGATTATAACAAATTAATAGCATACTTATCAGTTTTTCCAGTTGGCACAGATTTCTTTCTTTTATTTACTTGTCCTGAACTTCCAATGTTGCTCTGCGACGTGACCACTTCAGTTACAGTTGGTTTGGCACTTTCTACTGTCACTCTCGGGGTTACGGTTGTACTGAAACTTCTACCTCTACTCACCTAATAAAAGATATAAATGGATTCAATAATAATACACATTTAAAACAAAACAAAATATTTAACAAATACTTATTTGTTTATTACAGATGACAATTACATTACAATCGAAAACATTCTAATAATAAAACAAATCAATAATGAATTTACACAAAGTTACACTTGTAAATATAGAATATTTACAAAACATTTGCTTCATTTTTACCTGCATGCTTCCCAAAATAACTGATAAATCTTCAGCATTAGGACTAACTGGAGCTGTTTGTGGATTAATTGAAAACTTAGAACTCATTATCACAGATGTTCTGGGAGATTCTACATCTGTTGGATCTGGAAATATAATTGAATAGTAAATTAATAAAATGATTTTAAAACAATTATCAATCCTATGACAACATTTATGCTCATTTGATGTTAAAATAAATGGCAGTTTTATGTACATATATGTAAAAGAATGACCAAGAATATTTATATACATGTGCCTAAAAAAAGGTGTGCAATTAAATGCAGATTTCTGAGAACCAAATTTATCAAATTTTCAAAACAGACACAGGTTAAATAAAAAAACTGTTATTCTAATATAATAAGACATGAATGTGATGGAAACAAAGCATGTATTGTTCGGTCCTCTCTGGCTACATCTGAATAGATATGGTGTGAGGGGATGAATAAATAGATACTAACCGATTGCCCTTAAAAATCTCACAAGGTCTCTGGAGAGATCCCATCTTGAACTCTGAAGAGCTGTGTCTAATAGGAGAGTTGCCAGTTGTCGACTCACAGATGAGCTTTCTAAATTCTGCAAATCATAAACAGAAAAATAGAATAATCAGGAAAAAAATTCTCATTATAATATATTTATAATCTTGCCACTGCCTATCATGGTAATGTTTTATGTATCTTAAATTGTTTGATAACTTTATTGTATAATAAAATGCAAAAAATAAATAGACAAGACAGAGCACTCAGCCAAGAATTGGTTTCCCACTCCTTTCCATAAGTCATGTAAAAGGCAGGTGATTGCAAATATAAAAACATTTTACATCTTCAATTCAACAGTGACAATATTGCCATCCACCCTGATTGCTTAAATTTTTGTTGACACGGAGAGGACAGCTTGCATGTTTATTACATGCGATTGATCTGTTGGCTACCTCACTTGTGGGATATGCCGTGATGCTGTAGTAGTTAGTAGTAGTAAATAGATAACCTGCAATATAATGAGGTAAGAAGCAGCTGTGTCCAACATTTTTCTCGTGAGACACATCTGGAATAGCTCTTTAGGTTTGCCAGCTGCTGAAAATAAATAAGCCCAGAGAGCTATCTCCGTTTTCCTAGCACATTGTACTACAGTCTGAAAGCAAAACATTACAATTTGTATTTTAGACATTACATTTATATCAAATAGACATTTTCGGATAAATAAAAGTCCCCAGACCTCCGCGGTATCCAGGTGGACAGGGGGTCCTTCAATATTAGACATTAAGAGCAATGTTAAAATAAAGATTGATTGTGTAATAATATTAGGAATAATTGATACCTGAAGATAAACTGGAAACTCCTGTATAAATTCTATAACACTTGGAAGTTGTGCATCAGGTATCGGCTCCTTACTTGTAGCTTCTTCTTCTAAAACCTATAAGAGATAGACAAGAGACAGAAATATTAACTCGTTAATTCATTGATTAGTTGTGGACACAGCTAAAAATAAATTATTTTATATGCACATCATATAAAAAACAATAAAAATGTTACATCTTCGTGAAAAGTGTAAGTTATTTGTAAACAATAGGCAATATACACTTATTCCAAAAAAATATTAGTTAATTTCATAAATTTCTATAATTTTTTTATTGACGAAGTTTTCTTAATTTTGAGAAATGGAAGCACTACATAAGAATTTACAGAAAAAACAGTATTGCGTTATCCTTATTTCGAGGAATATTTAAAATATTTTATACATTGATACAAAGTTCATATATTATCTTTTTTTGATTAACCTCATGAAGCAATAGTTCCAAAGAATGAGGGAAGTATGGTAAAGTTGAACAACTCCTAGCAATCTCCCACGCGTGGTAGCCCAAGTTCCTTCTCAATAGTTGCCTTAATATTTGATGTAAATATACTTGACTCTGAAATAGAAAATAAACAAAAACTATAAATACACAGCATGATCAGTGCTGCATAAAAATATTTGCATTCAGGAATTCGTTTTACTTACAGTTCTATTAAGAATACAAAATGGTAGAGAAAAAACAGAATTGGAATCACTTGTATATAGTAGTGTATCGTTTTCTGCTCCCAATAAAATAGCATCTTCGAAGAGAATAGCTGAAAAATACAAATATCCTTGTTAATTAATTGAACTTAATTCTGATTTATCACCTTATTTTAAGTATAAATAAAATAATAATAATATTCAACTCAGTGGTCCAAACAATTATTCAATTTGTTACAAATTATTTTAGAGTCTTCTACATTTTTGTTGTTCCTCGTGCCTGCATGTCAATTTCTCTTCACCCGTAAAAATTATACATTTCTAAAAGTTCTTACCTAATGGGTATATTTTAAGATGGAATGGCAACATGATCCTTTTAGACATGAATGTGTGTGAATGTCTAGAGGTAGATGAGGGTTGGGGTGGCGGGAAGAGAGGTAACCAGACTCTCATGCCCAGGGCACCACACCACAGCCAGAGTGCAGCTGTAAGATGTGGTTGGTTGCGTGTGGTTCGCCTGGCTGCCCACACAGATTCAACACACGAGGCTAGCACTGTACCCGGGAGACATCTGTAAGTCTGAAAAAGCAGAAGAAAATACTTTTAATTTTCTTGGATGTTTTAGTGTGCGGCTGTTACATCTAGAGCGCTCCCTTGGGCCAGAATTTTTTACCTCACCGCAATATTGAATCCTGTTTGTGTTATTAAAGAGATACATAATATCTTGAGTATATATGGTATAATGATAGTTGAAATCTCTGACAATAAACATGAAGTGTAATCTATTTAAAAGATTAATTACTTTTTCCTTCCTATTGGTTTTCATTCAATATATTCAAATTAGCAATGAGGTATGCCAACCCCCCCCCCCCCAATATTTTATCCATCCCATCACGCCATCTCCCACAAAAGGGGTGGCCAGCAGACTAATTGCTTGCAATAAACATCCAATTCGTCCTCTCCGTGCCAATAAAATTAAGACATTCAAGATGGGTCACATGCCTTATTGCTAAACTGAAGATATTAATTTTCTTAAAACGTTATGTTTACGAATGCCTGCATTTTACAGGACACTCAAAAACTTACAGAAAAAAGTGGGAGGCCTATTCTTCACTGGGTAGGTACTTCATGGGATAGCTTATAAACAAATCCATCTTTTAATACATCAAAATTAACGCATCCACCTTGATATAAACTATAAAAAGTTTGGTGATAAATCAATATTGAAACTTTTGTAATGTTTCAAAACGTATTTATTCATTACAACTATTATTCATTCACTAATAATGAGGAATTATGTAAATAGTAATTCCATAAAATGATATAATATTACTAGTGTAAATGACCTTTGATTTCACTATTTGTGCATAGATATTTTATGATAACAACAGTTGTGGATAGTATCATAAAACAAAGTGTCAAGCTGCACCAACTTTCAATACTAATGTTTTGTATTCAATCAAAATAAATAATAAAGTGTGCCTTGGTGTCAAAAGCGGACATATCCATTTATAGTAAAATATCCGTAGAGACCAAAAACTAACTACATTTCAACTGATTTTCATACAAACGTTAATTTTCTCCACAAGCGGATACTTATGTATAAGACTGCGTGTAACCAATAAGGATATCAGGAGATTGAATGGATGCAAGAGGAGTGATGTGGATAGAATTAGAATAAATAAGTTGCAATGGCTTGGACATGACGAAGAGGGTATAGTTGTCTGAAAGAGAGGATGTGAGAAAGCGCGGATGTCCAAGAATTACATGGTTTACTTTTTTCTTCTGTGAAAGCCTTGTCAGGTCCTCCCGACGTTGGCAATCACTCTAGCATAGAAATATATAGTTTTTAAAAAGATATCTGGGTTTTGTTATAAACCCGAATACAACCTTATACCCAGTAAGCTAATAAAAGCTTGTGTCGTAAAAGGGGAGTTTGCCGGCACCTGGTATCAAACCATGAGCCCCTTGTTCACGAGGCCGAGAGTCTACCTCCAGGCTACCGACAAACTCATATGGTATAACTATTTGGGTTAGTTGGAATATATCGCGCCTCTGCGATAAATTCGCTTATTGTGCAAAATTATTTGTACATACCATGTTGTAATCTTATTGCTACTTTTTATTTTTGTTTAAATATTTTGTACTATAAAGCTTATTACCAAGCAAGTGCATCATAACATATAATTAAATTGTTTTCTGAGAGAGACTTTGGCTTAATCATTAATGAAGGGCAACACTATTCTCACAGTAGACGTGGCTAGTAATTCAGGTTTAAATGTGCATTTTTATGTTTTAACATTTTTTACAAAAAAATATTTTTCAATTTTGTAGGTTGATCCATTGTTATATAACACCATCCATATACGTGTGTGATATTAAATAATGGTGCAGTACAGTCAAGTAGGTATGTATATGTTGGCTGTCAGGCTCTGGTTAATAAGAAGTCAAGTACGTATATCATTAAAATGTTATGGTCTATTGGACAATCACAAAAATATAGCAGGGCTGTAATGAGTAATGGAATTGAACATAATCATTTATGAAGTGGGCAAAAGAATGCTATTTATTTCTAACAAATTATTTTAATTGGTAACATAAGTACACATGTGATCACAGTACTCTTACATGTGATTTGGTATATAAAATTTGTATATTTTTGTTTGATTTTAATAGAGAAGCAAGACAATTGGTTGATGTGGCAGGTATCTACCGAATTGCCAAATATGTACTTAAAAAAAACGTTCATCTCTTTCTAAGGTCTAGAACATTCTGAAGTGCCTAAGGTGCACGTGCATACCAGTCTGATCAGTCAGACAGTCTCAAAGACAGTTTATTCACATATTTCTTTTTTAATACATCTATAATTTTTTCTACATTTATCCAATATTTCTTCATATTTTAAAGTTTTAGAGAAAAGTCTATTTCCTTGAACCAAACCTTATAAATAATTATAAGCCTTAACCAAACAACTCAGGAAATAAATTTATAAAATAATATTTATAAATTAAGTACTTTATTTACCGAAGGCAATCATTGAAAAGTAAAAAACCTGCAACCAATCCTGCTTGGTGTAGGCATGATATATGGGGGATGTGATTTCACTTTTTATAATTCTTGAAAACAAAAAATAAACTAAAACACAATGTACATTACTCGCAATACCAGTTTCAGAGGATGAAACGAAAATTTCACGTGTTTTGGAAATTGTGCAACTGTGTTATGTTACTGTTATGAATCAGATCCTAATTGATTATATAATTTGTTTCCTCTTTGAAGTCACATATAAAAGGCAAGGTTAGGAAATCAGGACATCAGACAACAAGTGCCAGTTTCAGTGTTATGAAGTAAAAAAATCAACATGAAGGTATAATTATAAATAATGTGTTTTTTTTTTTAATATAATAAAAGTGGACTGTTTTTTAAACTTTTGGAAAGTTACTAAACTTTTTCGTGAATATAGTTTGTTTATTTCGTGACTATTCTCATAGAGAAGGAATATCTCAAAATTTACTACAAATTGAATCCAACATTTCAAATGTGATAAAATATTTGAACACATATTTGTTTGTTTTCACAATCTTCTTAAAAACTCAATTGAACCGAAAAGTTTGTGAAATGTTAAATACAAACTAGAAAACAAATTTGTGTTATTAAGGATGTGGATAAAACAAAATAATTAAGCAAATAAGAACTAAGTGAAAATTATTATTATTATTATTATTATTTATTCAATAATAAAACAACAATACAACAATATTATATAGTAAACAAATATTATATTAGAATGCAATGGTATTTTTTTTTTGTAATTTCCTCAGTCAGTAGTTGAGCCACTGGTATGAGAGGAAACAGTTTTTTAAACATATAGGAAATTTTGGTCAAGTTACAGGTGTCTATTGTCAGTGTTGAGTTTTAATGTCTTTGCGTATCTTTTAATTCTTCTTTTGAAAATTTTAAGACTCCTAGCATCCTTCAAACATGCAGGTAGACTGTTGAATAATTTGATGGATGTATGGAGGAATCCATTACGCCTTCTATTTGTTCTCGGGAGGGTGGTTCGTAGGTGGTTCTGTCTCGTGTTGTGGGTGTGTATTTCAGTTTTTGTGGTTAGTTTCAGGTCTGATTTTATTAGATTATTCTTTATTTTATAGAGGTGTTTGGCTTTTTCAACAAAGATAATTTCTTCTAAGTTTAATTCTTGAGTTATTTTGTAAAGGTCAGTTGTTCTAGTAAGTCTATGCAGTCCAAAGATTACTTTCAGTGCTTTGTTTAAAAGTCTTTGCATTATTGTTAAATTATGGGAACTGCTATGGGCCCATGCTAAAATGCCATATGTTATATGAGGTAGTATAAAAGAGTTGTAAATTATATGCTTAATCTTCTTATCGAATAGATCCCTACGCCTTAGCACTCCAACAATAGGTGAAAGTTTTTCTATTTTATTTTTTATGTGGATCGTCCAGTCCAGTTTGTCATCAAGATAGAGTCCTAAGTATTTTATTTGGTTTGTTCTTGTTATTACTGTGCTATTAATAACTATATTTAAGTTTATATCACATTTGTTTTTCTGTTTAAACAATAAGTATTTAGTTTTATTTTTGTTAATGGTTAGGTATTTTCCATGTAACCATGACATGAACTTCTTAACATCCTCATTAATTTGAACTTCAAGTAACGTTGAGTCTTGACCACTGTAAATTAACAACGTATCATCTGCATAGACGAAATATCTCGCATGGAGATTTTGGTATTTCAGGTTGTCAATATAAAGCAGATACAATAGTGGACCTAATATGGATCCCTGAGGGACTCCAATATTCATATATTTAGGTGCGCTGAGTTTATCTTTATTTTTGGTTACTACAGTTCTACCTTCTAGATAACTCTTGATGCACATATGTGGGTTGCCCCTTATCCCTAGGTTATATAGGGATTTCATGAGTGTTGAGTGGTCTACAGTATCGAATGCTTTACTTAGATCGATAAATATAGCAACAACATATTTCCTTGATCCAATTCTCCATTTACATGTTCGAGAGCATCTGTTAAGGCTGTCGATGTATTACTGGCTCGCTGGAATCCATACTGTTTGGGATCAAATCCACCTGTTTTGTTAATGAAGTTAGTAAATCGTGAGTGCAGAATTTTTTCAAACACTTTACTCAATGTGATTATTAGGCTAATTGGTCGATAGTTTTCGTGGTTGTCTTTTGGACCAGATTTATGAATCGGAGTAATCATTGCGTTTTTTAGGCAATCTGGGAAACAGCCTTCCTTCATATTTTTATTAATAATTTCAGTAAGTCTCTCAGCAATTACATTCATAACAATTTTAAGGTCCGTAGCTGAGATTCCATCAAGTCCCGATGAATGACTATTCTTCAAATTTTTTATTATGTTAATGACTTCTGTTTTATTTGTTGGGCTAAGGAACATGCTACTGTTTGGAGTCAAGTAAGTATCTGGTACAGACCCAGTTGGCAAGTATTTCTGTTTGGCAGTGTCGTACAACAGTTTCCCTATAGAAGAAAAGTAATCGTTCATTGTCTCTGCAATAACCATAGCATCGTTTTCCTTTCCCGTAGATGTATCTAGTTCTTCGATTCCGTTTACTTTGTTACATACATTATTGTGGTTGGATATCACGCCATTTATGGTTCTCCAGACTTTTTTACTATTGCCATTAGCTTTCGTGATTTTTTGATGTAAAAATTTCCTTTTGGCTTTTTTTACTTCTCGGTTTACTAGATTTTTATGTTTCAAAAATTCATTTTTTATTATAATTGAGTTCGGTTCTTTGACTTGTCGAGAGTATAACTTGTTACGTTTAATAATCATTTCCATGATCTCCGTTGACAACCAATCATTGTCCTTTCTAGTACGTATTCGTTTAATGGTTGTAGTGGCTTCTTTACTTTCGACTATTAAATTAATTAGACGTTCCATGGTTATAAACGTCTTTATACTATTTATCGATTCTTCCAAATTGCTTCTGAATTGTTCCTGATTTAAGACTTTTAATTCTTTGGTGTTCATTTTCTGTTTCACCATGGGAGAATTTGTTAAAGAGATTTTAATTATCTTATGGTCTAATCCTGGCCAGTCGAAAAGGTTAATTACATGAGTGTTGGAGAATTTGTTATCCAGTACGTGGTCGATTATTGTAGCTGATGTATCAGTTATTCTGGTTGCCTCAGAAGCATTAAGATTGTTAATTATTCTATAATTATTAGAATTTATTATAGCTTTGTAAGTGGTAGTTATCTTGTTGGATTCCAATAGGTCTATATTTGCATCTCCAATAATTATTATATTATTATATTTAGATAGCAAGCCATCAAAGTTATCAAGAAATTCATTTAATGGATCTAGAGATGGTGATCTATAAAATACGCCGATCTTTTGTCTAATGGTGTTTGTTTGAATTTCAACCATAATGAGGTTGTAGGCAACGTCCATTGTGAGTATTTTGTGTTGGAATAGATGGCTTTTTATGAAAACGGCTGTGCCTCCACCTCTGGTGTTGGAGTTTCTGCAGTTGAATATTGCATCGAAACCTTCAAGATTGAAATATGGAGTTTCAGATTCATAGAGCCATGTTTCACATAGGATTAGTACATCCGGTTCATAGATCTTAATCATTGTATATAGCTCGTTGGTCTTATTTCTCATACTACGGGCGTTTGCATACAATATATTGAGTTTTTTGGACTCTCACAGTTGTAGACCGTTCTTTCTTTTGGGATTTTGATTTTTTGTTTGTAGATAGGGCAGTCGAAGCTCGTAGATATATGGTTAATATCGACCTGCGGAAATTTATTTTTGTTTTCGGTACAGTTTGAACATTTTTTCACTGTTGAAGTACATTCCTTTGTTGCATGTTTGTCGGCACATTTACCACATGCAACTTCCTTGTTACATTCATAAGATCTGTGGTTGTATCCCTGACATTTGAAACAACGTATAATATTGTAGTCTTCTTTCGCAAAATGTTCTCCCCAGCCAATATTAACGTATCTATTGACTATTTTATGAAAAGTATTTGGCGATACTTGGAGTATGAATGGATGCTCATTTGAAATAATAGTGCATTTTTTTGTTTTTGTTTTCAGATGCATACAACAACATATTTAGTGGTAGCACTATTTCTAAATTCAGTGCTATCACACAAGATTGTAGAACCACTATTGCACAAAGTTGGACTGGATCATTATGTAAGAATTTTATATTATTATTACAGTTTTAATTCTTACCTAACGGTACATCTTGAACAATTATGAAAAATTATTTTTACAGGAATATCCTCGCTACGCCTATGATTATGCAGTGCATGATCCACACACCGGAGACCATAAGCATCAATGGGAAGAAAGAGATGGAGATTTTGTTAGAGGTAAATGATAGTTTAACTTAATCCAGCAAATATTCTATTTGTACATTGTTCTTTTTAAATCATCATCATGATCATCATCAGTTGCTCTACAGCCCATTGTGAGCCTTGGCCTCCTCCAACATTCACCTCCATCTCCCCCTATCTTGACATGAACTCTTTCAATCCCTGATGCCAATGATGTCTACATCTCTGTTCTTTTTAAATATCCAATGAAAACAAAATATTTTAAATTTTAATCAGCAAAATATGAAATGATCAAAATCATTATGAAGATGGACAAGACCAGAGAAATAGTTCATAAATTCCTTTGCTCAATTTTTTAAAGGTGAATACGGTTTAGTGGAACCAGATGGCTCTCTAAGAGTAGTACAATACACCTCTCATCCTAAACATGGATTCAAGGCAGAAGTGAAAAAGATAGGACCATCCATCCATCCTGAAGTCCATCACTACCACCACCTCCACCAAGAACACATAATACCTCCTCTCGTACCACTCGATGTGAGTCATGAACTGATACCAATAATCACAAAACCGCTCGGAAAGAGATACACACACGCAATCAAAAAAGTTCTCAGTGAACTTCCACTCGCAAAAAAAGTTATAATTCATGAAGAGCCACTGTTTAAACAAGTGGGATACAAGCCATTCAAACCTTTGAAACATTTCATAGACAATATTGTTAAGAAGCCACTGCACGAGAAACCAATATACTCATTGTTTGAACCTTATGCTTATGGATACCAAGGGTAAATATCATATGTCTCCAGTAACAGAACTCAGCACAACATACCGTCACTGGTTTCTAAGAAATGTGAATAAACCAATTTCACTAAATTGACTGGTAAAGAAATAAAAATAAATATACAATAAACATGTTGTGTAAGAAGGATATATATGTTTATTATAGAACATGGTCTTACTTCCAGTAAAACTGTTTGTAAGCCCTCTGTAGTCACTCAATACTATTTTTAAAGACGTTAATGTTTCATTGCTGGCATTTTCTGTAAATGGTTTATTACACTTTCTTACAAAGCATTGACAAGACTACTAAATATTTAATCAATAACTTACAGGTACTTCTACTTTACTAATCAACTGATTTAGATATCCATATAGGTAGTGATAATATTTATAAGAATATAATTTAATATTATAGTCCATTATGTAAACTGTTAAACACTGCCATGCAAGCTACAGGTTACCTGTTGTTGGATTTGAGATTTTTATTTTATTTTGTATCAATAAAATCTTTGAAAATGACAAACGTCTTTGCATGTACCTTAAATAGAACTACAATGGTGATTGGAGAAATACAAATACTTTAAAAGTAATGTCTGTAAGAGTATAATGTTTTTTTAGAAATATCTAAGTTGATTATTATATTCACTACCCCGCATTTCTCGCTATCATGGCTCCCGTGGGGCATCCACTATTTACATTTTATTACCGAAAACTGTATTTGATGACTGTCAGTTTAAAATAATCACTTGAAAATGGTGGTGGTGCAAACTCAAACAGAATTCAACAATTATTATCGTAATATTTTTAAAATAAATCAATATGCAGGTATAAATTTGTAAAAAATAAAAAGATACTTAAATATGTAATAATTAAATATTTTGGTTAGATGGAAGAGGTTGCGCTATTGCAGTAAACTCACCCTCAACACATTGATTGTATTTAATCTGAATTTACTTCTTTATAAAAAAAGCTTGCAATCAATGAACAGAAAAGAATCCACAAATAAATAAAAAAAAAATTATTTACATATTCATTCATCAAAATAGAAACAATTTTAAAAAGAAATGCATTTAAATTAAATAAATTAATATACAGAGGGCGAGTTTATCGCAAAGGTGTGATCTCTTCCAACTAACTTGATAGTGAACTGTTATTATGATACGTATTATAAAAGCAATACTTACTGGTGTATTGTCCCATTCATCTTGATCAGATTCTTCTCTTTGCACCAACAACAATCTTCCACTTACA
Source organism: Athripsodes cinereus (assembly GCA_947579605.1). NCBI lineage: Eukaryota > Metazoa > Arthropoda > Insecta > Trichoptera > Leptoceridae > Athripsodes > Athripsodes cinereus. The sequence continues at coordinate 9,686,321 of OX388318.1, forward strand.
TTGAGAATCTGTCAACATAAGATTATAAACAAAAAATGTATTTTTACATTTCAGAATCTCCTAAGAGTTAGATAAAATTTACTCAAAACAGGTAAGACAAAAATAGATTTGTACATAAAGATTTCTCACCATGGAATAGGCTGGTTTTACAGGGTTGCCCTTAACAAAGGAATGTTGTGACTGCCTGGAAGTCTCATGTCGTAGATCCGATAAACTGACAGAGACAACACAAGCTGGATGAACACATAATCCCGTTAAGTCCACGTCTTGAATGCAGTCTATTTCCACATTACCTACTAAAAATATATCCATACATAAATATATACAATAATAATTTGAAGAAGGACACATAGAAGTTTTTTGAAAATTATTCTAGAGTGGGAAAGGCCTCTGAGTCAAATATTGTTCATAGTAATGTTCTATTTTTAAATGAAGTTCTCGAAGAATAAGATAATCAATTGAATACCAACTTGTATTTTAAATATATTTCATAATACTTACTTGAGTCAACTTGTTTCATGGTGTAGATGAGTATATGAGAGTCGGCACCGAAAACAATGAGCTGATCTTCCAACATATCAAGGAGTAAAACTTGTGAGTGAACTTGGAATATCTTTGCAAATCTGTTGTCTAATTTGTTGTCCCTTGGATAAAGCCGCAATTCATCATTGCCATCAATAATACTGAAACAACCTAGAATACATAATTAAATAAATATATATTTTGAGCGTAAATAGCAAAACAATTTGGTCATACTTAGTAGGGCAAAACCAATTCGTACAAACAAAATATGCGATTCCCAAATGTGTTTAGCTAAAGTTGAAAGCATTTGTAAGAAAATTCTCAAAAAACTGTATATTTTAAACAAATAATATTGCACACTAAAAATAGTACAAATGGCAAGTTTATTGCCTTACACGAATTTCTTACAAATAACCTAAAGACCCCCATAGACAAAAACATTATTATTTCAATTATTTCCCTAGGAAACTGGAACTTAAACTATAAGCCTTTACATACATAAATATGGAAGAAAAAACAAAATTCTTCATATTTTACAAACACCAGCCATTTACAAGACATTCAAAACAATAAAGTAAAGAGTAAGACCTAATCCAATCTGGGGACTCCATATTCATCTTTATACACACCTACTACGATGTAATCCTTCCACCATAACATTCCTCCAGTCACAACAAAATCCTTCTCTTGAGATTCATTACCAAACAGCTTCCATTTTCTAGACAACATATTGTAGTGAGCAATGCCTGTCCTTCCAGCCACGCTTAAGTTCTGACCAGATATGTCTATTGCACTATACTGGAATAAGAAAATGTGAATTAATTATGTGTGGTTGTCACATAATCAAATATTTGTAACATCATTTTATTTAAACTTCAGTTAAAAGGAATCACGTGAAAATAAAATTTTCAAAGCAAACTGATAGTGTCCTTAGAAGATGAATCTTGTCTCTCTTCATTTGATAAACTTCACGATGGAATGAAAATGTTTGTTTTTAATTTTAGTCTGATATATAAGATACATAATAAAATAGTACTACAATATTCAATGTACCCTAATAGGCCAATTAGTTGCTGAGTACGTCGCAGGTAATGGAAGAATTATCCACTGTTTCCCATCAGCCAACGTGTTGTTCATAGTAATGCCGACATCTGGTTCACCTCCTAGAACACTGGAAGTTATTGTGTAGTCTCTTAAACTGCTTTCGTAATCATCAATTTGTGGTTCTTCTCCCTTAAGATTAGTATTGCTTTGAATAATATCGTCAGAAACCATTCTGTTGAAGTCTCGAGTATTCTTTGTGAGATTATCACCGAGATTCACATACAGTCTGTCATCTGCTTGTAAATACAGATGGCTTTGATGATTCTAAAAAACAAAAAGGTAAATCATTTTATAAACAAATGAGCGCAAACAAGTCTCATCCATTTACATGACATTCTAAATATTCTGATGTTATTGTCATTGGAACAGGGTATTGTGATAGAAGCTTAACAAGGCCATCAGATGCTTTGAGTATAAAAGAAAAGGTCACTTTACTGGCGCAAATCAATAATACCTAAGGTTCGTGTTTCATTCAAAATAAAAGAATATAAAGCAAAGAGTTTCTTAATAGCTTACCATGCATGGATTTACTGTAAGAGCACTTTTAACAAAATCCAACTGTATTAAACTTGTACATATTTCTTTACTTTCTCTGATCATCCACAGCTGATATCCTTCTGTGCACCATTCCTTTAAAAAAAATTAAACAAACATATTAATTAAATATGCCAGTGTATTTTAATTTGAAAATAAAGGGGCTTGTTTACTTTGAGTGATCACTCAGGATGATCATCCAAATTGAGAAGTGAGCATAGGCGTTTCATCCTGTGTAATCACTTGCGATAAAGGATGAAAGTGATTACATACATAATTTTGATAGAAGGTTCTTTCACTGAAATGACCATTGACAATTTATTTCCTATTATTTGTCCTATTCTCTATGAATTAGTATCAAATGTCAGAGTCATAAACAAAATGAACGCATGTTTTTGGGAATTTTTAATTTTAATAACTTTTATTTTTCATTTAATTATTTTTTCTACGAAAATATGTCAAACAACAGACAACATAACTGTGAGTATAGATATGCCAGTAAAAGCATAGGATCGCAAAGAGTGAATAGAAGTGTTCACATTTAGCAGCACAAACAGCTTCGACCCTTTCACTCAGGATGATCATTCAGAGTGAAATAATATGAATAACCCTCAACATAAAAAGTTAGAGAATTACGTACAATAATAACAAAAAACAAACTAACCATGCTGTATACATTGAGCGGGTTATTTTTAGTTAAATCTTGATTGATGCCATAGTCCCAGGCCAAGGAACACATGAGAAGACCTCCAAATGTACTCCACACGGATACACCACCTCCACTCCATGAAACTGCTAAAGCTCGACCATCACTCGTCCATCTACAGAAAATTTAAGCAATACTATTCTTTTCATAATTCTAATTGAAATTTAAATTATGAATTTATTTGAGATATGATTTGAATTATTTGTCATGAAATTTAATAAAACCAAAAGGATGGTCGAGAATCTGATTATAGATTCACGATCTTTTGAACAAAATATTTGTAATTTGAATTCTCCTTCCTGCCTATTCTATTTTTATAATTTAAGTTACATGAACTAATACTTAATGTAAAGGTATTCTGGGTGTATTTCCATCCATCATAAATCTAGATTCATCATTTAATTACTATTTAAAATCAAACATTTTCATCTTGAAGGAAATAACAAGTTAACAAAATATGCCTTTTTGAAAAAAATAATTAAATTGAACCAAAAAATACCTCATGCATTTAACAGGTCCTGGAGATCCAGGAAAGTCCTTGGAGCTGAGGACCATATTGTGTGAACACTCCAACCCTCCTGTTTGTTCATCTACAGTGAAGACACTCACTTGAGAACTACAACACGAGAAAATAAAAACACAATTTTAAAACATAATACATCTCATTTTAATTAGAGAGTATCTATCCACCATTTGGACTATTACATTTTGTACAGAATATAAAAAAATATTTGCATTTCTCAAGGGTGTCGTAGTTAAAAATAACAGTACAAAAATATTAGAGTATTTCCATATTAAATTTACATAGTTACCGTTTGACTTTTTGAAGGAAAGAATCCCGCTAAAATTAATGTAAACTTTGATTTGAATTCTGTTAAAAAAATCTCTTGGTTGACCACCTGCAACCAACTTCATTCACTTCTCTCGGCAGCCGCTCTGTGCGCTGGTCGATGTTTTTACATCGGCCAGTGGCCGAAATAAATAATTAAATAACTTGATAAATTGTCGTCAGAATTAACTTATAACCTTTACATTGAAGTATAAATGTGACAGTGAATCATCAATAATATTAGTATCAGAGCCTGTTGATTAATAATAATTCTTGTGTATATGTAAAAATCTCTGTGTGTGTGTAATGCCGTTGAACCGGGCTGTGTTGTAATTTGAACTTCCAATAAATGTTTCTCTGACTCAAACTGTGCTTTTTTCTATCTATGAAACCATTCTAGTAACCTTACGATAACCCTGATTGAGATTCATGCCCTACAGACGGAGTTAGCTGGCGAATATAAGTGCATAAGTTGGAGTTTGGAGTGTAAGGAAGGAGTGAAGGAGGAGAGGGTTTACTATAAAAGTGTATATTACAAGGGCCATTAACAAAACATCAGAGACCAAAATAAATCTCTGTTGAAATAGATAAAAAGCTACATGGTTTATTATTGCATCATGTCAATTTTATTTTTATTGATTTACTAACCATAGAAAGCGTTAATTATAATCTCGCAACAATATTTTATAAGTGCAATTAGATGTTGAGTTTATAGTAAAATAAACATTGTGCTTACTTTTGTCGTCCAAATGCTATAAGCCGATATTTGTGATTGACACTGGAACATGTTGCATCTTCTAATCCTTGTGCCCAGATTCCTTGCACTTGCTAATAAAATTATAAAACATTAATGAATTAGAATAACTGAGTCAATGATAAAGCAAGGAGTGTATTAAGTTACAATATTTTAAGCAATATCAACTGCAAAGTGAGATTACAATTTCTTTGTAATGAGTCAACACAAATAGTTGTATGAATTGTGATTTAACAAATGGAGGTAATACACAGGATAAGTTAGCATCAGCTACTCAATTACTTTATAATAAGAAGAATATCATCTATAGGTTTGAATTATGGAACTAACATATTTTTTTGTTATGCGGTATTATATATTGTTGCATTACACACTCCAGTTTAAAGTACAGGAAATATAGTCAATACAATAGAGACCTATGATACAATTACAAAATTACAAATACTTAATATAAAAATAAATATTAACTTACGAAGCTTAGAAAACAATAAATAACATACACAGTCTAGCTCTTGGTGTATAAGTTAAAATATAATGTAATATATAAAAATATATGTATTAAAACATAAAGCCATCAATTTATCGATGGAAATTTAAATAAATATGTACGAAAACAAAGGAATCGTGGATATCTATTCTATTCTATTTCAAAAGGCCATCCACTCATTTACGAGTGATCAGGGATCGTGGATATCAAATGATAAGTATTTGGTAAATGATCAACAAAATAGGTACACCAAACATCATACAATCACCTTCAACAAAACTGGCTCCGTCCAAAACTTTCCATATAAAAAAGGTGATGAACAAATAAAAAAAATCATAAAATATATTTACAAATTAATAAAAAAAAATATAATAAAACCAAAATAGATATGATTAAATGTGCAAGAAAAAAATATTTATAAAAATATGTAGGTACATCCAATATTGCTAATTGGTAACCTGAAAGTAAAGTGTACAACTTCCAATGGGCCACTTGCAGTCGTGGGGGATTTTAATAAAAATGATCGAATTCAATAAATTTGAGGTCGGAAAACACAAATATGTCAGTTAAAATTTTTGACGTTTGGCAAAACACTCTAAACAGCTGATGATGTCACGGAGTCCCGTGAATCATAGTAACTTTCGCAACCACAGATTATAATCTCATACACACATGGGACTCTGTGACGTCACAGCGCAGCCATATTGTTTTTGATCATTCCGAGAAAATCCAATTTTTAAAAGCTTATATCTAAGAAAATAGTGCAAGAAAAATTAAAATAAAATGTGGTTGTGTTTCTTTCATACTAATTTACAATTTTATGTAATAAAAATAATGTGCAAGTGGCCCATTGAGAGATACTGGTTCCTGGATACAAATCCTCTTACTTGCAAACTACTTTACCTTCTCGTAGATATATTGTTTACTGTGAGAGTGTTTAAGGTGTATGTGGGTTTAATTTGAACTCAACTTCATCTTCTTAAATATTTGATTGTGTGGAGTAAATTCTATGACTTACGTTTGGATCAAATTTAAGTGTCGTAGCTGTAAGGAAAGCTGCTCTGCCATCATTCAATGTTATACCAAAACCACCAACAAGTGGAGAGTATTCTATATCACTAACATGAGTATTTTTTTCAACAATTGGGATAGCTGAAACAATAATATAGATTATTTTATTTATTTATCCTTGAACATTCCACTTGAGCACACCAAATTAATGAATTAAAGAAATTTTGTGGTAGGATTAAAATGAATTTAAAATAAAACACCATACTACCTTCGCTATGAACAATATTTGACTCGAGGACTTTCGGGTAGACACCCATCATCAGGTAGTTTTAGAAATTAAATGCAATAAATAGATAAATTACACATAAAACTATTTCCAGTTCAGGGATAAAGTGTTTACTCAAACCAGTGTATTACCGATGGGTAGTGCGTTCAGTGGGATTCTTGCTAAACTATTCATGGGCAATTTTGAAAGGACACTTTGTGTATCTAACTAATCATTATTAAAATATGTGAACAATTATTTGCGGATACGTGGAGAATATATTCTGCACCTGGACCGGAACCAAGACACACCAATATAGAGTTCACAGTGGAAGTAGAGGAAAACAAGAAATTTAATTATAAAGACCTAACTGTTAATATCATTGATGATAAATTTGATTTTAAAATATATCGCAAACCAACATATACAGATACTACTATACACGCTCAATCAAAGTTAGATATTGTTCATTGTGAAAGTAATATAGCGTTTAGTTTTAATTCTATGAAAATGAACATTCACAAAGTTATTTCAAGTAGTTACTATACAATTTTGTGGTAATTAACTTTCCACCACATACCTAATTCTCTGATATCATTTTTATTATAAAAGAGAGTCTTCTGCAGCTTAGGAAACTTTTTAGATTAAAAACCAGAGCTCTTCTGACAAACCTCACACTATCTGTGCTAAGACTTATTGTCTAAGAATGATTTTTTTGCTATCACTATAGTAAAACCAAAGATAGAAAAAAATATTTTTATACATATATGTATCAATTGTAATTGATTAAATGACTACATATCATATTAAATACTTAAGCATCACCTGTCATTAATCATAATTAATTTATGACACATTTTACTTGTGTACTTTGATTGCCTATCAAATATGAAAAATGTCTTTCTTATCTTAACCATGATCACATGTATGCAATCATAATAGATATATTTTTTTATTCTACAAACATTTGAAAAAAAAATGTGTTGTTTAGAAAAAATTATGTATCAATCTTTATCCAAAATAAATTTGAAACATTCAAGAATAATCTTCATCCTCATGAAGTCCTATCAATTTATTTGTAATGTTTTCATAACATCTTTAGTGACAACAAAATGTGTTATAAGAACAATTGTATCAACATACAATCTCACAAGTTTATATAGATGGTTTGATAGAATGGTTAATAATTTGAGAAAATATAGAAATTTGTAATTATCTACCTTTAGAAACTTGTTGGTTAATACAGAAAGGAATCCTTCTAAGATCGAGACAATAGTCCCTGTTGAGCGTACCATCCCAATTGTACCTCAGAAGATGTCCTTGAGTAGTACAGACCATTAATTCTGAGCCGCTAATACAAGAGAGACGGGTTATTGCACCATCCCACACCAATACTTCTTTATTCTGAAATAATATATTAATTCAGTTAGATAAATAAATAATAAATCTTAATACATATCATCTCAATATACCAAATATTCTATCTAACAAATGCATAAAAAACTGTATGAATATTATGCAAACAAAAAGAATTTGTAGGGCAGAAGAATCGTTATAGAACAAATAATCAAACAATTACACAATGCTTACAATAAATGAACTTCCTACTTCCTGTTACCATACAGGAAATGCCAAGATGGATAAAAAAAATCATTCATGTTAACAGTAATACAAATCTATGGCAAATGTATAATATGAAATTTAAAATTATTATAAATTGTTAATATTTACTAATTTGATACAGTATTGAAAAAAATACATTCATAAAATGTGGCACACCTTAAGAATGAATTGAAGATGTGCATTATACATTTTATTGAGTAGTTTAGTTTATTCTGAATATATTTATTACAAAATAAAAATTGCTCTCCAGAGTGCTCCCTCGGAGCAACATTTCTCGCTTTAATGCGACATTAAATCCTGTTTGTGCATGTGTGTGTTGTAATGGAGATATGTGGCGGCACGAGGTATGTGGCGGGCACTGCCCATTTAAAAAAAAAACTCTCTCCACAACCTTACTTTCAAGTTTCCCGCAAAAGGCAGATATTCAACATTACATAAAAGACATTCAACATCTTCAGTGTAATAATGAGGTGTGTTACCCATTGTGAATGTCTTGTTCTTATGGTATGGAGAGGACAACCTATATTACGCTTATGTCATTCAGTATGCCTGCTTGTTTAAAGTATAGATAGATTACATATCAATTTAACTTACCATTACTAATTTTAATGGAGGTATTACTTCTTTAACAAATAGTTCAGCAGAATCTCTCCTAAGGTTTGTTGTGGGTGGATCATATTGCTGGTAACAGGTGCTTTGTCCTGGGATCACTTCCATGTTGTATAATATCAGATGACCCTCCGATGTCTACAACTCATAAATTCACAAATCAAACAAAAATACCAATTAAAACAGAGGGACAAGTTAACAGAAAAGACACACATCTTCTAAAATTGTACAAAATCACTAAAAGCGAAAGAAGCTTGTTTACTATACTATACCCTCACGCCGTATCCCAAGTAGGGTAGGCAAAGATAATGGAATGCCATATTAACCTATCTTTACATACTTCTTTCTCTTCTTCCACATTCATACAATTTCTCATCCATACACGCTGATTTCTCTACCTCAACATGTGGCCAGAGGCGGCTCTTTGATAATGAGCGGCGGTTCAAACGCACCCCCAATTTAAAAGATAGAAACCTAACATTATGTAATAATTAAAATTAAAAAATATTAATAAATTTTTCCATGAACAATATAATAATATTATTCAAGTTACCATATGAACAACACAGTCATCACATTCACTATTGCTTTGCAACATGCAGCGCTACTGTTCGTTAGAATATTTTAGTGCGGATGTTGAGCGAACTAGCGGTGCAAAATCTAATATCGCACCGATAACCCATACATTTCGTAAAACTTCAATACTAAGTTCGTGGTGCTAAGATTGTATGGAGATATTAAAAATATATGGGACATTTTGAGCATTGAACACAACTATGCTCACACGTAAAAAGGAGTAAGAGATACGCCTTGTAGCATTTTGTCGTACATTGACGGAAATTTTTTGACTAGTGTGTTTTTTTATGTGAAGGGATTCCTGTTATTAGTTATGTGGACGCGATGAATTAGTACATACCAAGCGTGTCAAAATGCATAGATTGACGTCGTGAGGTTCATAGGTCAGCCGTATACACTGTAATTACTTATTACTTAGTGGTAAAATTTCTATAGACAGTTAACGCTAGTCGCGATTGTGTTATGCAGATAATTAGTTATTTGTAAGATTTTTTATATTCGAGCGCGCTTATATCGACATGTTACATGCAATTTTAAGAATCTACGATATACCTATATAAAATTGATATAATATTAATTATTATCGTTTTAGCTTATAGATTACTATTAAAATGGGTGAATTAAACGTAGAATAAGTAATAGTAAATGAAGTGTTCGCTAATGGTAAAGAGAGAAGGGTAGAATTTCTTTATAAGGATGTTTTTTTTTTTACCGAACCCCCGCAAATACATATTGCCGGCCGCCTCTGCATGTGGCTATCTTAGAGAATTTATTCCACATATTCCAACCATTCTTTCAGATACATATAATTATAATAAAAAATCTTTATTGCACAAAAATAGTATACAAGGTAAACGTGATAACTACTGAACACAAAATTTTCTGCAATGGGCGAGTTTATCGCTGAAGCGCAATATCTTCCAACTAACCCATACTCTCTTCTTTATCCTTTTTTTATCCAAACGCTCTTCATCCTTTCATTATAAAGAGGAATAATTAAGAGCAAAGAGAATTGAACTTACAGCAACACAAAGCATACTGGAATCTGGTTTCCATTCTACGCTGATGTTTATACCCAGCTTTAATAGTGAATCTGAACATCGTTGGTGATACACAATAGGGACACATGGCTGGAAACAAAAACAAAGTTTAATAGCAAGTTGTAATATCTGTGGGAAAATCAAGATTATCAAAGGTATATAAGGACATCAAAATTCTGATTTATTACAGAGTTATGTGTCAAGAACAGTTCTTTAATTGCACTGGATGAAATTTAAAACACATTACATATAGAAATGTATAATCAAACGTTTGATCAGATATTTAACTTGAGAAAATACAAATACACATAAACAATAACAGTGAAAGAGAAAGTTCTAAAGCTCAACACATTAATACACGTTCCCGTTAGTCGGTGCACTGTTGTATAAGTGCCAACCTATTTACGCAATACAAGGATTAGACTAAAATATCAAACAGTTAATTCAATTTAATAAAAATACTAACTTTACAAAACCAAATAATCAAAGTGTCTTCTGTCAATACTGCAAATAATATCTTATCTCGATTACAGACCACCTGTAGAAAAGGTTTACTGTTAGAACCAAATGCATCTAATATTTTTGGCCATCCTATAGGGAAATACATTTTTGGAAACAAGTTAAATTTTACTAAATAAACATATCAAAAACTAAAACAGTGTCACAACCCAACTACAATAGTGACGTTATTCAACCATAGATGAACATCCAAGATAGAAGGCTGAGTTTTCAAAAGCTGTCAAAATATAAAGAGATATTAAAGGCTGGGTTCACGATAGCATAAATATCGCTCGACGTCGAGTGACCTGAGCGACCATGAAGTTGCAGTGAGTGGCGAATGTCACCCTGGATATCGTGAACAACTTTGAGCGTTTTTATTTTGGGGGAGGATGTGCTGGACCTTCTCGTGGTCTCCCCCGTGAGTAGCGCAATAAAAGAGGTAAATAAATGAAAAACTTAAACCAAGAGAATAAAGAAACGAAATCGAGCGAAAGAAAATGAAAATGAAAAAGCGTGAAACGAACCAGCACATTCGAGGCGGTTGAACTTCGAAAGACCTCACGACCAAACCGGTGAAAAAAGGTCCTTTTAAGGGTCAAAACAACGAACACAATAGTGGGAAAAATAGAAATAATAACACTAGAAATGAGAATAGTTTTACCAAAAATGACGACCTGCAGAAAACAGGAAAACTTTTTAGAATTGGACAGGTGAATGTTGAGGGATTAACCAGAGCAAAGGCCGAAATCGTTTAAAAAATCATGAAAGAAGTGGATGTGATAGCTTTACAGGAGACTCATGTTGTGCAGAAGGACACGCATAAGCTGGATATTCCGGGATTTGCAATCATTGCTAGCAAGGGACATAATAAACATGGAATGGCCACATATGTTAGGGCAGAGCTTGAGAATGAGTCCTTCATGACGGACGAGAGTGATTACCACATAAGTATTAAGGTACGTGACTTTACTGTGGTAAATGTCTACAAACCGACTTCACGAGGATGGACAGTTGAAGTTCTGCCCAGTAACGCACAATTTAATTAAAAATAAGTGCCACGAAGATCATTTCACAATTAAAACTATACTGGTAATAAACCATTTTTCGTAATTTACTGGAGTTTTCACATCTTCGTAAATGGATCTTAAGAATACTGCTCCAGTAACATTTCATCAATACAACCAACAAATAGTAAAAACTACCTTTTTATAAATTTCTTAAAATTTTATAAATCATTATGTATTCTCTCACCATAGATTGTATTCTTCGGATTAATGGGAAGATTCATCTTAGCTTCTTCGCCAACCAAGATACCAGAGTCGGTGAATGAAACACATGACGGAGTTGTTCTTTGGCCTTGCTCATTACAACCATTATAGGTGACTTTAATTCTAGAAACACACAATGGGGTTATACTTCTGATGATAGGGATGGAGAAATGTTGGCAGAATGGGCTCAGCTGAATAACATGCATATCTTATATGATTCGAAGCAGGGGGGAACTTTCTTGTCTGCACGATGGGATACCGTAACATCTCCAGATCTATGTTTTGTCACGACCACCAGGACGGGAAACCCTATGATGGCAAGCAAGGAAATACTTAAGCGATTTCCTAGAAGTAGACACTCACCAGTTATAGTTACGATAGGCCTGCAAATCCCCGTAATCAACCAACCAAAGCTTTATAGATGGAACTTGAGAAAAGCAAATTGGGAGGGATATACTGCATACATAGAGAGTATAGTGAACAGAATAAAGCCTGAATTAAGTAACTATTCGAGATTTGAAAACCTGATAATGAATGCTGCAAGAAAAACGATACCTAGAGGATTTCGTAAGAATTATATCCCGGGATGGAATAAGGAGTGTGAAGAAGCTTTTGCAGATTACAAGAGCACTGGAACGGAAGGATCGGCTAATGACCTAATAGATCTCCTAAATGACGAGAGACGTAAGAGATGGGTCGAAACCGTTGAACAGATGGATCTCACTCATTCTAGCCGAAAGAGCTGGACTGTGCTTCGCAAACTGGCGTCAGCACCACAAACTAAGAGAGAGAGAGCTGTTAATGTGAATCAGGTGGCGGAGAACATATTCAAAACAAGTAACATCAAGCCTAACACAAAACATAAACTCTCTACACGCAACCAGATAAAAGATGAAATCATGAAGTGCCCTTCGCATACCCCGTGGGCGAATGAAGTGACCATCGATGAGGTAAAGTCAGGAATCAAACTCATAAAAAAAGGCAAGGCGGCGGGAAGTGATAATATCCTTCCAGATTTTCTGATCCACTTGGGTGACAGAGCATTAGAATGGATTGCTAAATTTTTCTCACTGGTTATAGATACAGGAAAAATACCAAAAACTTGGAAGGATGCCAAAGTTATCGCTATCCTGAAACCAGGTAAACCAGCTGAAGACCCGAAGAGTTATAGACCAATATCACTTTTGTCGGTTGTATACAAGCTTTTTGAAAGAGTATTGGCTACCAGGTACACCCCGGAAATAGAAAAATTCTTACCGGTAGAGCAAGCGGGATTCCGAGAAGGACGCAGTACTATGAGCAGGTGATTTCACTTACAACACATGTGGAAAATGGCATCAAATAGGAGAATCAAGGTATACCTGGATGGGACCGTAAGTGACACAATGTTAATACAAAATGGCCTCCCACAAGGATCAGTTCTGTCACCCATTTTGTTCAATCTATACATAGCAGATGTACCACACTCAATATCAAGAAAATTTATATATGCAGATTAGTGATGTAACGAATATTCGCATTCGCGAATATTCGAATATTACAAAGTATTCGCATTCGCAAAAAAATATGCGAATGTTTTGCGAATATTATTTTTCTAATAAAGTATCTGGTCTGTTCCGTGTTGGCAGCATTTGTTGTATTGTTTCATGTTTTCGTTTGCTTGATAATGTTATTATTATTGGGAGAAGTATGCATTTGTGGAGATTTAATTTATATGCTTGCTTTAAGCATTGTACAACTGCTATGAGGTATGAGTATAGGCCCCTACAATAATTTTATATACTATTTAGGGAATATTTATATCATACTACAAGGTGAACCACGTTAAAGTATTCTATCAGAATTGTCGGGATTGATGTCTAAGATCGAGGAATTTAGAGAAAACTTATTTGCAAATAATTATGATATAATTGTTCTGACGGAAACTTGGCTAAATTGTGGCATTTTTGATAGCAATCATTTTCAAAACGAATGTACAGTTTACCGAAAGGATAGGGATTTCATGTTGAGTGTTAAAAGGAATGGAGGTGGGGTCTTAATTGCTGTGAGTCGTTCTTGTTTGGGATGATGTTGGTGAAATTATTTTTACCAGTATTCGTTTTTCATCGGCAACACATAGTTCCATGGAAAATGCTCATTGCTACTGGGTGTAGTATATATACCGCCTTCCACATCCTTGGATACTTAAAACATCTTTTTTAAAAGTATATCTGAACGTTTAATCAGCTATAACAACAAAACGGACATTTGTCTTATTGGAGATTTCAATATCCCAACAATCCAATGGATAAAAGACCCTGATATTGAGTCAATCTTTGTTCCGTATTCTTATTCGGGTCATGTTGCGCAGTATTTGATAGAATCTATATCTTTTCTCAATATGTTTCAGTATAACGGAATTTATAACAGCAATCAAGTTATCTTAGATTTAGTTCTTTCAACTATTCCGTGTTCTGTTACCAGATGTGACGCTCCACTGGTTGGTGAGGATTCACACCATCCTTCACTGTTGATAGATTATGAGTTTGAAATTGCTGAGGATTTGTCTCGAAATAATATGATCCAGAAATTGAATTACCTACTTTAAGTCAAACTTTTCGGAAATAAATTTCGAACTACCAAAGTGTTGATTGGGTCAGCGTTTTGGGAAACGGACTGGTGAATGAGATGGTTGAATCGTTTTATGGTTATGTTTTGCCGATGATTGAGAAGCATACACCTATGAAGAGGGTGTCCCTCTAGTAAAACTGTTTTGTTGTTTAAGAGAAAGTCCAAGGCTTGGCATAAGTGGAAGACGTACCGTAATGATTCTGACTACAATTTATTTTCTCAACTAAGAGCTCAGTTTAAGTTGTCGCAGAATCACGATTATAGGTTTTTTGTTAATACCACTGAGAAGTCACTTAAGGGCAATGTCAAGTTTTTCTTTTCGTTCGTGAACTTCCTTAAAGAATCTAGAGGCTATCCAAGGGTAATGGGTGACGGTCACCAGACTTTGAGCGATCCAAAGGGAGTTTCGAACTTGTTTTCGTCGTTTTTTGGTTCTGTATTTTCACTGAATAATTTACATGATTCTAATACTGAAGAATCGGAAAATATTTAACTAACTGATGTTTATCCACAGTTAACATCTTGAAATCTGATATTTATAAACGTTTATTAGGTATAGATGAGACAAAATGAGTTGGCCCTGATGGTACCAATAGAGCACCAATTATATTAAAGAGATGTGCAAGTCATTTAACCAAGCCACTGTATCTGATATTGATTAGGAGTTTACAAAAAGGGTGCTTTCCATGCAAATGGAAGATGGCTAGTATTACTCCTTTGCATAAATCTGGCAGCAAATCGGACGTTCGTAACTACAGACCAATTTCAATTCTGTCACCTATTTCAAAAATATTTGAGGGTATTGTTCGTGAAAAGATGACTTTTTCCTGAAGCTGTATCTTCTTGTAGAGCAGCATGGGTTCACGAGTGGAAGATCGACAGTAACAAATCTGATTTCATACACTGATTTTCTTTTCTCAGCTTTGAACAATCGTATACAAGTTGAATGCAATTTACTTATACCGAATTTCAAAAGGCATTTAAAAAAGTAGATCATCGACTATTGATAAAGAAGTTAGAATTTCATGGAATTCATGGGAATCTTCTAAGGTGGATTGACTCATATATTTCTGATAGATTGATGACAGTTAAACTTAACGGTTACTCATTTTGGAGTGTCAGTGTTTCATTTGGTGTCCCTCAGGGGTCTGTTTTGGGTCCTTTACGTTTCACAATATTCATAAACGACATAAAACAGTGCTTTAAACACTCAGAGCTCATATTATTTGCGAACGACTTAAAAATATACCATCAAATTCAATCATTGTCTGACTGTGAAATGCTCAACGAGGACTTGGGAAGACTACACGAGTACTGTAACAGAAATAACTGGCACTTGAATCTGGAGAAGTGTAATCTGATCTCTTTTATCAAAAATAGAAACAAAATTCGATATACTTACAATATCCATAATCATGATTTAAAAGAAGGCAATAAGATTAGAGATTTAGGTGTGGTGTTTGATTCTGAGCTTCACTTTGATGATCACGTGAACAAAATTATCGAAGAGAGCAATAAAATACTGGGATTTATTCTGAAATCTACAAAGTCATTTAGGTTATATGAATCGTATTTGTACTTGTACTTATCGTTGATTCGCTCCAAGCTGGAGTTCTGTTCCTCCGTATGGAATCCACATTTTAAGAAATATGTCGATCAAGTTGAGAGAACTCAGTCTTAATTCATTCGTTTGATTAGGAAGAGATTGCATTATCCTGTGATTATTAAAGATTTGCCTAAATTGGAATTAAGAAGAGTTTTGCTGGATGCATACAACCTGAGAAAAATATGCTTGTCCGAATACGATGTGCCTAATATTTTAGATATGATTAATTTTAGAATGCCTACTTTCACAAGATCTTGTTTTCCGTTCTACATTAAAAAAACAAAAAAACTATTGCAGGCTCAAGAAACCTTGTTTATGGGTCAGGCCGTAGATTTTGCCACTTTTTTTTCATATCTCGTGTCTCCTTGAGATATTTTATTTTTTATGGTATATAGAGATATTCTAATTATAGAATATTGAAACATGTTGTATAAACAAACCACACAATATAATTTCGCATCGATTTTATTAATAGTAAAGTGGAAAAATAATGATTTGTACCAAAAAACACATTTTTTCCCAAAAAATCGCGTGTCTCCTCTACTACGTAAGACAGATTTACTTAATATTTTGAAGTTGTTATTATGCCTACAGTTATAATAATAACTTTTCCAAAACCATCATTAAATTGGCTTATTTTTTATATATTATTATATGTATATAATTGCTTATTTCTTTATATAATTAAAGTTTTTTGTTGATGTACCGGGTTTTTGATTTTATGTAACTTTTTTTTATGTAACGGAATTTGAGAACTATTATTTGCATAAAATCACGTGGTAGAATAATTTTTATCTAGTAATATCACCAAAGAAAACTGTCATGCAGTGGTCCATGCACCAGCTGCTATTTTGTTAGAGTAATCTAATTGTTTGTCGGTGCGGTCGGGCATCGTCACGTCGTTACATAGATTGTTTTTGAAGATATCATCGTAAGTAAGACACATTCTTATCAAAATTATATTGCAAACTATAGTTAAAGATTAAAGTAATCATGTGATGGTGATTTAAGCTAGAAATACATGTGTTTTCATTGATTAAAGACCAAAATAGAGAGTTTATGTAACGGCTATGTAACGCTTATGTAACACGTTACACAAAAATTAATGTAACGTTACATAAAATCATCAGTAAAGTTCAGTTTACATCAAACACTTTCATTAACACATAGCCATGCGAATACAGATATGACGGGACAACAAGAAGTTGTAGAAAATAGCTAAGTAGTCGTAAAATTTAATTCGCAAAAGAGAGCTATGCACTATATTGGGCCGGTTACAGAAATCAATTAGAAACATAGTTACAAAGCAATTTTTTACGCAATAAAGGTAGAGGAATATTTTCTTCAGGGGGGACAAACGGGGTTGATTACTGACCAACGGACCTGTCGTGCGCTTTACGAAGCAAACCATAGGCACCGGGGTACTAGTCATCCTCATTTCCGATTTTCACCTCCACGTGGTGTCCTCTGGTAACTTGGGGTGGGTACGGGGGGTTGGGGGCACTTGTGTCACAGCGACTCGTATAACCTTAAGGCCAACGAAAACGGAAGACTCACCAACACGCTTTGCAAGCGCGGTGTTTTATTGCTAAAAACCCCTATGGACAGACAACAAAAGAAATGGCCCTCAGTTCCCAGTAGTCTGCCAACCTCTGGCCAAGGCAGCGGCCAGGTAAAGGCGCAGACAGAGGGTGCTAAGAATCCCTGGGTGATTTCAGGCTGCCGCGTGAAACTTGACCTAGCCACATACAATATAAGGACACTGAGAACGGAAGACCGCCTAATAGAACTTGAAGAAGAACTAAAGAAAATCAAATGGGATATACTTGGTTTGTCAGAAGTGAAACGTCGAGGAGAAGGCTGCATGACTCTTAAATCTGGACACATGTTTTATCACAAAGGACTAGATGATATCACACATGGTGGAGTAGGATTCCTTATACATAAAAGATTCGTTAAACAAATCACAACAATTCAGAGTGTATCAGAGAGAGTCATATATCTTATCCTGAAACTAAATTCCCGATACTCCGTAAAAATTGTTCAGGTGTATGCACCCACCTCCGACTCTTCTAATGAAGAAATCGAAGAATTTTACGACGACATAAACAAAGGTTTACGAGAAAATCTGACACATTACACATTGATCATCGGAGATTTTAATGCTAAACTAGGGAAGAGAGAAGATATACTTGAAGTGAACATTGGTACACATGGTTGTGGACTGCGCAACGAAAGAGGAAGACTACTGATGAATTTCTTACAAGAGCAGCGTATGTTTGCTATGAATACATTTTTCCAAAAGAAGCAAAATAGGAAATGGACATGGATGAGCCCAAATGGACACACAAGAAATGAAATAGACTATATAATATCAAGTCATAAGTGTGTCGTACAGGATGTCAGTGTTCTAAACTCATTCTCAACTGGTAGCGATCATAGACTCTTAAGAGCAAAGATCACTATTAACACTAAGTTAGAAAGAGTAAAGCTTATGAAATCAAGACGCTCTGGAGATGTTGGGAAACTTATACAGAACAATAGAGAAAGTTACGAGAAGTGTATAAATGAAGAACTCTCTAAAAGACCTCTAAACATAGGTGACCCACTAAACACTGTATATCGGAACATCAAAGAAACCATTCAAAAAACTATTGAAAGTATGAAGATTGTTAAAAAGTCTGAAGAAAAGATATCACCACCAACCAGAAAACTTTTGGAACAGAGACGACAAATGAGAAAAGAGAAAAAATATTCAACACCTGAGTATAAGCAGCTCCACAAGAAAATAAGGAAAGAACTAAGAAGAGATGTGGCAAACTACAATGAGAAACTCATTCAGCGTATCATAATGGAAAATGGTGGGACAAAAGTATTCCAGAAGAAACTGGCCAGCGGAAGACAGAATATTATAGCTTTGTACAGAGAAGATGGAAGTATCTGTAGTAACCTCTCGGAACTGCCGAAAGTTGCTGAAGCTTTCTATAAGAAGCTGTACTCGATTCAAGTTCCAGAAGAAAGAAGCAATATATCGAAACCCTTAATCATGAATGTTGGATCAGAGGATATTCCTGAGGTGACTAAAGATGAAGTGCTCCATGCCATGCATAAAATGAAGAATAATAAGTCACCGGGTGAGGATGGAATAGTCATTGAGGCCATTAAACTTGGAGGAGATACCCTTATCGACATAATAACAGCACTATTTAATAAATGCCTGGATAGTGAGACAATCCCGATTGAGTGGAACAATGCTTCAATCATTCTTTTACATAAAAAGGGAGATAATAAAAGGCTGGAAAACTACAGACCTATAAGTTTGCTTTCACATTTGTATAAACTGTTCACACGTATTATTAATAACAGACTTACGACAAAGCTAGATGGGTACCAGCCAAGGGAACAGGCAGGCTTCCGCAAGGGATTTGGAACAAGTGATCATCTTCAGACCCTAAAGAATGTGATTCAAAAGCACAGCGAGTATAATATGCCACTAACCCTCGCATTTATAGACTTTGAGAAGGCCTTTGATTCCATTGAAATCTGGGCTGTTATGCGAGGACTGAACAATTGTCGAGTCGATCACAGATATTCAAATCTCCTTAAAAACATATATAACAATGCCACCTCCACTATCCAACTCCATGAACCATCTAACAAAATTGATATCAAAAGAGGAATTAGACAAGGAGACACCATTTCCCCGAAGTTGTTCACATTGGCATTGGAGGATGTTTTCCGCAGGCTTGATTGGGATCAGTATGGTATCAATGTCGACGGGGAAAGACTGACAAACCTCAGATTCGCTGATGACATAGTACTCTTTGCCAATACAGAGGAAGAAATCGCTGTAATGTTAACCGATCTTAAAAACGAATGCAGCAAAGTGGGATTAAAAATGAACATGAGTAAGACAAAAATTATGTCCACCTCAGAATTAACCCAACCGATTACAATCGAGGGTCAAAACATTGCAAGAGTTGAGTCCTATGTCTATTTGGGTCACACTGTAAAATTGGGAAGGGATAATATGGAAGCTGAACTGGAAAGACGAAGAGCTTTAGGATGGGCTGCATTCGGCAAGCTATCACATGTCCTAAAATCCCGAAATATTCCCATCCACCTTAAGGAAAGAACATTTGATGCGTGTATACTTCCTGTGCTCACCTATGGATTTGAGACATCCGCTTTAACAAAGAGGATAATACACAAACTCCGAGTGACACAGAGAGCAATGGAGAGAAGGATGCTGAACATCTCGCTCAGAGATCGCAAAACAAATGTTTGGATACGGGAAAGGACCAAGGTAACAGATGTGGCTCAAAGGATCGCGGAGTTAAAGTGGAACTGGGCAGGTCATGTGGCGCGTATGTCTGATGATAGATGGACGAAGAAAGTGCTGGACTGGAGGCCTAGAACAGGACGCAGAAGCGTAGGTAGGCCCCAAACAAGATGGTCCGATGATATTAAAAGAGTGGCGGGCCTGCACTGGAGGAGAGTTGCGTCCAACAGAAATTTATGGAAGTCCAAGAGGGAGGCCTTTGTTCAATACTGGACACAAGAAGAAGGCTGAGGTAAGGTAAGGTAATATTTTCTTGGCGTAATACTGACGATTCTTCAATAGTATAATATGATCGGAATTTCGAAAAAAAATTACCAGGCCCATTATCTAAAAGAAGATGGTTCAAGGCGTTCGACATATCGAAAATAAATGTCAAAATTAAATAAAAAAAAATTAAAAAAAAAATGTAACAACCTTATTTATTTATTTATTTATTATTTATTTATTATTGCAATAAACGGCTTTCGCCTTTTACAGTTTTTAAAAAGTACAAACAATTTTTTACATACATTACAAGCGTAATATAATATAACATCTCTTTCCGTGATCAGACTAAATATTACAATATTTACATAGTAGCTGTAGCTTACTATGTATCCGTAACTACAATAATAACATAAAAAATAGTAAACATGCATTACCAATTTTAATCACGTATTGTTCTATTTTTCTCCCTGTAAATTTAACTTATGAGAACTTAGCTTTACAATTTTATGTAACATTTTTGTGTAACGTTTTTGTTATCGTTACATATATTCTATGTAACACTTTATGTCACTTTGTGGCAAAATTCACGGCCTGACCCTTATAGAATGTGCGATACTTACAATAAGAACTTTTCACAGTGCGATATGGCTGGTATATCGAACCATGGATTTAAGCGACTTATCGGTCGTCACGTTTTTGGTCCTGGGCCTGTCTCGGAGGTGAGCTAAATACCCCCCCCCTTTCCCAATTTCCTTTTTAAAGAGCCAATTACGTCAGGTTTGTGAGAAAAGAGAGTAGAATAAGATGAAAAAAATAAAATATATGTTTGATAAAATGTGAAGTGTTTGGGATAGTATTTATTTTTAGTCTTTTTTAAATTTTTGATTTTTCTTATTTTTAGACTTTTTTTGTATTGTTATTGCATACATTTGGGAAGTGTGAATGTGTTTGTGCGAATGAATGTATTATGTGTGTGTGAAATTGGGTGAGTGGGTGTATTGTGAATGAATGTATTGTGTGTAAGATTTTCTATAAGTGTTTTGTGTGTTATTGCTGAAGTGTGCACTGTTTGGATGTAAGACTATTGGAATGTTTTTGCACTTACATGTTTATATTTATGTCTTTCATCTGTTGTGTGCCATACAAATGAATAAATAAATAAATCAGTAATTCGGATACTTACCCAGTACATTGTGGAAAAATGTACTTTTTTTAACTTTTATTAATAAAAAATATGTTTACAATGTCTATATTATTTTGCCTAATCCCTTATGGGGATTTTGGGCTGTGATCTCAACTATCTTACATTACAATAATAAAATTAAACGATCAAAAAATAAATATTGTACATATGTTATACGAGTACCTATAATAAATTCTGTCCGTCCCGCAAAGTCCAGAACAACCTGTGCCCAGCCCTTAGATCAACCATCGAGGATTTTTGTGTAATATGTATCCTTTAACCTTCTTTTTGAACTCCTCGATGGATTCGCATTACTTCAAACAGGCAGGCATGGGGTTCCAAACCTTGGGCAGCAACACATTGTCGGTCCTACGTCCATAGTCATTGTAAAATTTGTTAATGCGCAACAGTTTGTTAGCCACTGATCTAGTCTGTCTACCATGTGCTATTAAAAATCCGTCTTTAGGTCTTACTGCAAGAAAATATTCTTTAAGAAAACCGAGGAGTTTTGAAATATTTCAAATTCCTATACCATTTTGAAATTTCGGCGACGGGGGGGTAGAAATTTTAATGTTTGAGAAATATTGTAGAAATTTAAGCAAGTCAATATTCGCTATTCGCATTCGCATTTGCGAATGTCGGCAACAAATATTCGCATTCGCATTCGCGAATATCCAAAATCAGACATTCGTTACATCACTAATGCAGATGATGTGGCGCTGGTGGCTCAAGCGAAGACCTTTGAGGAACTGGAATTGACTTAGAGAATTTCCAGAAATACTTAGAGAGTTGGCATCTGCAGCCAAATCCAAAAAAGACCGCAGCGCTGGCATTGCACTTGAATAAATTTAGATACCTCTATTCTAAATTTTGTATTCTGCAGGTTCTCAAATAACCGGAATATCGTTATTTCCTTACTGAGAATCGTACCAGACATAAATATGTATTCGTTCGTCCTAAGAAACGCACAGTTTTTGGTCAGCAGCATTACACATATTTCGGAGAGACCCAATTCAATAACCTGCCATCAGACGTGAGAAAGACTCCAAGAGGCGACGAACTTATAAAAATAATAAAAAAGCGCTACAAGCCGGATAAGACGGGATAGAACTTTCAGCAACAATTTTGAGATTCGGGCTCATGATGTCATCATTGAGCACTGAATCGCGTAAAAGTGATGTATTTCTGTGTTTTAGTGCCATTGTTTTTTTTTTTCACGTATACTTAAAAATGCCAAAGAAAACTGTGGTTTTTGATGTCATTTACCCTTATCTCGAAAAAGAAATGTATCTTTTCCGAAAATTACCCGATTTTCAAAATTCTTTTAGTGTTTCCTTCAAGAAACCTCAAAGATTGATATTGAAATAAAAAAAAATGATGGAAAAACTTATTGTGGAAAAAAATTATTACTAAAATGGAAATCCAAAAATAAAAATATATGTGCATATGTGCTTTTCCGCACAGACCCCATGGGGCCCTTTTTTGCAGCGGGCACAAATTAAGTTACTCTCACTCAAAAGTAGCATCATGCGATTTGAATGAACCACAATGTCACTTCTACCATCACTTTCTTCACAACTTGAACTATGACCAGTTTCATTTGAACTATTTTCAAATTCTGACATTTTGGGTTAAAAAATATTTATTAACCGAATCTTTTTTAAACTGTATTTAACTTTGACCCATGTTGAATTTTATATATACAATACGAATTAAGTGAAAAAAATATCGTTGCGTGCATGTGACCTTCCCTGCTGCACGTCTATCACGTACTGATATCGCGAGCGCAATTGCGCTCGTGGCACTTTTGGCATGTTTACACACGAGCGCAATTGCGCCTGTTGGCACTTAAACGGTTAAACACAGCGTAAAAAATAAACTACTCACTAAAATCTGTACTTACTATTTTAATTTCTCTTCCATTTGACTTCTTGAACTAAAAAAAATATGATTTTCTATTTCGAAAAATTGTATAAGACAAGAATAAACCATAATTACAATGAACTTCGCAATTATTTTGGCAACCGCCATCACTCTAACGTCAAGGTAACTGTCAGAGCGATAATCACCTTGCTATGATTTCGGTTGTTCGGTTGATCATCCGACGACATCCTTGAACGCAACAGTGCGAGTCGTCGGGTGACTCGCTCCAGATTCGTGAACGGCTGGAGCATCATCGAGTGATTACTCGGCGACTGTATGAACGCTGCCCAAGTAATCTCTCACTTTTTCTATGGTGGAAGTCGTTATTGGCAACATTGATAATACGTGTCACTTTTTTCCATCATTGTTTGAGGATTGTCAAAAACGCCGAATTCCGATTCGGAAAGTGCACGAAGATTTCTACAAAATATCAAAGGTATATTTTGGTGCTAGGTCTACACATACTCGTTGCTGTTGGATTCGTTTATGCAACATGCTATTTTGTTTTAAATATATCACTTTCTATTGATAAATAAACGTCTGCCGGGGGAGCATTTCATAAGAGCCACTACCTATGTTTTGTTTAATCTAACTAAAAACTTATTCTATTGCGCTGTTTAATCTGCCATTTAAACTAAATTAATCGGAAACTCCAAGCTTCTTTTATACCCAATATTCCAAAATGTTTAGTGAGAAAGTGCGCAATGATGTTTATTTTAACCTTTAAATTTCTTTATAGAAGTCAAGATGATCACTGATACACAGCTAGCAATCTTCTCCAATGTTTTGGGGATAACTCTCTTCCTGCTAGTGGTCTTATACCATTACATAAATGCCAACTCTACCAAATAAATTTGTAAGTATTATCTATGTATTGAGTAGTTATTATACTTAATGTTTATGTCCAAATATTAAAGCTTCTATTACATGGTGGTGTACTTTTTACAGATAGAATAAGTTCAAATTGTATTGCTTTTGTTGGTAGTAAATGTAATCAGTCAAACATAAACATAATTGACAATAAATTTGCTGTGGCATAAAATAGCACCAGCATTAACCTTCAATCAGTTGAGCGTAAAATGTTGATATGTCTTGCATGCACGTAAATAAAAGCAAATTATTAGTTTTGTGCCTAAAGAATCAACAAAACTCCATCAAATTTGGAACTAGGATGATTTAGTGGTCCCATCCATAGAAAAAGTAATTTTTTTTTTTTTTTTTTTTTTTTTTTTTTTTTTTTTTTTTTTTTTTTTTTTTTTTTTTTTTTTTTTTTTTTTTTTTTTTTTTAAACGGCTATCGCCTTTTACATCAAGAAAATACATTACACAATAATAAAATCACCAATTTCCAATTAAAAAGCATTAACAATTACTAAAAACATAATTAAAACAATACAATAATTCATCAACTTATCCATCTCACATCATCAATTAAATACAATCCTTCATAAATCTCATACAAAACACAGAGAACGTTAATACAGTTAAAATAACAAATTTTGCAAACAATTAATTGTATATTTATATGCATTTCTTCCCATTCAGTTCATAAAAAAATAATCAAAATAATAACGAAATGTATGACATGACGTCTCGCTATCATCAGGCGGGTAACAATTATAATTTTACTACAAACTGTATAATGTACAGTAAGCGCCCGCCTATGAGGCAGCGAGTATGGTACAACTTGGATTGGTCAATGGTAAAAAACACAAATATACACAAAAACTCATGATAAAAAATAATTACGAGACTAAAATAAATCTAGAGATTAAAATATTCAATGTAAGGTTGATAAACTGATATTGTGAACAAGTTGTAAGATTGAAATTTCATCTATAAATATTGCAAATCACATCAGTAAGTAAGTTAATCGTAGCAAAAACGAATACATACATAATCAAAATATTAAAAATATAATTAAAAATTTAAATCGTATAAGTAATTAAATAACTTCACTCATGTCATAAAATAAAATTATACAGTAATCACAAACAAAGGAGATGAAGTGAATAATTAAAATCTTTATAACATCAATACCGTGAAACATACCAATCTATTATCATATAAAATAAAGGAAAATTATTATGAATTAAATACATTCAATTTCACTAAAATTCAAAATATGAGTCAACAATTTGGGGGGCGAAAAATATCTTTTACCAGATTCCTGAAACTATTTAGGTTTATATTGAACAAGTCTATGTCTGATAAGTACCGGTTTCCTAAGCCGTGTAACCGAGGAATAACTGTATGTGTGACGTAGTTTGTCGTGAAGTTGTCGCAATAAAACAATTCACGGCTCCTCGTATATCTACTAGGTACACGATAATTGATGAGCTGCACTAATTCAGGGTTGTCAAAACAATTATTAACAATTTTAAATAAAAATATAAGATCATTTACGATTCTTCTATCTTCCAAACTTTCCAATTTCAATTCCTTTTGTAAATATTCATAACTTAATTCTTCTAGTGGTATACGTAATTTAAAGTTAATGTATCTTAAGAATCTATGCTGAACGCGCTCAATATTATTAATGTGGACATTATAACTTGGTGACCAAATTTGAGAATTATATTCAAGATGACTTCTAACAAGTGATTGATACAAACGCAAGATTGCAAAGATATTTTCGAAGTCAGTAACAGTGCGCAGGACGAACCCCAACGTTTTTAGAGCTCTATTGGTGACTTCAGAAATGTGAGATGAGAATGATAATTTCTCATCAAAAATGACACCAAGGTCACGTATTTCTTTTACCAATTCCAATTTGGTGTTGTCTAGATGGTAATTATATTCTATTTTGTTTTTAATTCTAGCAAATCGTATAAATTGACATTTTTTGGCATTAAGCAAGAGTTGATTTTTTTTACACCAGTCGTTTAACTTATTGAGGTTATTCTGCAAAACGATACAATCCTGAAAACTTTCTACTCTTTTAAAGATCTTCAAGTCATCAGCAAAAAGCAGATAGCCCACATCAGTCAATTCATAGACAAGATCATTAATGAAAACAAGGAAAAGCAGTGGAGCTAGGTGGCTACCCTGTGGAATTCCGCTGGTAGCCATAAAACTATTAGAGAAGACTTTATCCATTCTAACGCGCAATGTCCGGTCCGTCAAATAACTTTCGAACCATTTCAGTAAGGGGTTACTTATACCTAGCGTTGATAATTTAATTAGGAGGATTTTGTGTGATACTTTATCGAAGGCCTTGCTGAAGTCCGTGTAGACACTGTCCACCTGGCAACCTTCAGCAAGACCCTCTACAATATAGTTTTCATAAATTGTCAGATTCGTAAGAGTAGATCTATCCGGCAGGAATCCGTGCTGCTGATGTTCAATAACCGGGCGTATGATAGGCAAGATGCGCTCCAACACGAGGGATTCGAACATCTTTGGGATAGCAGATTGTATACAGATCGGTCTATAGTTAGATATGTCAGCCTTGCATCCCTTTTTGAATATCGGCGTAATGTTACCCATTTTCCAAGAAGAGGGGAAGTGCCCCTTCTCAAGAGATTTGTTAAAAATTATAGTGAGAGGGATAACAAGAGCATTTATACATTTTTTTAGAAATATAGGAGGTATGTAGTCGGGACCTGAGGATTTCCTTGGATCAAGGTGAAGCAACATGAAATTAACTCTATCGGAATCAATGGGACACTTAGACAGATTCACTGATCTGTTGCTAGTAATAAAGCATTCATTAGTACTATTGGTATTATTTTCGAATACATTACCAAAAAACTCCGCGAATTTATTTACAATTTTTTCCTTTCCACTAACACTCTCTCGTTCCAAAAACATTTGTGCAGGGTAACTGCTATCACACTTGCTTAGAGAGTTTTTAAATTTCCATAACGATCTCATATCATTAGTTACACTTTCGGCTTCCTTAATATATTTTGAGTAGCAGGTAGCCTTGATTTCGTTGCACTTAGCTCTCAGGTTAGAGAAGATCCTGTAGAATCTCATGTCATTGGTTTCCTTGTAGTTTCTGTGAGCAAGTTTCTTCTCTTGTATAAGTAATTTCAATTCTGGAGTAAACCACTTGGGATAAGTATTTTTCCTGAATACTTCATAAGGTATGAATCTATTTATAGTATCGTACAATAGACCGTAGAATGCGGCCACGACGAATTCTATGTTATCATTCCCCAGGAAACTCCAGTCACTAGAAAATAAGAACTCCGTTGCCTCGGCGTAGTTTCCCTTTTTGAAATTCAATGAAAAAGACGGTCCATCGCATGAATTTGTGACGTTCATATCCATTTTTACGAGTAGTGGTGGATGGTGGGAGTCAATTGGTACTAGTTCTTCATTTGCCTGCTCCACATAGACAGTATTGCTGTTTGTAAAAACAAGATCGAGAAGGCGTCCTCTTGAATTGTATATATAATTACGTTGACTTAGCCCCAAAAAATTTATAGTTTCGAGTACTTCCCTTGCTCCCTCGCGGTTTCCTTCGTTGTTAGGAACTGAATCCTCCTTTGAAGACCATCCAATGTTTGGCAGGTTGAAATCACCAAAGAGCAATAGTTTTACATTCGGATATTTACAGTGCAACTCCTCAATCTCGTCGCAATAAGATTTGTATATGTCTGGCGTAGATGATGGTGGTATATATACATTACCAATTATCACCTTCTCTTGACCGAGGTTAGCAGTTACAAATATTTGTTCCAAATTATTGTGTTTTGTTTTGATAGGTGTTGTAGGGATATTATTCTTTATTGCTATTAAAACACCTCCTCCCCTTTCTTTCTTACTTGTTTGTTTATTGCGATCCTTCCTGTAGATGTTATACGTGTTAAAACCCAACTCTGAATTCTTTATTGAATCGTCCAACCAAGTCTCGGTAAGTATATATATGTTGTAGTCCAGTACTGGTATATTTTGCCGAAGTAGTGATAGTTTAGTTCTTATTCCTCTGATATTTTGTGAATAGAAAGTAAGCCTATTTATTAGTTTTTTTTATTAACTGCAACAATCTTTGGCGTACCGTTAGAATACTTAATGACAATATTATTCTCCCCACCGTTTTTTCTGGTTTCCAACTCGTCCCACAGGGCCTTTAGCTGGGATCTTTGCATTTCAGTAAGATCCTGTTTCACTCTTATGTGTTTAGGTAGCTTGAATTTATTCAGAAATACAGACTTGGCATCTTCACTATCGTTAAATGTAACTTTAAGGGGTCTTACTTTATCATTTTGTCTAATACCCAATCTATGTACCTTCAAAACTGGAATGCCATTTAAAGTGTCTATGCCGTTAATAAGCCCCGACACATGATTTAGATCTTCGGTGATTTGATCACGCGCTTGTGTATCAGAGTTCGGTTCAGGTACGTTGAACAATAAAATATTCTTCGATCGCGTGTTCCTTTCCGCTAGTTCTGTGATAGTGTCACATATGTCAACGGTTTTATTTGATGAAGAATCTATTTCAGATCGAGTAATCCTCTCTTTTAGAAGCTTAATTTCTGTTTCTTGGCTTGCAATCTTAGCCGTTGCAATACTCATTGCTGCCATAAATTCAACAGTTATTGGATTGATTTTAGCAATATGGTCCCGTGTGAATTTACTGTTTTCTGTTATCAACTGGGATAAAGCGCCGGCGGCCTTTTTCACCATAGAGATAATTTCTAGTGCATCCATCATACTATTATTCTCTATGAGTTTGAGAGAAAAGAGACTCAAATTAATAATTGAATTGTAATATTATTAATTAAAAAACCAGTTGAGTGACAACCCTGTTTCTGTTTTATTTTCTCCACTGATGATTGGTTGTGGCGGTGTTTACGGGAACTGCTCGGATTGGCCGAATGTTCCAATAGTGCTTGTATGTTGTAGAACAAAAATCTTGAGTTTGTTAATTTATAAGTATTTTAAATATGCACTCACCGCACTCAGCAGTTTCCGTTTAATTACAGGTATTGAAATTTCTATGAGGTTTACAGTGAGTATAGATAGTTTCGTATTTGTTCACTTTTTACTGAATTATAAATATTTCTATCGCCAAAAGTTTGACAGCAAGTTTATAGTTTCACAGGTGATTGTTGTATTTGTAAGTCACTTGAGGAAATTGTCGCTATAAATGTAGAATTACTTTTCATAATTTTTGGAACTTTACCTTTTCGTTACTGTCATACATTGCCTCATGTATGCTCTCCTAATCAATGTGCTCAACACGTATCTGTCCTATTTATAGCATCTGGTTTATAATTGATCCTGTCAATTAAGTCTTGGACACCCATGCTTCCTAACACTCCCTCTTTCAGATAAAAACACCCTCTTCGTCGTCCTCTCATTGTGTATTCGCTCCACATGTCTATCCACAAAACTTTTCTCGAATCCGCTCACTCTCCCGATATCCTCATTCTTCACTATATTTTGCAATGATTTAACAACAATTCTTCTCTTTCTTCAATATTACTGAAAATTTGTTGGAATCATGAGTTTTTACATATTTTCCATTTTAAATATTTGATTTAATCAAATTAAATATTTGATTATGACGAACTTTCACAGTGTTTGCTCTTCAAAAATAAATCAATTCCATTTTCATGATTGATTTTGTATTGCATTGCAGTATTAAAAAATTGCATCATAGCAGAATAATAGAATAATCACCTGGAAGCTTTACTTAATAAAATTCATTTATTTATTTATTCATCACAAACATATGCCAACAGGCCCAACATATACATATTAAAAATAAACACAATAGCAAATGACATGAGTAATGCTGTGCCCCTTTACAGGCATAAATATCTTATTTACTGAGTCACACCTCCCAAACCCCCACCCACCCACTCATGTTTCCTTTTGTAAAAATGTTTACTTTCTTTTCGTGAATTTTTGACAATTGTTTTTTTTTTGTTTCAGGTCACAAAATACAATTATAAGTTACTATGTACACAAATTTTATTTTTATCGTTTTATTTTCATTATTTTAAGAGTAAATAAACATTTTGTGAACTACATGCTTTATTTTCATTAATCTTTCCTCTTTCTCACAAACATGAATACCAATGTAATGAATCTAGAGATTTAAATATCTGCTCTCATCGGAATAGAACATTTCGGACTTAAGCCCGTTCAATGTCTGTACCCTAAAAGAAACCCAAAACCTGAAAACCTTTCTATTTTGGAAATTAATCAAAAAGAATTTCAGTTGTTAGTATAGTAATGAGTTCTGTGAAGGGACTGGGTAGAAATCAAATTTCAGTTGGATTCCACTCTACACAAACTCCTTCTTGAGAATACGATCCTTCAGACCAAAGGGTACACATGCGTCATCCCAATGCATGGCATCTCCTGAATGAGATTAATCCAAGGCGTACCTGTGGGAGATAAATACTCTGGAAAGTCTAAATGATCATGGTAAAATCTTAAAATACAGCAGGTCAGATTTCAAGGATAAAACTAACATCCTTCAATTTGGAAATCCTCAAGGACAGTTGTGGTCACCTTTAACGGCCAGAGGCTCTCTGAGTAGGTCAATCCCAACCTTGTCGTTTTGATTGTTGTGAACAACAACTTGGAGAAAATTCCACTAACACTAATATCACTACTACCTGCAAATTTTAGTCCCGACAAGTATAGTATGCCCTGAACTAACTAGGTAAAGAAAAAACTATAAATGTAACAATGACTGAAAAGAACATATCATTTAAAGAAGCATCAAAAACTATCCCAAAAACACATTGTCTCATCTCGTCCTTCAATGCTCCTCTCAGGAGCACAAGGCAGAAACCACCCTTCTCAATACGTAGCATCTGTGCAACAATCTGATGTTATTGTCATAGGAACGGTGTATTGTGGAAGAGGGATGCCCGGGCCGTCGGAACCCTTATAGACGAAAGAACAATGCTCTTTTTGGCCAACTATCACTGAACATTCTAAGAATATGGCCCAACTAAGACCATCATCTATCCTGTACTACAGATGTTTGCTGGGTGTGCTGGCACGCAGTATCATTTGTGACTTGCTTATAGCACATAACATCCAAGATTCTTGTAAGAGACTTTTCAATCATGATTAGGTGCCAAGATTCACAGCCATATTTATTTCATCATCATATGGCTAATAGCCTTATACAAAATTGTTAAAAAAAAAAACATAAAATGCACATTTCATAGAATGTATAAAATTCTATCTATCATAAAATCAATAAGTAAAATATGGAACAAAGGCAAAAATTTGGAAACAAATTTACAAACAACAATATGAGTCTTGACGTATGCAACATTCATAGATATGAGTCCAAACGCCCTCCAAATTCTGTCCATGTTATTGAAGGTCCCGCTAGCAGCTCCTATGCAGATTGGTAATTCCAATTGGAGATCACCTTCTGGCATTATGGTTGTTCCCAGGTATTTAAACTTATTGACCTGGGTATTTTCAACCATTAGTGCGGTGCGGAATATAGATATACTCCGGCTTACGATTTGAATGATTCTCCACATGTATTTTTGAATAAAATGGATGAGAAGTCAATATGTTATATAATTAATGCGACTTTCACCTCTGGGGAAATTCCTGAGGATTAAAAAATACAAAGGATCATCCCAATCCCCAAACTCCTCTTAAATAACATTACCATACTGCAAATAACAAATAAAATAGTCGACTTAGGACTACGGCAATGTGATACAATATTGGTTTGAATTTCATGACACAGTGGAACAGTTGGAAATGAACTGGTCGATTGTGATGCAAAAGAGGCTACTGCAGAAAACGATCATCTCTGGATCAATGCAAAACACCTAATTCCCTTACTAAAAATAAAAACTAGGAAGTTATGGGAAAAGATCTGGAGATGCCCTCTTTATAACAATCGTTATTTTTACTTTCATTTGGACCACCTAGGTATTCCATTTCCTACATCTGTCTGTAACGTTTTGATAAATACCAGGGTGAATGACCTATTGCATGTTTTATAAATGAATCAGATAAAAAAAATATAAACATTGTTTACTCTCTAACTCTTCAGAACAATATAATTATGTAAGTAAGATAACTTGCTACTAGCAATTCCTTACCTACTTCTACAATACAATACAAAAGGGAAAAGATGATTCAATTAACTTAAGTTATTGAATTTGCTAGTTTAATTTACTAGTAACATTTGTTAACAATAAATCAACATCTAAAAGATATTTCTAATTGTTTTAATAGTTTAACATGTATCTCTACTTTAACCTAAATTCTTGTATCAGTATTCTTTTTATTTACTAAATCAATAAAATAATCACCGCACATCAGCGGCGTGCCTTCCATACATGCAAATAATGCAACGCATGCTCTACAATAAATGTAAAATCTTAAAAATTGTCTAATATAGTAGTGTAGAATATCATTTGAAGATTATTTATGAATTTCTACCTACTACAGTATTTAATTTTTAAGATTTATTACCTTATTTTAGGGCATGCGTTGCATATTTGCATGTATGGAAGGCACGCGCCTGCCGCACATGTAATAACCTGAAAAAAATCCAAATTCTTGCCTGAAGATCAAAACATTGCGTTTACCAAGTACCTCAGTCACTAGCAACTTTATTACGAATGTTTGGAGTCATAAAACTTCACTAATACCACTAAAAAATATTGCACTTGAGAATGACAGGATACCCATTGAAACTTTGGTCACGCGTATAATAATTTTTAGTGGTATTAGTAACGTTTTCTGACTCCAATTCGTAATTACGTTTAGAAACTACCACAACGTTGCTGCCAAATCAATCAATAATACTAACAACTATTTTAAATATTTACATTCCAATTTGCTACATTCTTGCTTAAACACCTATTAAAGATTAAGGTTTAAGTCTACATATGGCCGGTTTCAATAACCTATCTATCCGCTGTCAATTGAAATCTATTGTGCGATATATTTGATACAATTGATTTCAATTGACAGTACAAATAGGTAGGTTATTGAAACCAGTCACTAGTTATCTCTGGGATTGAATTAAAAAAAGGCACAATAATGAAAAAAAGATGTTTATTTACGCTTACATTTAAATTACGCTTAAATTTTAATTTTCAAATATAAAAAGTGATAAACTAATCCTTCCTCAGTTCAAATGTTTCTTCAACAATTCCATCTTTAGTAATGATGTTAATAAAAATACTGTCTCCAGTGTAAATGTCACGCTCAGCAGCGGAAATGAATACATCCTTTATAATCTTTAAAGCCTTGTCCTTGCTTGCAGGAACTTTCTCTACATTTTGCATATTCTTAAAACCCATTTGGTTATCCAACAGAGGCTGCAATAAAGCACCGGCTGAACCACCAGCTCGGTAGTTAGATCTTTCACAATGTCCAATAGGATCGTAGCTATAAACACAACCCTTACCCTCATTGTCCAGACCAGCTAACACATTAGAGATGTAGTATGGGAAGAACCTCTTGTAGTACAACATTGTAGACAGCATTTGAGCGACTGCTGGAGTGGACATCGGTTTCCTGTGCTCATGTAAATACATTTGCATTCGAGCTTGAAGTAACCTGGTTAGAGTGAGCGTATCACACCAGCAACCTGTAGCTCCTAATACAGTTGTATCAGAAAGCTTAAATAACTTCTTTTGCTCTCTAGTATATATGGAAAAACCTGTGCTGAGACGAGTATCGGCTCCAATTATAACGAAGTCATCACCGGCAATAGCCACCACGCTTCCACCATTATCTGCATAAGGACTGAATGACACCTTTTTAGCTCCTTGCACTTCGTAATCAGGAAAAGTATTCGCGGTACTCAACATTTTCGAGAATTAAAATGATCTTCTCAAATTGAACAATTGTGACGAGCACTTTTTGAAACACAATCCAACCATAAACAATATCTCCGAAAGTTAAATGTCATTCTAGCCACAGGGCAGCGTTCATAGAGTCGTCGAGTGATCACTCGACGTCGCTCCAGCCGTTCACGCGCCCGGAGCGAGTCACCCGACGACTCGCACTTTCGCGTTCAGGATGTCGTCGAGCGTACAACCGAACAACCGAATTCATAGCAGGGTGATTATCGCTCTGACAGTTAACTTGACGTTTGAGTGATGATGGCTGTCAAAACAATTGCGAAGTTAATCGTAATTATGATGTATTCTTGTCGTATACAATTTTTCAAAATAGAAAATCATATTTTTTAGTTAAAGATGTGAAATGGAAGAGAAATTAAAAAAGTTAGTGCAGATTTTTCAGATCGCGAATGAATTTTACGAAAATTGCGCCATTACAATGACATTTGGATCATAAAACGCTCAAAGTTGTTCACGATATCCGGGGTGACATTCGCCACTCACTGCAACTTCATGGTCGCTCAGGTCACTCGACGTCGAGCGATAATCATGCTATCGTGAACCCAGCCCTGAATACATCAAAGAAAAACTCATAGCGGAATCGCCCAAAAACTTTGCTTAAGGGGCGTTCACATTATTTGTTCATTTTCAGTGAATACTCTGGATAATCCTCCAAAATGTAAAGGTGTAAACAACCGTTTCATTAATAATGATCACTAAAGTAGCATTCACATTGCTTCACTTTGGATGATCATCCAGAGTGTCAGGGTCAAACCTGTTCATCGAAAGTGAACACGTCTGTTCACATTTGTTCATCCTATGCTTTCACTGCCATGTCAACACTCTCACTCATGTTGTATGTAGTTTGACGTATTTTCGAAAAAAAAGAAATATTTTAATAAAAGAAAATGAAAAATTACATTAAATAAAAATTAAAACAAATAAATGTAATAGGGAACTTGCACATATTTTTTTTATTCTTCAACATCTTGGACTACACAATATTTGTATGATCTTTTTGGAAACTTTTTGTAATATTTACCTCCTTCCAAAATGTTAAAAACCGGACTCAAATACCAAGCGATTGTTAATCCCATACATTACGATAAACAACAAAACATCACTCAGGACATGTGACGTCACAAATGCAATAACCATCGACATGGCGTTCAAACAGCGGGCGAAAAATCGTGATTTTATTTATTAAAATAATAAATGAAAAATATTTATTTTGGAGTTTTAATCAAAATATAATCGATAAATAAACTTTTTCTACCTAATTAATGCATTTCACAAAATATTCCTCTCGAGTGCAAGTTCGCTATACTCGAAAGCACGATAATTTGGTTCATTTAATACTAATTCATAGAGAATAATATATGATAATTAGTAGGATAAAATTGTTTATGGTCGTTTCAGTGAAATAACCTTTCATAAAAATTATGTCAGGTGGTAATCGCTTTCTTCCGTCATCGTTAAGGGGCGTTCACATTTGTTCACTTTCAGTGATCACTCCGGATGATCCTCCAAGATGAATAGGTGTGAACGGGCGTTTCATCGCTAGTGATCACTAGCGATGACGGAGGAAAGAGATTACCACTCGTCATAATTTTGATGAAAGGTCCTTTCACTGAAACGACCATAAACAAGTTTTATCTTATTATTTGTTTTATTCTCTATGAATTTGTATTGAAAGTCAGAATCATGTACAAAATTATTATGCAGTCGAGAACTGTATTAATTTGTTTTAAGGGTTATTTACTTACATTTTTTAATTTATTTAATTATTTTTATACGAAAATACGTCAAACTACATACAACATGAGTGAGAGTGTTGACATGGCAGTGAATGCATAGGATGAACAAATGTGAACAGTCGTGTTCACTTTCGATGAACAGGTTTGACCCTGACACTCTGGATGATCATCCAAAGTGAAGCAATGTGAATGCTACTTAAATAATATTTATAAATTAATTCAAATTAACAAATTACATAAAAATAAAAATATTGATGAAACGTCTATTCACACCTTTGATGAAACGTATACTATAGACCACTAAAGGTTACGTGGTCTTGTCTGTGGATTTGCTTTTGCTTGGAGGGCAAAGAGTCAGATTGCGCAAATCATCCTTGTAAGATGTTATGCCATAAGAGAAAAAAAAGAAAGTCAGACGACAAAATAATAACAAAATCGACACTGACAGTTTTTTTGATTATTAGGTATTCTTTAGGCGTTCCACCTAATATTATACCGTAATCGTCTGTTGTGTTGGGATGCCTGATCCCCCTCAATGATTTTTCTGTGACGTCATCCTTTAATGGTCTATTGATGAAACGTCTATTCACACCTTTTCATTTTGGAGGATCTTCCTGAGTGATCACTGAATAGTGAACAAATTGAACATCCCTTTTATCGCTGAATTTCGTTATTGTTTATGGTTACTACTTCCTGCATAGACTTATTTCCTGTTTAATATTTCCATAGAAAGAGTTGACGATCCACGAAGGCCGTTAAAATTGTTTGCCGAAGACGACGGTCGCCGCCATTTTGCTTGATTTAGCGGCTTTGGACGAGCGTATTCTTGCGTGAGTGAAATCTAAATAGGGTGTCAAAAAAGTTTAACATTTTGTGTTAATGTTGGTTTTTAGAAGAAGACAGTGGTGCATCATCATTTCATTAAGTTTATTGTGTGGGTGAAGCTTTAATTTTATTTGTACATTATCAAATAGGTGTGGCTCTCAAGCATGCATTTATGACGCCATTGTTTTTTTTTTATTACAGACGTCCGTATTGACTCGTTGCAACTTTAATGATTGGATTACCGCGTAGCGAAAGAGACCTCATCACAGTCAAAATTCGCAACATGAAGAGGAGTTCTTCACGAGATAGCCTTCACAGAGTGAAGCGCAGCCGAAGCAGCATCGGACGATACGATGATAGTTCCGATGAAAGAATCACTCCTGAAAGAATAAGAAGAAGAGTTCGGTCACCGAGTCCCAGGGGCCGATACGTTTCTCCTCATAGGGATGAATACCTTCGCAGAGAAATTCGTGAGCCTCCGCCAGAACGTTCATATTCATACAAAGTACTGTGTGTCAGTGCTCTGCACCCCAAAGCATCTGATGAGGTCATCAAAGATACTTTATACAGGGAGTACAAGAAATATGGAGATCTGAGTATAAAGATATCCCACGAGTTAGAAGAGAGAGTAGCATATGTGTGTTTCCGTAATTCGGAGGATGCAAGAGATGCTAAGCATGGCAAACCTCGTATCATCTTATATGACAAAGTGGCAATAGTGGATCCTGTGTATGAAAGTGTCAGGTCGGAGTCTTATAGAAGTAGACCATTGAGTGTGACACCTGAATATGAAAGACAATACTCTTATGCCTGGTCTCCAGTGCCAGAAAGACGTCGCATCATCCCAGAACATGAAAGAGCATACGGTATCCCTCCCGCTGTACCCCATCACAGAGAATTCCGTCCTCCCATGCACCATGAATATCCCATGGCTGGACCTCCAATGCATCACAGACCTCCCATGCACCATCCCATGCATCCTCATCCACACCCTCATCCACACTACATGCCTCGCCCTTATATACCACGTCCTCACCACCCTCCATTTGAGAAGATCGAGAACAAGAAAGATAAATTCCCCAATTATCTGCACCATGTACAGCCTGAAGATGACCCTCTGGCTACTCGCACACTATTTGCTGGTAATTTGGAGATCAACATATCTGATGAGGAACTGCGTAGAATATTTGGAAGATTTGGCATTGTGGAAGATATTGATATTAAACGCCCCACACCCGGCACAGGCAATGCTTTTGCTTTTGTTCGCTATCAGACTTTGGATATGGCACATAAGGCCAAGGTGGAGTTATCTGGACAGTATATTGGCAAATTCCAGTGTAAAATCGGATATGGCAAGGCGACTCCTACGACCAGAGTGTGGGTAGGGGGACTGGGGCCGTGGACATCAGTGGCACAGTTGGAGAGAGAGTTTGATAGGTTTGGTGCTATCAAGAAGATAGAGTACTCCAAGGGAGATACCAGCGCTTATATTCTATATGATTCTATTGACGCTGCACAAGAGGCTGTCAAGGATATGAGAGGTTTTCATCTGGGAGGACCAGACAAAAGACTTCGCATTGATTTTGCAGATGCTGGTAATGGCAGTGGATATCGTCCTAAGCCCGGATATCCTACGCCTGGCCCAGATGCTCCCGAGTATCAAGAGTCTTATGAAGGCGGGAGCGGCTGGGAAGAAGGCTCATATGGGTACGGTAATTACAGAGGTAGAGGCGGGTATAGGGGGCGAGGTAGGGGAGCTGGACCAGGACGTGCTCCACCTGGGGAATATCCACGAGGAGAAGAGGAATGGAGAAGGGATGAATACAGAAGGAGCGGCTCTCACTCTCCTAGGAGGAGTGTAGGCAGTGATTCTGATGGCTCCCTTAGACGTGTGGGTGCCCTAGCTTCTGCACGTACATTACCTGAGGTTGCCAGAAAATCCACCACTACGTGGAATGGTGCTCTCATTTTAAAGAACTCTTTATTCCCTGCCAAATTTCATCTCACAGATGGTGATCCAGATATTGTAGATTGTCTTATGAAGGATGAAGACGGCAAACATCAGTTGAGGATTACTCAAAGGTTGAGGTTAGATCAGCCAAAGTTAGATGATGTACAGAAGCGTATTGCTACATGCAGTTCACACAGCATATTTCTTGGTTTGGCTGGGTCTACCGCTTCCGTAAGTAGTGATGAGGCGGGAGTGCAGACAAGACCTTTGAGAAACTTGGTGTCATATCTGAAACAGAAAGAAGCTGCGGGAGTAATATCACTACTAAACAAAGAAACAGAGGCCACTGGTGTCTTGTACTCCTTTCCACCGTGCGACTTCTCTACTGAACTCTTGAAGAGAACTTGCCACAATCTAACAGAGGAAAGTCTCAAAGAAGATCACTTGGTTATTGTGGTAGTCAGGGGTGGAACAGCTTAAGTAATATTATTGAATATTTGGTTGAGTTTAGTAATATTTTATTATTTTTTATTATTTGAGGTAAGGGTAATAATATGCTTAACTTCTGCACACATCTAACTTCCAGCAAATACAATGTTCTCTTCTATTTTAATAGCTGCAGTCATAATAAATAAATAAATATAGTTATTGTTAGGGTGTGTCAGTGAATGGTGTCTTCTCACCTCATATGATGATATTGTTATTGGTGATTATTATTTTTAGTGCATTATGTTATACAATCTTCATCTTGAAAGCATTTTATAATCTATAGTTGTTAAGACTGCCAGTTACAAAGTATGTGAAGTTCCATTGTATAGCATGTTCTATGTGATTGTGTATTTGAACAAAATAATATTCAGCGTGGACACTGATCCCAACAGATTCAGTTGTAGAAATGAAAACAGTTATAACTTTTATATAAATTGATGTGCTTTGTATCTTGATATATTGTGTAAGTGAAGATTTAAATCATTTTGTTTAGTGAGATAGTGTGTGTTGGTTGTATGAAGCAATAGTTTTTATTCATTATAATAATACTATGTAGATGAAAAGCTACATAAGAATAAAGTTAATTTGACACTGGTATAGTGGATACTGAAGTTGTTGCATTAGGTGAATGTTCACTTCCCATTTATTTCACGGATACAATGTGAAAAATATTTCAATAATTAGTTAAAATGTTGTGCTTTATTTAGACTTAATAGTTTTTCAGATTCTATTGATATTTCTCAAGTACACTACTCTTGTGAGAATCATCCCACTCAGGTTGTCCTCTAGTGTTACTATATTTGTATATCAAATAGTTTTGTTCCGTTGATGACACATGAATTGATAATAGTTGGTTATCTAGTATTGTGGTAAGTTTAGTGAATAATCCATTAAATGTGCAACTGCTATATGTTCTATTCAGTGTAATTTATAATAATGTGTAGTGTTAGTGTGTTTAAATAGAATATTATTAAATACAAATTATGTCTTGTTATTTTATAATATGAGATTGTGTCCGAGTGTAAGTTTCCTATAACCCATCCTGTTGTAATCAATGTTGTATTGGAGTATTGAACTATTTATTACATTGGGGTAATAGTAAATAGAATCATGTGATTGTGTTGTGATGAAAAATAACTAGTCGTTTATAATGAAACATGTATGGAATAATTTCCATATGTTCGCTGTAATAGATTGTTCAGTTTTTGGTGTAATTTGAAAGTTACCATGTGATCAAGTTAAACTAATTGAGTTACTTGCTAGTGCAGAGGTCCTCCGTTAATTGGCCTCTTACGAACAATTTTTTTGTGATTTTCCCAGCTGTGATCCCGTTTCCATGTCTAGTCAGTACAGATTCGGGTAGTATATTTATGTATATAAATATATAGTGTCAAGTTATGTATGAGTGGAACGTTTTATATAAGAACAAATGCAGAAAATAAGTGGTTCAGTGGTGTTGAAGTATTAGATAGTTACAGACAATGTTAATATTACAGAAAACGATTGAGGATTCTATGATCAACAAGATAGAGTTTGTAAGTTGTTTTCATCTTTTATTACAGTATGCCCCATAAAAGTAAATAAGATTTAATTCTTTATGTTACTTCCAGGATAAGAAAGTCATGCAAGCCCCCTTATTAATGGGTGTAGGTACAAAAAGTTCTTCAGGCTTTACCAAAATAAATGTTGCATTTCTATGCCTTTGTACAGTGCAATATCCTTAAGATATTATATTATCTTTGTCCAGCATGGTTGCACTTTGCATATTCCTAACATGGTGTAGAAGACATCCAATACTAATAATAATAATAAACTTTATTGCGCCAAATCAATATGTAAAGAAGAACAAAAAACATGGTATCACAACAATAGAATTAATAATTTTGTGCAATGGGCGAGTTTATTGCTGAAGCGCAATATCTTCCAACTAACCCAATACTAAATCCTTAGACTGAAAGCTTGGATGTCAAGTTTTTGTTGTATCCTTTTGATTTCAGGTTTCTTCTACTCCTAGTGTCCCATATGGAAATGTGTGAAGAATTTGGTAAGTATAATAAATTTAAGGTGAGTTAAATAATGTATAACATTCTCAGAGGTGTCCCAATTCAAGTTGATTTGACCTGATTGTATCAGCATTATGACTGATGACATTTTCAGGCCAGGAGCAATTGTAGCATTTTTTGTGCCTTCGAATGCAATAATTGAGCCTCTGTTAATTTTTTATGATGACATGTAGCTTTATGTTCACTGAAACCTATATACTTTGAAATATAGAGAGCTCTCATTTATCTATTTTTGTATTGCTTATATAGCGTCTATGATTTTTCTTCAATAAAAATAGTTTCTTTATCAAATCTCGTCTTTCATTGCAATGTCTCTTGTGGAATTTTATTTACAATGAACTGAGTTTATTTGCTGAGGAAGGCCAATTCCCTAGGAAGATATCTGTTTCAAATTCGATGATGAAGTATGCCACTAATTAGAATAAGGTATATGATGGACAATTAACATACCTACGTTTAAAAAAATGTTCTATTATTCTTTTTAGCTGTTCAACAAACTGATAAGTCGTGTATATGGGATCACTTGGAACATTTTATAGGAAATAATTATTATACAGAACGTTAATGGGATTATTTCTTTTGGTGTGTTTGGGATGTTTTGTTTACTCAAAATTTGTACAGAGCTACATTTTATTGAATGGTTTCTGTTGTTGTATACTGTATGTTTGTTCAAATGTTAAACAAGCTCATGGAACATGTAGAGGGAACAGGGATACCAAATTAATACAGATGTTACATTTTTATTAGATTATTTCTTTTGGTGTATGTATAAGTGATGTTTGAAGTATTTATTAAGTATCGGAAATGAAAAAAACCTGGAAAATATTCCAAATTATACCATCTGCAGGTAAACCCTACGAGTTTGTCTAACATGCTGTAAATACCTGTAGATTCAATTTCGATATGATACCCCGAATAAATTATGATTACTTGCAAAAATAGTATTTCATATTATACCCTACCAGTTAGTCCATTCTGCCAAATAATACAATTTGAGTACCCACAAAATGTTCCCTTTATATACCTTGTCAATTCGCTTAGCGTTCTGCCAAATTCTGTGTACACTAGAAGAAATTGTCCCAAAAAAATGTGAGGTTCTGTATAAATTTGATAACCTTCAAAATATCCAAAGTTGTTCCGTTTATATAACAGGCACTGGTATATAAATTATGTAAGAAGAAAAATAAAGAATTGAACAATATATAAATTTTTGAGTACCATCAAAGTTTCCTGAATGGTCCCTCTATACATAGACATATCTTTGCCTCTATATACCTCATCAGTTCGCAGTGTGACCAGATTTTATTTTCAAAAACTACTAAATTCTTAAAATGGTATAGGAATTTGAAGTATTTCAAGAACTCCTCGGTTTTGTTAAACAATATTTTATCACAGTACCTTTTTACCGGGTATTTGTACCGACTGTTGTTACTTTTCGGGTATTTTTATACCGACTACTGAAAAAAGTTACTCGCTTGAATTTCTACCCCCCCCCCGTCGCCGAATTTTCAAAATGGTATAGGAATTTGAAGTATTTAAAAAACTCCTCGGTTTTCTTCAACAATATTTTCTCGCAGTACCTTTTTCCAAAATGTACCCGGTATTTGTACCGACAATTATTTTCGAATCAGTAAAGTAGCATTCACATTGCTTCACTTTGGATGATCATCCATAGTGTCAGGGTCATACCTGTTCATCGAAAGTGAACACGTCTGTTCACATTAGTTCATCCTATGCTTTCACTGCCATGTCAACACTCTCAGTCATGTTGTATGTATTTTGACATATTTTCGTACAAAAATAATTAAATAAACAAAAAAATGAAAAATAGCCCTTAAAACAAATTAATATAGTTCTCGACTGCATAATAATTTTGTACATGATTGACATTCTATACAAATTCATAGAGAATAAAACAAAAATAAGATAAAATTTGTTTATGGTCGTTTCAGTGAAAGGTCCTTTCATCGAAATTACGACGAGCTGTAATCGCTTTCATCTGTCATCGCTAGTGATCACTATTGATGAAACGCCCGTTCACACCTGTTCATCTTGGAGGATCATCCGGAGTGATCACTGAAAGTGAACGTATGTGAACGACCCTTAAGTATCGGGTACATTTCCCAAGTACCCGATAATTTA
Source organism: Athripsodes cinereus (assembly GCA_947579605.1). Classification (NCBI taxonomy): domain Eukaryota; kingdom Metazoa; phylum Arthropoda; class Insecta; order Trichoptera; family Leptoceridae; genus Athripsodes; species Athripsodes cinereus. Next base: position 9,730,057 of record OX388318.1, read on the forward strand.
TCTACCAATTACCGACTAAATACAAAAACTACCAAATCTGGTCACACTGTCAGTTCGACAGACGCTCTGCTTAACATCCTGCATATTATACCCAAACTAGATGAAATAAAATAGAAAATGTGACGCGCTGTGTAATTATTGTCCTTCATATAGATTTTGCTTAAATGCGCAGGAAGCGGCATGCTTGACACATTGTATAAGCTTGTCTGCAAAATATATGAGACAGGAGAGATACCTGAAGATTTTGCCAAATGTCTGATACGAGCGCTACCTTCTAAGATACTCACCAACATTACAATAATGAAAAGGGGGGAAAGTAAAATCAACGAAACACTTTCAGAAGATCGATTTGGATTCCGCAAAGAGACAGGTACAAGAGATGCAATTCTGAGTCGACTTATTCTGGAAAAGAGAATAGTAAATAGAAACACATATGTAGCATTCATCGACCTAGAAAAAGCATTCGATAAAGTAGGTACCTAGAATGGGAACAACTTTTTAACACTCTAAACCAGATAGGAATGAGTTATAAAGACAGAAGAGCAATCTGGAGCCTATACAAGAACGAAATGGCTGTAATTAAAAGCGGAGAGAGCTGCGCAGAAGCAAGGGTAGAACAAGGTGTAAGACAGGGATGCTCAATGTCGCCAGCTCTCTTTAACTGCTATATACAGCGAGCTATTAGTCATGTGTAATACAGATCCGACCCGAGTCAAATGTTCGGGTCCTTCCAAATTGACCCGCGGGTCTACAGATCACCTACGGATCTTACGGGTCCTAATGATCTGTTTGAGCGGAGACCCGTTGGATCTGTGAGGACCCGATGACCCGAAAGATCTGTTTGAGACGATGACATGTAGGATCCGTTTAAGCGGATGACACGTAAGTTCTGTATGTTTTGTTCACAAATTGAATAGAATGACCGTTTGTACTTACCCATACATACATACCATCACGCCGCTTCCCATACATACAAATCCGTATTCTAATAATATATTGTGTTTTATTGCTGGAAAGTATCGCAAAGTTTTGCTAGTCTCTAAAAACATTTTTCACAAAATAATACTACAATACACAAACACAAAATATTTCACAAAAAAATATCATGGCGAAACATTTTGTGAAACCAATACTTTTTCATATAAAATGTTTACCTTTAATCAATAGCTTATCCACTATTTATTTCAACTAAACCTTTGCACAGTTCACAATAAAAAGTATTTTCCTAATTGAAATTAATTGGTAGTATGTTGTTTTTTTTCCTTTATTTATATTGTTTTTCTTTGTTTATGCATTATTTCTCTTGACTGTTTTTTTTTTTAATTTGTATTATTTGTAAAGGCTGATACAGCTATTTGTTATGTAAATAAATAAATATTTTATGGCCAATAAATGTCATTATTATTATTCTTATAATTATTGAGTACTCCGTTCATATATTAAGTGTAAAAATCTCCATACCGTATGAAAGACATAGTGGATCATAGACAATAAGCTATCAACACCGGAAACAGATCCGACCCGTAGACACAGGTATACATGCTGCAACCGGAAAGACCCGTGACCCGTGTATGTACCTACAGCGGAAACGGGTCCGAGCTAAAGACAAAGATCTGGGTTGTAACCGGAAAGACCCGTGACCCGAATCATATGTTCGGCTCACTGCTATCAGTGGACCCGAACGGGTCGGGTCGCCTCAAAGTGATCTGTTACCCATGACTACGAGCTATTGATGAACTGAGAGAAGAAATGAAGAACTGGACAGGAGTAAAAATAAATGGGAAAAAGGTTGACATGATTCGATATGTTGACGATATAGCACTGCTCGCAGACTCCGAGATGGAGCTGAACGAAGCCTTAGGAAAAATGGAAAGTATACTGTTGTCAAAGTTCAACATGAAAATAAATAAAGACAAAACAAAATGTATGGTCGTTGGAAAGGATGAAGCGAATGTGAACATTGCCAAAAATGGAGTGAGCATCAAACAAGTAAAAGAGTTCGTGTACTTGGGCAGCAGAATAAACCAGGACGGACGCTCCAAATCAGAAATTGTGAGCAGAATAAACCAGGCAAGAATTGCCTTTAACAAATAATCTAAAATTTTGGAATCCCCCAATATTGATTTAAGCGTGAGGAAGAATCTCACTAAAGCTTTTGTGTGGAGCATTTTGCTATATGGGTGCGAGACGTGGACCATCAGCAAGAGGGAAAGCGGACGGTTAGCGGCATTTGAAATGTGATGCTATAGACGCATGCTGAAGATTCATTGGTGGCAAAACGTCGAAAACGAAGAAGTGTTAACCAGGGTTGGCGAAAAAAGGCAACTCCTTAAAAGAATCTGCCAACAACGAGCTAACTGGATTGGCCACAACATCAGGCACCCAGGACTGCTCATCGCAATCGCAGAGGGTAGGACCGAAGGCACAAATGGCAGGATGTCGAACACGGTAGTTTGAAACAGCAATTGGTGGGATTGGTGAACGTACCATGGGTAAAGTGCACTTAAACCAGCCTAAGCCGATTCGTAAGCATCGGGACACCTTTCCTGCTTCATACAAAAGGGAGTTTGCACAGTCTGTTGGTTGTGCGGATGAGGTGTCTGTTGGGTAATATTCTTAATATCTTCACTCTCGCTGGTGTAAAAATCCAGTTAATTGCGAAAACTTCGTTTAACATACTTATATATAATATTATGATGTATTATTCGATAAGTATGAATCAAATTACAATCTATGCATCACTTGCAGCCTGCAAGTTGCAGGGTAGAGAAGAGAGTATTAGGTGTTCCGACGCTTACGAATCGGCATAGGCTGGCTTAAGCGCTTTACACCATGGTAACGTTCACCAATTCCACCTTTTTCTCCCTTATGCTTCTCTCATATTAATCTTTTCAGAGCGGGTGACTGCATTCATCGCTGAAAAGCGACTTCATCCAGCCAACCGCACCTACTGGGATTTGAACCCATCACCTCTGTATTACGAGTCAAGTACTCGAACCATTAGGCTACAGGGGTGTGTGGGTAATTATTATTAGCTGCAAATTCACATCTACCGCGACTCTATCGAATAATACATAGTGTTGTGGAATTCTCAAGAAATAATTTTTGGAGAAATTTACCGAGAAATTTCTCGGTAAATTTCTCGAAGTAGAGAATTTACCGAGATTTTTTTTTTTTTTTTTATTTAACAGTAATATAATAATAAATCAGTACTTTATTCAATCAATCAATAACAATGTACAAATGTTGAGACAATTTATCACCAATATTGCTACAATTAAAGTTAGTCAATACCGGATATTTTTTCATATATTTTGTAGGGGAATTCCGCCGCATTATCGCCAATAAATAATAGGGGAATCCCCATGGGAAAAAATCAGAGAAATTTCTCTTCATTCAGAGAAATTCTCGGAGAAATTTCTCGTTCTCGAGAAATTTCTCATGCATGCTCTCCTGTTCAATGTGCTCAACACGTGACCGTCCTGTAGGATTTGATTTAAATGATCTTGCCATTTAATCCTCGGACGTCCACGTCTCCGAGCACCATTCCTCTCAGCCAAATATATCTTCTTAGTCATTCTGTCCTCATTCATTCTTTCCACGTGCCCAAACCACCTTAACTTATTTACATTCATCCTTGTTATTACACCAACTTTCATTCCACATTCCTTTCGTATATCACTGTTACGCACACGATCTCTCAGACTCTTGCCACACATCCTTCTCAACGATCTCATTTCCACTGCATTTATGCCACTTTCATCCTTTTTTAACCATGTCCACGTCTCACTTGCATACATAAGTGTTGGCACTAAGATAGCATAGTGCACCAACCTTTTAGCTGTGGTGGATATGTTTCTATTTGCAATTATTGGTCGGATTGCACCATTTACCTTATTGCCAGCAACTTTTCTCCTTTCAATATCGCTTTCACACTTCCCATCTCTCGTGAACAAACTACCTAAGTACACACATTCGTCAACTTGCTCTAACACTTCGTTGTCAATCATTACCTGGCATACTGTTCTCTCACTTCCTCTTTCAAACACCATAATTTTTGTCTTTTTTGCATTCATTCTCAATCCATTTATCGCACAATTTTCATACACACACGTCATCATTCGCTGTAGATCACTTTCACTTTCAGCCATCAATACCAAATCATCGGCAAACATTAACGCTCTTACATTCATCCCATTCATATCAACACCTACATTCATTTCTTTCAATGGACGAATACAATGATCAATGTATAGGTTAACAAGCCATGGCGACATAACGCACCCTTGTTTTACTCCTTTTGTCAGTGTGAACCATTCCGAGAGGTTATTGTTCACTCTAACACACGCAGAACTTCCTGTATATAGGGATGCAATGGCGCGAATTAGCCGACTACGGATAAAATATCACTTCGCATCATGGATGTATGTACTCTATTTAGGTCCATGCTTCGCATATACCTATATATATAGATTTATGGAATCATCCTCTTGGTGAATTTTCATAGACCTCAATTTCACTATAGGTACTTACTCATGAGCAGGGCTCATGAAGTTTGCTTATAAGCACGTAAATATTATACACTCGAGGGTATACCTACCATATACAACCAAAATGCACAGTCAGACTAGTGCCACAAAAGTTGTCAAAAACTATTCAAGTAATTGAACATTTTTCCTATGTTTGAATATGTTTGCAAAGCCTAAAAGTCATTTACCAATATCATCTTAATTAAAGTTCAAATAATACACGGGGAATTCGTATTGATCTAAACATTTTTTTTTTCATTTAACTGCCACCATGTCATCTCAAAACTTAAATGACAGTGCATTTTAGTTGTGTACCCTCGCACTGCAGATGCGACTTGGAACATTGTATGACGAAGCTCATTTAAGTGATTGAAGAGAGGCCCTCCTCACCTGGATATCTCACGAGTCGTAGACCCCTAAGTATTTAAAACTAAAATAATTGTCCTACTAGCAGACGAAGAGCCGTCGTAGGAATCTTTTATACAACTTCATTCTTCAATGCCCCTTTTGGAGGTAAGTTAATTTATTTAAAATAAAATACATGAAAAAAATAGGACAAGAATAACATAAAAATTAAAGAATGTTAAAATGTTAGTGAGTGAGTAATGACATAAGGCAGAGATTAAGTATCCAGAAACGTGCATTTAGGCGTACAGAGGGCGCAATCTTATGGCATCATTCAGCACCAGGGTTGCCAGATTGTGAATCCAAAATTACCGTACTTCTAGGGAAAAATTTCCGCACAATTACCGTACATCACTAAAGTGCGCCGTTAGCCACTATCTTCTCGTTAAGAAGGCCTTTTCCCGAGTACAGTCGTTTTCGTCCCCCCGTGCTCTCATGCTATGTACACGTGATAAACGTCCTTGAGCTTGATGGATACAAAAAAAAATGATTCGTGTACCAAATTACCGTACATTTTCCATACATTAGCTTTGATTTGAAATTACCGTACTTTTGACGTACGGTAATTTACTACCGTACGAGAAATGAAATTACCGTACAAGTACGGTAATTACCGTACGTCTGGCAACCCTGTTCAGCACAGAGCATTTTCACGGGATGTGCTCAGTATACTGCGCCCCCAATCCATAAGCACACCACAGATTCTCCGTCAGGTCAAGGTCGTTTAACTTACCTTTTAAACCACCATGGCCCGTCACAAGTTGGACAGTGTGGTGATTGAGGGAAAGCCTTTTATTCTCTTACATTCGTTGGGAAGAAAACTGTAAACTAATCTAGCAGTTCTCCCCCGATTCTATCTATTTTCCCAGACCTCAAAAGTTCCCTTTCGGAACAGGTCAATTTCTCTTTTGAGTCCTTCAGTCTTAGGCCACGCATGAATGGAGATGTTCAACGCTGTTGTCGCTGAGCTTGTGCTTGACTACCATGACTACATCTGAAATCATTCTAAAATTTCTAAATATAAAGACAAAGCCTAGTCCACTTTCATTTTATTGGACAATAATAGACCATTAAAGGTCACGTGGTCTTGTCTATGGATTTGCTTTTGCTTGGGGGGCAAACAGTCTGATTGCGCAAATCATCCTTGTAGGATGTTATGCCATAAGAGAAAAAAAAGAAAGTCAGACGACAAAATAATAACAAAATCGACACTGACAGTTTTTTTTATTATTAGGTATTCTTTAGGCGTTCCACCTCTAATATTACACCGTAATCGTCTGTTGTGTTGGGATGCCTGATGCCCCTCAATGATTTTTCTGTGACGTCATCCTTTAATGGTCTATACCATAGATATATATATACTAAACTGGATGAATAACTCGCCGCGTATCGCGAGCCAACGACAATTTGGCGGCAAATTGTGCTGTTAGGCAAAAGTTTAAAAATGGCCGAATTTTCATAGTATGAAAGGCTATAAAAAATCCTCGCCTCGCAGAAACTGTTATTGTAATCATCGATTTCTTATACAAAAATTAATTATGAACAGTGTACCTACATGATGAAACAGATGTCATATTTTTACAGTTGATAAATATTTCTGGAATCGACAATTAAATAAGGTGCCTCCTTTATAGCAAATAAAACAAGAAATATTTTATTTTACTTTTAATTACCGTTAATTTAAAAAAAATACCAATTAAACTAAAATATGTGTATCAAAAAAAACTAATTTCACTAAAATAGGATATAATAAATAAATATTATAGGAATGATCAGCATTTTCTAGGGTCATTTTATGACACCAGAAACTACATCTATTTACTACTATTATTACTTATTATATGTATATAGGTATCTATGCCATTACCATATTTTTTCCCTCTATATCAATTATTTGAACTCAAATAATATTATTACTACATTACACAACCCTACAGTATTATTTTTACTAATTTTCTTTTACGATAGCATTATAATTGTTATAGCTACACACATGTATGTAGACTTATTTTATTATCACCATTTTATCTTCCTTCTCTCTATTCTTAGATAATTTCTGATTTATATCTTACTTTAAAAAAACATGATTATGGCTGACTATGTTCATCCGAAACGTCGGAAATATATATCCCATCAGGGAATAATCCAAGTACACGGAGTAATCCGATACAAAATTTTATATAAATAATTTTATATAATAAATATTATAGGAATCACGGGATTGTTAACACAGGAAACTGGGGTAAATACTTAAATAAAACAAGTTATTTGTAAATACTTTATCTGTATATTTTGAAGCAAATACAATAATTTTTGAAGCATTAATAGATCTAATCACAAAATAATTAAAATACATTCAAATAACAAATAATATTGCAGCACATGAAACTATCATACTTAATACATCGGATTCAATTAAAATATAATCATAAAATATTAAACATTACTAAAAGTAATTAGTTATTAGTATACTTTTGTCTTATAGTAGTATTATTTTAAAGTCCCTTTACTCCATCGATTTGTGCAATTATAAGACGAACATGAAATAACCATTTTAGCGATTAGGAGAGTAAATTATAATTTAAAACGTCGAAAAATCCTTAAAGCGCACTTATAAACACGGAAACACGCACTTCTCTTTTGCCTAACAGAAACGTCAAACGCTAGAATTTTTTGGACCGCGCCAAGAACATACAAAATCATAGAAGTTATTTATCCAGTTATGTAGTATATATTATATCTATGGTCTATACTAAAAGCATTGACATTTCATTCTATGTTTCTGACGTTTCAATATTGTAAAAAAACTGAAATAAATAATAACGCAATCCAAAAAAAAATGACAAGAAATCGTAAGAAAATAGGCGAAATTTGCAATTTAAATGTGATTTTTTTGGGCCACTTGCAGATTTTTTTTATTACATAAAATTATTGTAAATTAGTATGAAAGAAACACAACCACAATTTATTTTAATTTTTCTTGCACTATTTTCTTAGATATTAGCTTTTAAAAATTGGATGTTCTCGGAATGATTAAAAACAATATGGCGGCGCTGTGACGTCACGGAGTCCCATGTGCGTATGAAATAACAATCTGTGGTTGCGAAAGTTACTATGATTCACGGGACTCCGTGACGTCATCAGCTGTTTAGAGTGTTTTGCCAAACGTCAAATATTTTGGGTTTTATTTTTGGAAATTCTCCATAATTTAGATATTTAAAAAAATTTAACTGACATATTTGAGTTTTCCAACCTCAAATTTACTGAATTCGATCATTTTTATTAAAATCCCCCACCACTGCAAGTGGCCCAATGGGCCACTGTGACAAGTACACTTGATCCAAGTGTACTCGAATAGTGTAAACCAGACTTTATGTATGTTTATCTTTGATTACGGACGTTATCTTTTTCTATGGTAAACAATTTGTCAGTTTTAAACTGGCGGACTTTTAACGTTTTGATGTTTTTAATATTGCAAAACTAGAAAAGAATGTTTGAAGCTTGCTCCATTAATGCAGATCACAAAGACCTAATCCACGACGTGGCTTACGACTTCTACGGAGAGCGCATGGCAACATGTTCCAGTGATCAGTTTGTTAAGGTTATGTTTTTGTATTGTTCGAGTATTGTTCCAAATCCTGATGTTTTTTATTTGTTATTTGGCAGGTTTCATCGCTCGATTAATGTCAACGACGTCCGAGTTGCAAATTTTTACTTAATTTTATTCATTTTATCAGTTAACTTTTGTCCTATTCCCAAAGCATGTACCACACTGGTAGATACACATTGATATCAATTTGTTTGTTTTGTCCATTATATTTGTTCTAAATATGAGTATTATTCATATATTTATATGATAAACATACTATAAATATGTAATTCTACAATTAAAATTTACAGATATGGGATCAAGATGCTGAAGGAAATTGGCAACTCTCCGCAAGTTGGAAAGCACATAGTGGATCTGTTTGGAAAGTAACGTGGGCACATCCAGAATTCGGTCAAGTGATTGCCACATGTTCCTTTGACAGAACTGCTGCAGTTTGGGAAGAAAGTGGTTAGTTAATTTGAATAATATCAATGTTAAAAAATTTTCCAAAATTCATCTATAGAAATTGTTAATTGAAAAACACCATCCACAAAAACACAAAAATAATGGGACGAGTAGAGGCATTTTCACGCAAGTATGTATTGGAAGTATTTAAATGAGTTACCAAAAACAAATGGTCGACTAACAATGAACTGATTCTAATACTACTTGTATGACTAAAAAAAAAACTAAGGTAGTGACTAATATTGAGTGACAAAAAAAATCATAATTGAGCTGAAAAAATGGGCAACAGTTATACAAGAAGAGCAACGGAATGACCCTATTCTGCGATTACATACCTATATTGAATGATTGAGAGAAAATACCAAGAGAAGCACTTCAAATATTTTCTTTATCAGTAACTTATAATTGTGTGTTAAATACACTCTTTTTTTTTTTAAATATTAAAATGATTTAGTTAAAACACTTTTTATCATTATTTTGAGATGAATTGTTTTTATTTATAAATGTAAGTTCTTCCTCATTTGTAACTATTTGCTCAACCAGTACATTCTCAATTTCTACCTCTCTTAAAAGTAAAAAAAATCCAAAGGCGTTTCGTAAATAACTCAGTTTCTACCCAAAATTCTCCTTCATAAACACAATGAAGTTTTATATGGGTGTTTATTTTGTGAAACTCCATAACTATTAATATGATTTAGAGTTTTACTAGTAACTTTATTACAGTGGCTTAAGTTACGATACGCTATGTTGTTTTCAAACTAAACCTATTATGTACATACCATCACGCCGCTTCCCTCGCGGGGTAGGCAGAAAGGATCGAGCGCCACTTCCTTCTATCCTTGCATATATCTTTCGCTTCCGTCACTGTCATACAATTCCTCATGCATGCTCTCCTGTTCAATGTGCTCAACACGTGACCGTCCTGTAGGATTTGATTTAAATGATCTTGCCATTTAATCCTCGGACGTCCACGTCTCCGAGCACCATTCCTCTCAGCCAAATATATCTTCTTAGTCATTCTGTCCTCATTCATTCTTTCCACGTGCCCAAACCACCTTAACTTATTTACATTCATCCTTGTTATTACACCAACTTTCATTCCACATTCCTTTCGTATATCACTGTTACGCACACGATCTCTCAGACTCTTGCCACACATCCTTCTCAACGATCTCATTTCCACTGCATTTATGCCACTTTCATCCTTTTTTAACCATGTCCACGTCTCACTTGCATACATAAGTGTTGGCACTAAGATAGCAGAGTGCACCAACCTTTTAGCTGTGGTGGATATGTTTCTATTTGCAATTATTGGTCGGATTGCACCATTTACCTTATTGCCAGCAACTTTTCTCCTTTCAATATCGCTTTCACACTTCCCATCTCTCGTGAACAAACTACCTAAGTACACACATTCGTCAACTTGCTCTAACACTTCGTTGTCAATCATTACCTGGCATACTGTTCTCTCACTTCCTCTTTCAAACACCATGATTTTTGTCTTTTTTGCATTCATTCTCAATCCATTAATCGCACAATTTTCATACACACACGTCATCATTCGCTGTAGATCACTTTCACTTTCAGCCATCAATACCAAATCATCGGCAAACATTAACGCTCTTACATTCATCCCATTCATATCAACACCTATTATGTACCTGAAACTAATTTATTATTTGTATGCTTTGATATATTTTTTATAATTAATTTTTAATTTTCTGTTGTAAAATAATGTAACACTTATAAACAGGTTTGCTGGAAGGGATTGTCTCCTGGCAATAAGCACACATATTGTATGTAGCTTTTGTTACAACAATGGTTTATTTTTATTGAAGATATTTCAGGAATTCAAGGACTCCTATTTATCCGTTTGGGTGACAATTTATTTATTCTTTCAGCTCTCTCAAGTCCATCAGTACCACTAAGCCAATGAGCAAATAATAATGGATTGAAAAGTGAACCTTTCTCTCTAGCACCGGAGGCTTTTCTTCTTTCAATCATATCATATCTTCCATTGCAAACAAACTTCCTAAATATACATATTCGTCTGCTTGCTCCAAACATTCATTTTCAACTTCTATTTCTCAAATAGTTATTTCCTTAACTCTCTTTCAAGTACCAGTGCTTTTGTCTATGCAATGTCAATTTTTAACCATGTACCTACACTGCTACGACTTTTGTACACACTCGAAAAGTTTTCTTTCATTCTCAGCTATTAACACTGAATCATCAGCATATATCAATGCATTCACTTGATTCCCATTCAATTCAACATCAACATCCGACCCTTGCAGAGGACACATGCAGTATTCCAAGAATAGGTTGAACAGCCACGGAGGCTTTACACAACCTTGTTTCATTTCTTTAGTGAGGGTGAATCACTCTGAGAGGGTATTGTTTGCTCTCACGCAACCAGATCTTCCCATATAGAGTGAAGAGATTGCACATATTAACTGGCTGGGCACTCCATACTCCAATAGTACGCGCCACAATCTTTCTCTGTCCACACATATACCTTCTCCAAGTCCACGAACATGCAGAAAAGGTTCTGGTATGGCCCAAGAATTTCTATACAATCATTTCTAGGGAGAAGATTTGATCAGTGCACTCTATTCCAAAAAGCTTGTCGTGTGTTAAAGTTCCTTCGGTGTCAACTCCTGTTTTCAGCCAAAATTTAAAAGAGTGCTACATAGATACTCTTACGTTATTCATTTGAATCTTTGTCTATTATCTATTAATATTATTCTAATCTTTCAGGTGAGGTGAATGGAACTGGCGAAAGAGGGAAGAGAGTTTGGTCTCGTAGAACAAGTTTAGGAGATTCTAGAACTTCTGTTACGGATATTAAATTTGGACCAAAAACTTTAGGTCTTCTCATAGCTACATGTTCCTTGGATGGAATCATTAGGTAAAAATAAAACAAACTCATTGTCATCACTGTATTTTGTTGTTGACAGTATCCCCACGAGTATAATGTGTCTTATAAATTAATAGATCAATATTAGCAAGTGATCAACCCTTAATTAGAGCAAAAATTATCCAAACTGATCCATATTTTTAACAAGTTAAAATGTTTTACATTTCATTATAAAAAATTAAAAGTTTATGATCAAACAATTTTTTTCAATGCATTACGTAAATCCTTTGTAAAATACTCAAAATCTTTTTTACACTACAAAAATTATGTTGATACTACATGGGTATGTCACCTTAAAATTACTTTACAAATGTAGTGTAGAATTGTAGAATATGGGAGAAGCATCTTGATCACTTTTGATACAAATCCCTTAAAGGATAGAGAGAGAGAGAGAGATATGTTTTGTATGGTCAGTTCACATTTTTTAAATTAAGAAATATAAAAGAAGGAATACGAAAACCAAATTATGATTCTGTTAAAGACACTATGTGACTTTTGAATATAGTTATCTAATTAGGTATGTTTTTTAATAGATGAATCTATGATTGTAAAAACCCAAATAAACTTTCAAACACCTCGATAGTTGGTATGTCTGTGTTGTGAAGGTGGAATAGGTGTATTAGAATAAGCCGAGTAACTGATGTGACATTGTGTTGCAGGATATATGAAGCTCCGGATGTAATGAATCTAGCACAATGGACCCTGCAGCATGAAATTCCTACCAAAGTGTCTCTCAGTTGCCTTACATGGAATCCATCATTATCAAGGTAATTTTTTTTTTTTTTTTTTGAAAAAAGATCCTACAATGCACTTATGTTACTTGAATTTATTCAAATTGCGATCGATTTCAGCTAATCGTTGCCATTGACGAGGGAAAGAATATTATAAATTTAGTAAACAATACTTCAATAATAGTACATATATTATTATTATAGTATAGTATTGTTACTATTGTAGTATAAGGGCCATTTCTGAATCATAATGAACTAACTAAACTAACTAATAATAGTTGACTAATATTAGTTATTATAGTAGATACAAATTCCTATTCAGCATTAGTTATGGACTATAAACAACTATAAACTCGATAACCATCAAGGACAGATGGTAAAATCTATGGGACAAACTATTATTAGTCGGTGATGCTGCAATACAAAATGTTTTTCACGTTCCGATTTACATTTCTGGCAACAATTTAATAGTTGTCGCGCGTGAAAATGTGAAATGTCAGATTGGCCGCTATATTTTGACGTTCGTATTTGCGTCGGTGGTGGTAAAATTTATACATGCTTAGAGTTGCGAGGGCCCTAAAAATATATATTTTTTACTTTTAATTGAAAAAACAACTTTACACTTCCAAAATATAGGAATATTCTGCGGCAAAATGACAGCATCTAATAATAGTCGCACATTAAAAGTCGTGAATAAAATTCTGCCAAATCCAACTTATTTTAGTCGTCAGTTGTCAACTAAAATTTCATTCTGAATACGAAATCCATAGAGCGACGAAATTTATGGTTTTACTAAGGTGTCAAAATGAACTAACTAAGTAAATTAGTTTTAGTACGGAAAACTGTGAATACAAATTAGAACTAATTATCATGACTTAACTATCTCCTCACACTTAGTGCAACTAAACTATTTTATGATTCAGAATTAGCCATAGTATTAACTATTATATTTTACTATTATTGTTTGCTGAAATTGATCAAAATTTATATACAGTGAAACCTCTATCTATCGTTCCTCGAATAATTGTTTTCCCGTATTTGTCGTTATTTTTTACAGTTCGGAATTAGTTTCATACAAAACACGTAAAAATATATCGCATCCATCGTTTCTCTATATGATTTTATCGCATTGACCTTTTAAATTACACAAAAAAAAATCGTATATATGTATAAAAACATTGGAGAACGAGCGAGAAAGAAGTCAAGTCAAAAGAAGAAAGTCTGCTGTCTTTTTTGATAGTACATCAGTAGGTACCTACAATAAAAAAGCAAATGACGATGAAAGATTACATACAGTATAAAGTATGATTTTGCTCTCCATGCAGCTTTCTTTTTTATTTTGTTACTAGGTATATTTTTTATTTCAACAAATTGATTTGTATCATTTTTATAAAACCTATATACTCGTGTGTACCTACATATGAAACATTAAAATACATATTAATATGATTTTTTCTATACTCCCGCATTCATTGTTTTCCCGCATACATAGTTTATTTCAATAGGTCCCTTCAAAAACGATAGATAGAGGTTTCACTGTACATTCAAGTAACAGAAGTGCATTGTAGAATACTCTTTTAAAAACATTCAAAATGTCTCCAAATTGTTACATAGTTAATTCTTCAAAAATAGATGATATTACATTTAAATCATTAATGATTTGAGGTATTTACCCGGAAGAGTGTTCAAATTCTGAAGAGCCAACTGGCTGCCTGTATTCCAAGAAAGAATTTGTCGAATAGAGTGCATAGAGTATCACATTTTGATCATATATTAAAATGTTGAATAAAATATGACTTTTTATAAACAGCGTGGTTAGAAAAAGGAGCCCTTTTTATAAATTAATACTTACTTAAAAAATTCTTTCCACATTGTCTTCCCTAGACTTAAACATGAACTCCGCACCATGCGCCAAATGCACATTAAAAATTTGAGCGCTATTACATTACTGGCAATTTTACATAACTACTTACGTGCGTGATTAAGACAAATCTTGTATTATGGGTACTAATACGACAGTACACATATGCAATGCAACAAAAACAACATGTAATACCCAGATCCAGGACAATTTGAAAAAGGTCATTTCTCATTTTTGCCTTGGTTGGGTATCGAATCTGGCACCTCATTATTCAAAGTATTACCTCTGAATCACACTGGTTGTCGTTGGCTGTTAGCTTATACAATTTTTATTTATTTTATTCTTGCACATCATCATTCACATAACAAAATCAACAGTTTACATAATAAAAAATGTGATGATGTGCAGTGGCGAGATTATCACTTTATAGTGATTTCTTCCATCTAACCACGTATGATGTTATTGAGTTTTTGAGTGAATACTTTGTTTACTTCTCTATATCTATACTATACCATCATGGCATATCCCGCAAGTGGGGTAGCCAGCAGACCAGCTGGATATAATAAACATGCAAGCTGTCCTCTATATCATTTCCATTCATTACCGGAAATTTAGTCTTAAGTTGTAGGCCAGAATCTTATAGAAGAAGTGGGGAGAAAAGAAAAGTAAGAAATGGAATATAAATTGAAATATAATTAAAACAGTTTGGGTAGATGGCACTCTTGTAGCTGCCTGAACCCATAACTTCTCCTTCTTTTAAATTCAAAATAATAGTTAAACATTAAATGATTTTATATATTTTTGCATTCCGACTAAAATATAGGGTAGGTTATTTAATTATATATAGTTTTTGGTGTTTACTGTGCTAAAGTTAAAATGTTAAATTGTAAAAATAGAAACATAAAATTAAATCTAATCAAAATTTGTGACAATAATATTTAACCAAATTTGTAGTGTAAAATTAGTAAACAATGTATTATAATGTGAAATAATAATGTAATTGCGCCCTTGAGATGATTTGAATCATGAAAACGGCGCAATATAAATGTTCCAATAATAATAATGTTTTGGCTGATGTACTTGTTGCATTGAAGCATGTCTGGGTGTATTTCTAATTATAGAATAAGTAGTCAGTTAGGTAAATGTCTTGCATGCAATATTTTATAACAACCTGCCTTTTGCAGGACATTCAAAAACTTTATGTGGCGGAACAAATCTCTTTGGAGGACTACACAGATAATTAATTCCACAACATGATTTTGTATTGTATTAAATCCACAGTGTGCAAGTATGATAGCTTTTCGATACAATTCTTGTTTGTTTCTAGAGCACATCCACCTATGGTTGCAGCGGGCAGTTCAGAGGGAGGTCGGATAGTTTTATTAGAATACAGCGAGAGTACCAGGAGATGGGCACGTGTGGAGCCACAAGGAACATGGCCGTCTATGCCTGAAGCTGTCAATGATTTGGCATTTGCTCCCAATCTAGGACGCTCTTATCATTTGCTAGCTGTTGCCACTTCAGATGTTCGAATCCTTGCAATAAAACCATCACCGTAAGTAACAAATATTTATAAAATAATAAAATATTATTCTGGCATTTGAATGAAGTGAAGTGGAAGTAAAACAGTGTTTTGTAATGAATTAAATTCATTTAATATGGATACACAAAAAGTGACGGATTACATCGAAAATAGTGTTTTGTAATATTTTATTATTTTGTAAAATGTCGTTCCACAAGGTTTCTCTTGATAATTTTGAATATTTAACAAATATTTTAGCACATAGATCATAATTTTTTAAATGTTTTGCCAATTAGTTTTTTCTAAACTTCATAACTAGATTTTAAATCTCTAATATTGGAAATATTACAGATATTTTAAATAAATACTCCTATTTTAGGGAGGGAGGCGGGAGATATACATCAGAAGTGGCTGCATCATTGGACCAACACGGAGCCCCGGCATGGAGAGTCTGTTGGAATGTTACTGGCACACTGCTGGCATCCTCAGGAGATGATGCCACTGTTAGATTATGGAAAAGTTTGTATTACTAATTGCCATGAGCTTTTTATTTGTGATTTGATTTTTGTGCATATGTAGGTGAAGGTCTTTAAGTACATCATTATGAACATATTCATCCTCTTTGTGTAGAATGCAGAAAATAATATATACTGTATGTATTGATTACAGGCCAAGTTCCATAGACAAACTAGTCGACATTTTTCATTATAATTTTTTGCTTATCATATGTACAAAATTATATTTTTCTTTCCATAAATAAAAAATCTATCTATTAAATCTTTGCTGTATTAATTAGAAGCACATTTTTCTTGGTGATTTTGACAGATTTTGGTAAGTGTCTAAAGACCCTGTATCTGGGAATAATATCTAAGCGGAGAGATCAATATTATGTGTTTTAGCAGAGTATCCCAGTATCCATAGTCCTCAGAATCGGTAGTCTTTAACTCTTTTCCATAAGAAATAAGTGGGAGACACAGTAATGCTTAAAAGTAAAATTATATTGTTTATTATCTGCAGCCAGGTTGGCCGGTGTGGCGCGTAGGTAACGCTCTTGCCTTTGAGTCACGAGGTCCCGGGTTCGATTCCCGGCCAGGGCAAAGTGAAGAATGACCTTTTCCAAATTGTCCTGGGTCTGGGTGTTACATGTATACATATGTGTGTATCGTCGCGTTAGTACTCATAATACAAGATTCATCTTAGTTTGGGACTAGCTCGATCTATGTGAATTGTCTATGTATGTTATGTTATGTTATTTATTCTGTTATTGTTATTGAATAATGTGTTGTTTTGTTACAGTGCAATATCAACAGCAATGGGTGTGTGCAGGTGTCTTACAAGGAGAGCCATCGCAGTCTCAGTCTAGTGGTGCCCCCCAGGCTAGTAATGCCAATGCTGGACCTAGCTCCGCAGCCAGGTACTACAAGTTGGGAGTCATCACTAATCCAGGACAGGTGCCCTGGCATTGAACATCATAACAACATCTAGTTTCTGAAATCAAACTGATAACAGCAACTATGTAAGTTAATGGAGAGTTTTTAGTGTAACATTTTCAGGTTGTTTTTACTATGTCAATTTAGTTGTTTAGCTTTTCTTACAAGTCATCGTTGTTAATTCAAAAAACTGTTTGATTAAATTTGACTAAATAGGCGGAAATCATCCTTATTCAGGTGCACTACCGATATTAAAACAAATATTGCTAATTTAATTAATGAACTTAAGGTTTAGTGAAAGAGATTACCTTCAGACAATAAGAACACCTATTCTATGTATATTTTATTGTAAGAATAAAGAGTTTGTTATTATGAAACTTCAGCTAGATATTTCATAAAAATTGGTAAGATGCAGTCGTGTGACCTCCATACAAGGCCAAAAGCTGGGGTTCACCTGAGATTTTAAAGCTTTGAAAAAACAAAAGTACAAAGTAACAATTTTAAATTATGCGTATCACCTAGAACAAAAGTGCGGCACTTTCTTCAAATTCTTAAGGATGACTGTGTGTTGATAGAAATCTATGTGAAAGAAGTATGTTAGGATAGATCTATATGGCGTTCCGTTCTATCTGCCTACCTTATTTGGGATACCACATGAGAGTAGATAGAATTATCGACTTTTTGTTGAGGGTGGGTTTACCTAGCTTAGTATGAAAACTCTACATGTCTAAATATTTTAATGCATCTATATTCAATATTGTAACATTTACCAGACAAGTCGTCCCTCTTCTGACTAACTGTCGTATCTGACATTTTTGTCGAAATCGAGTTAATCACCAATGTGCCCTGCATGTTTTTACTGAAAATCACACCTGTAACTGTTACCTTTATCCTGGAATAGCTTTCTGATTTGTTGTCGTATTTACAAATTATTCTAAATAAAATGTGTTGTATCTAGTGATGTGAGTAGAGAAAATTCTCCGGAGAAATTTCTCGAGAACGAGAAATTTCTCCGAGAATTTCTCCTCTGATGGAAGAGAAATTTCTCTATGATTTTTTCCATGGGGATTCCCCTATTATTTATTGATTTGGCGGTAACGTGGCGGGATTCCCCTACAAAATATATGAAAAAATATCCGGTATTGACATCACTACGTGGCAGTTCTTCACAGGCAGTGACTAGAATAGTGCAAGGTGGGCAAGAAGCAATTTATATTTAGATATTTTGTCGAAGAAACAGCAGGAAGGAAGCCACAACAATACAAGTGCAAGTTTTGTGGTGCCAAGTATGTAAAAAATGTAACAAGACAGGCCAATCATCTTGTAAAAAGTCCAAACAACAATTCTCCTCTGATGGAAGAGAAATTTCTCTTCATAATTTTTCTTAGTGGTATTATGACCCTTCTCCCAGAACACTGCAGCCAACCTGATTTTCTAAGTATATTCTTTTTACACATGACCATTTTTTGTTATTTATTTTATCTATTTACATATATTTACGGCCAAAGCCTTTTACATGTAAAACCCCTGTATACTTACAATACAAGTATACAAAGGTACGATTACTTTAAAAAAAGACACATTTCATGATTACATTTTTATTGAACATTGTAAAAATGATCAATAAAAAATATATTTGCCTCAAAATATACCATAATTAATTGTAGCAATATTGGTGATAAATTACCTCAACATTTGTATATTGTTATTGATTGATTGAATTAAGTACTGATTTATTATTATTATACTGTTAAATAAAAAAAAAAATTCTCAGAAAATTCTCTACTCCAAAAATTATTTCTTGAGAATTCCACAACAGTAGTTGTATCTACTAATTCCTCAAAATATCATCACAAAAATTATTCTGAGATATATAAGAATAGGTACAAATAAAATAATGTAGTATATTTATATTGTATCATATAACTAGGAGAGACGAAAAAATGCACGACAAAACACAAAAAAAACGCTCTCCTGAAAAATTTACATTTAGGCAGATACGACTGTTAAGTCAGAAGAGAGATTAATGTCTTCTATGGAAATTTGCATCATCAAGTATGTTCTTTTATAATAATTTGGTACTAATTGTTTGTTTATTCTAATAGGCAATTCGTTTGGATTGAATTTTCAACTAGGAGACAGTGAGAATAATCTGTGGATGGTTTTTTGTAATACATATTATTTGTTGTTGTTTCAGATCTGGCTGGGAGGAGGCGTATGTGATTACATTTGTGTGTGCTGTAATTGAAATTATATTCCTTCATATTATTATGTAACGTTATTTTTGTAAGCAATTATTATTATTATTATTTTTAATATTATTTTGTAATTACACACTGTACATGCATACCTACTATATTATAACTATATTATACTCTATGTCAGGAGTATGTTTGTTGATAATAGCATTAATTAATTAAGTAAATTACATTTTTATATAAAAAAATAGATAATTGTTCTTTATTAATCATGCCTTAACCCTTAATAGAATGTGTTGAAATTGGAGATAAACTAAAATTTTTTCATGATACACTGTCAGAAGTGATTTGGGAAAAAAATGGTGTGAACAGTTTGAGAAGGTCTTTACTCACCAAGCCTTGTAATTAGGGGATTTGATCCCGGTCCTTTTTTCTAATCCCGGGATTTTGGGATTATCTACAGTTGATCCCGGGATCCCGGGACGTCCCGGGATTGTATTGGTAATGTAAAGTGGTAACAAAAAGTCAGTAAACCAAGTCAAAATCAGCTTTTTTTTTATTTATGTGGCAATGAATTTAAGTTTTTAATCTGCAAAAAGTTGGTTAAACAAAATTATATGTACTTCAAACTTCTTCTAAAATAAACAAACAAGGCACTCATGATTTATAAAACTAACAATTTAACTTTTTTTATATTTTTAAATTGTATTCTTGTATTTGTATTTATTTCATAGTTTTAACCCAGAACAGTTTTAGTTTTGTGAGGCAATATATTCTATAATGTTGTTATTTATGTTTGTTTGTATGTACTATTTTTTTATTTTTTTTAAATCAACTTAGTTAGACTTATTTAGCTTAACCCATAACAAAAAAATACTTACTACAGGGAACAATGTTGAAACTCGTATTTTTAAATTAAATTGACCAGAGACTTTATGAATTATTTATTTGAATTAGGTCGGTGAGTAATTTTTTGATGCTATTTTTTAAAATATCAAATCGCTCGAGCATTGTTAAGAAACTATTGCAACGCGATTTGCAGTTAAACAATAAATTAAGCTCTCTTCCATGATCCTTTTCAATATAGTTTTGAAGCATAGTATCATTCTTCAAAGATGCTCTTTTGAAAAGAAGAACCACTACGAACTTTCATTACGACTTCATTAATATTCCAGTCATTGGTCAAACTCACCATTACCGGTTTTATAGATTAATCCTGAGTCTAGATCTTCATTATCATCATCCAAATCATCAATAAAAGGCCATAGCCGTTTATGTATTCAATAAATAAATAAATAAAATATCATCACTGATAGGTTCATTTGCAGGTATTTTTCTATACAATAAATCACAAACGGCTAAGTGAATACCGTGTGCAAAACAAACTAGGTGCTTTGCATTAACAAGTTTTTCAACTGTAATTTGGACCATCAGTAACTATTGCCACAATATCGTATCTAGTGAGATATCGAACTCAGAATAGCGCTCTTTTAAGATACTAATACAAGCTTTGGCTGTCAGTGATTCATTGATGCGAATGAGTCCCAAATTCTTCACTTATTGTATAATTGTATTAACCCCGAAAATCGGACTAAAATACGACCGGGATCCCGGGATTGAATCCCCTACTTGCAATGTGTATTATCTTAGGCTTTAAACTATCCTCGAGACCAAAACTACTCAGTCCAGAAGAAAATACTTTTACTACTACTTCTATACCATCACAACATATCTGACAAGCGGGGTAGTCAGAGGACTAACTATGCATGTAATAAACATGGAAATTGTCCTTTCTGTGTCTATAAAAAAATAAAACATTCAGGATGAGTGGTATGCCTCATCGCTGATTTGTATATGTTAATTGTTTTATGTGAGGTTTTACAAAAACCTGCCTTTTACAGGACACTCAAAAGCTTACAGAAAAAAGAGAGACCTTTTCTTTACCGGACACGCCACGGGATATTATATTAGTAAATTGTTTTCAGGGGGCCTAAAATGGCCACATTGAGCAATTCATCTACAATTCATAATTGGTGAAATGTTGTCATTAAATTGTTTTACAATTCCTAATATGATCCTATTATGATTCATTTAAAGTTGCGTTTTTAGCCCCCCTGGTCTACTCATGACACAGTCCAGGAAGTAATTTAGTGTCTTAGCTGGTATTCTGCATTAAATCATTTTTGTCACGGGATGGTGAGTAGATTGAGATTCTTTATACTTATTTGTGCCATCACAGGATCTTCCAGATGTGGGTTTGCCAGTGGAAATAAATAAGGAGGTCCCAAATTTTAATTCAATACTATGGATAAATAAATAAATTATTAACAATACAAATCTTGCTGCAATCATAACAGCTTTAAGCCAAAGCGACCCTGGTTGGAAAATAATATAAAGAAAAATAAAAAACAGTAAAAAAACTTCAACAAAATACTCTCAATCTCCGTGGGAAATTCCACGTATGTCACATGAAATATATTGATATCCATTACCAAATTATTGAGTATTTGTATAGCCTTTCCGACTGGTGACTCCAAATTTGTTCTGCTTTGTTGCAGATATAAAGTTAATGGTGACGGAAAACAGCAATGAACCCAAGTTTGAGTCGTATGGAATGCTAGGTTTAGCCGGGTAATCGTAAGAATAATCTCTCTTTCAGTTCCTGATATAGCTTTCCCTCGAATAAAAAACAACAGCTTTTGGTCTCCCTTTGCAATATATTGTCTCCTATTTAAACTCCTAAGTTGCCAGAGAAAAGTTCGGTAAGATCTTCAGATTTTTGATAGTTGTC
Source organism: Athripsodes cinereus (assembly GCA_947579605.1). Lineage (NCBI taxonomy): Eukaryota > Metazoa > Arthropoda > Insecta > Trichoptera > Leptoceridae > Athripsodes > Athripsodes cinereus. The sequence goes on from OX388318.1 coordinate 9,752,498, forward strand.
TAAGCAAAACATAAAAGTCTACTTTATCAAATGCAAAATCGTTGTAATTAACATCTATCTATACTCTGTTGTCCATATTCTTCGATATCCATGTGAAGAAATTTAACAAACTTATAGTAGAACACTGGTCTAAATCCATGCTGTTCATCAACATATTATGTTGATAGATACAAAATATATATTTAGGCTGTATTACTTTGAAATGCTCATGGTTTATAGTAAGTAATTTCTGCAGGGTCACCTTCTTTGAGGATAGGAGTTACCTTATTAACATTCCACACATCCATACCCTTTCGTTCAGCACACATATTAAACAAATGACGTAGAAACTCTTTATCAGGACTAGATGGATATTTGGGTTTTATATGTTTTTGTAAGTCATATTTCATGTCTGTACCTTCTATAAATCAATGGTTATTCAATCATTTCAAATGACCCTCGCATAGAATCCTCAGCAATCTGCTCATCAGAAGAAAAGAAAAACGCAAATTCATCTACAACCTCACCATCGCAAATATACAATCTTCCATTACAGGACATGCATGTAGGCTTGTTACTTTTTCTTGTCTCATTGACAAAATTCTAAAAGCATGACAGATTAAAAGCAATTTGCTTTACAGATGTATTGATATGGGGATTGGATGTAGGTACTGTGGTCAGATTCTATTAATTTCGTCATCCAACTTCTTTGCTTTATAAACTTGTTATAAGTAACATGTAAACCTGTTTTTCTATAATTTGTAGAAATATGTAATTATTTTTGAAAGTTATAAGTTATTTTTGAAACTTTATAGAGATAATACATATATACCAGTGATTCCCAAAGTGGTCCAGGTGGACCCTCAGGGGTCCACGGGTGACTCCATGGGGGTCCACGATGGCATGACTAAAAAATGGGGGTGTACGAGTCGTAAGTGGGGGTCCACGAATCCATTGTATATTGACATAAACAATAATAGGTACAAATAACCTAACCTATAAAACCGAGGAGTTTTTGAAATATTACAAATTCCTATACCATTGCGAAAATTTTATGACGGGGGGGGGGGGGGGGGGGTAGAAATACAAGGTCCACCGGAATCAGTAAATTTTTGAAAGTGGTCTATGAGAAAAAAAAGTTTAGGAACCTCTGATCTATAACTACCATCATAAGTGGAGTAGCCAATGGACCAATTGAGTGTAATAAACACGCAATATATGTACATTGTACATATAATATAAGTACTTAGCCTTCAGATAATTATGCACATATAACAATATAATAATATCCTAGTGTAAAATTAACATGAAAAAAATATATCCATCTATTTCTATATTTTGTTATATAGGCATCCAATTAAGTATTAAAAAAGGTTGTATGGACTACTGTACTAAGTGTGTTTGAACTTGATTCGAACTAGCTTGTTACCTAGCTGAAAGATTTCGAAAGCACTCTACAAATAATTACTTACAAATTCAAAACTTTTTATGGTGGAACAATCCTTGTAGATTCTGAAACGGATTTTACGAAATGGATTTACAATTTTGGATAGTACATTGTTAGCCATATTTACCATTTAACTTCTTCAGATTCCAGTTGGTGTTATTTAATATTGGGGTCATCTTTTATGGTTTTGTCTGATCTTGTCTCATTTTAAGAATTTATGGAAGACTTATTTTAAGAATTTCTGGAAAAACTAGCTCCACGTTTAGGTTCTTGCCTATTTTGTAAATTATTTTTAGATTTTTTTAAACTAAATTTCCTACACATACTCAATGGTCATTTGCAACCACAACTCAGCCATGAGGATAATCTGTAAATAATGCTTGTAATTTTTTATCATATATATTTGTTATAATGAAAAATGTTATAATTGTGAAATGTTTTCATAACAAATAAATAAAATAAAAATAATTATTGATTATAAAACTATTCTGTAATATTAGAAACGTCACTTACATAATTGTATTCATTAGTATTAAGTATTAATAATAATCTAGGCCAGTATTTCGCAACCCACCAGTGGGTCGTAAGCAAATATTGAGTGGGCCCTAATCGATGATTCGCCACCGTATAAGACATGAATAAAAAAATGTTGTTGAAGCAATGTTTGGAGAAAAAAAGCTAAAAGGCGGGTCCCAAGATTGGAAATTTTTTGAAGGGTTGGAGAGAAAGTCGCGGATTAGATATCATTCAATATATGGATGTCAGCACTTGTATACCTAATAGATAATAGGTATAGATAATTTATGTAGATAGATAGAGTAGGTGCCTGTGTATATCTCTAGTATGATTGTAGTTAATATGGGGGTAGCGCGGGTAGTTTGTATCACTTATTATGTACGTAGGTATATTTTTATTCGTTCCAATGAATTAGTTGTAGTGTGAGAAATGGTTTCTTGTAGGTGATTTATTTCGATCCCAAGCCACGCGGTAACAAATCTGTGGCCGGCGCCACAAATTATCTCCGTTACACCACAGAGATTTATCGCCTTCTTTCTTCTACACCCCCCCCTCTTATTCATTCCATACCCTAACGCTAACCGCCTGCCCCTCTCCTATATTATATCACGTATTATTATTATATGTGCCACATCCCATAGACATCCCCACATCTCCCACTGTCGCCTCGCGGAGACAATATTATTTATTGTAATTAGGTGGGTTTGTATCATATAGTTCCATTCAATTACTTAATTACCTACTTTTACTTGATTTCATCTCCATATTATTACGCAAACAAGCATTATTAATTACGTACATTATTTTTTCGATTCGGTAATGTTTCGAAATTCAAATCAATAATGAGTTACCTTTTTCATGACGGCAAATAAAATTATCAATAATATCATCTGCCCAGCATCAGAACACGTTTGTTACGTTCCTATTTAGGATTTTGTGCAATCCTCTATTTCATGAAAATCAAATACCTGTTTAGTGACTTTCCCTTGGTAGGTTACTTTTACTTCTATACTGATTAGCAATAATAGGCAAACTTTGGTATTCTCGATAACTTCTAGAAGTAGTCTTTTGTCATTGGCTGCGTCCAGATAATAGGATGCGAACGTTAATGGCATGGATCACGGTTAGGAAATACAAGTATAATAGAAAGTAAATTGTTTAAATAGTTTTACATATAAAAATGGCCGGTAACTGTTACATAGTAATTCATTCCAAAATAAGTGAAAATATGTAAGGTATAATAATTATAACAAAATTCATTTCTATTCCATTTGGCACGACTGGTTAAAAAAACTTGTATAACTTGGATATTTAACGCAATTGATGACTTTTTATTATTTTTAAACATAACGAAGAGTTTTTTTGCAACGAATGACGTTTTGTGTGATAAAAAAAAATCAATGATTAAACCATTTTCAGCATATTTCATTTCTCTCGCCATTGCAGTCATAATACTCGAAGATCTTTTTAAAAATTACATCTCAGTAATCAGTGCTACTACTAATATCAGTCTCGACAGGGATTGGAATTGAAAGAAAGAATTACTAATGTGTCGAGTCTTCTTTCACAATGGTTTTGAAAGGAAATTGATTAAAGCACTGGTCACACCTCATCGGCATTCTTATTTTTATTCTTCTTTCTTCTTACCCTATTGTCCCACCTCCCCCGCCTTCTCTCGTCACATCAGACACCATTCTTTCTCTCTCCGCCCCAATACACCCACCATTAAATGATTACCTTCACCTTTGGCTGAAAATTAATTTGCTTTTGGATGGATTCGGGATATTTCTATTGTATTATTATTTAACATTGATACTTTTATTGCTTGAATTTAATTTTAAATATAAGATTTATAAAATGACATTTGATTTCTTAAAGTTACCTACATACTTAATATATTTTATCATAATGACGATGTATTAACTTTTATCAATAAATTTATCTAGAGACGGTCTAGAGACTGTTAAACGGCGTCAAAATAAAATCATCCAAAATCTTCATCATCACTTGCTTCCCTTGCAGAGTAGGGAGAAAGGATCGAGTACCATTTAATCCTGTATACTTGCAAAAGATTTTTGGTTCCATAATATTCATTTAGTTTTTGATGCCTGCTGTCCTGTTCACTTTATTTAACTCGCCTAGTATCTGGTCTAAAATAATTTTCGTGAAATTTTGGAATGGAATTTTCGCTATTATATTTTTTTCGAGTTTTATGTTAAAGGCACCTACATTTCAGGAAAACTTTATTCATAAAAATAATTGTCTACACAAAAACAAGCGTTTTTATTTAAGGTTTAATTGAAAGAGACATATTTCGTTTTTTTGTGCATTTTCACTTCAAAAGATATTTTAAATTAATTTTTCTACCCATAAAAAGTGCTACAAACATGACTTGCAGAGTTCTTTATCGCCAACAAGTATAAATATATTATATTTTGACGATATTTCAAACTTTACATATTATCAAATGTGTTAGCTACATCCTTTTCGTTTCTTTTTGTATTGATAAAATTATAATAATTACGTACCTATATAGGCAAATGCACTTACTGGTATTGGTACATAAAATTCATATCATAATTTAAGATTAGATTGATCTGCGTGTATTGACTATATGTGTGTTAAAAGTTATGTAAACTTGATTTCGTATTTTAAATTGCTTCAGAAAATTGCATCACTCATGTCTTATGATAGGTATATCTAAATTGTTACTTGGTAGTACCTAACCCACACCTCCATGCTAAATGCATTTGGCATGAGTTAGTTTCTGCGAGGTGTGTATGTAGAAATAAGTATTATAATATTTATTGCATGTATATGTATGCAATGCACTATGCATGATAGTTGGGTGCTTTAGCTTTGAGCAAGTTTTGCATGATTCTGTTGCATGATTCTGTTTTGGAACTCGCCCTGGGGATAATGGGGGAGTAAAAACAAATATTAATAATACGTCTCAAGGGTAGAACTATGTTGTGCTACATACGACTTGCCAGCAATGTGCTGAAATATAACGAGATTGCAATTTCAGTACGAAAACGATGCATGTTAAAAAAGTCTTTTAAATTATTGTTCAATATTATTGTCAAATTCTATATCCTCTATCATTCGGCTAAACAGAATTTTTTTTTTTAAAAGATATGTCTGGGTTTTATTATAAACCCAAATATAACCTTATACACCTTTCACACTAAGCTAAAAGCTTGTGCCGTTAAAGGGGAATTTTCCGGCACCTGGGATCGAACCAAGGACCCCTTGTTCTGAAGGGGTTATTATTATTTTTAGAGTTGTTTTTAATTTTTTATATTAATTCTATCACATTATCAGAACATTTCCCTGAAAATTATCCCCTGAAACAAATAGAAAATCGTTTTTATTGTCAGCATTTTCTTCGTCAACATCAATATATTATGTATACTATACTATACCATCACGGCATATCCCACAAGTGGGGTAGCCAGCAGATCAGCTGCATGTAAGAACCACGTGTAAAGTGTCCTTTTATTTAAACATATTATGCCTTTTGATTTACAACAACTTTTAAGTAAAATAGTTTTACAGCTGTTTTGCACCAAGCATGCTTTTTAGTGTAGTAAACATGGTGCCGTGCATTGTGTACCTGAGCCGTTTGTGATGGGGAATATAGTTTCAGGCGAAATGTAAAGTTTAAAACACAACCTATCTATCTACCTACATACTCGGCTATGAGGCAGAAATATTTATTAAGTTTGATATTATTTTCTATAATACAGTGTGAAAACTTGTATATTTATTTTATTATTCACTGTACATTGGCCAAAATATTAACAGAGAATGATTAATTATACGAATCAATGTACAAAAGGCGAGTTTATCGCAAGAATTCAATGTCTTCTAACTAGTCTGGTTATTAAAATTTAAGGTAAGTATATAATGATATATTTGTATCAGCAGAAATAGTTAAAAAATACATATACTCCATTGAGATCATAAGTATGCAGAATAACAAAAAAATGTACGAAAAGAAAAACACACATGCAAGCAACGATGCACTTAAAACACAAACATAATGTATATAGACAATTCACACAGACCGATTCTAACACGACGATACAATGCACTAAACACTTAAATATCATATAATGATAAAAATATTGAAAATTCTATTGCAGCATGCACATGTGTAAGGGAAAGGAGAATAGGAGGCAGGTGATATTATCTATGAAGGAATCAAAGGTTGTGTGTCATCTTTATTTTCGCAGGAAAAATGTTCCAACAGCGAGATCTACGAGTATGAAAAAGAAATGAGTTTGACAAGAAGTTTGTACTGTGTGCTGGTGTTGCTACAAGACGCTCTCTGTTGGTTCGCAAAGGTAAACCACGACTCTCCAGATTCTCGAACTTTTCTTTAAGATAGTATGGGGAGGACGCCAAGTACAGTTTTATTATTATTATTATTTTATTCTTCTTGCACATCATCATTCATATAACAAATTAAATAAAGCAATATACACATGAAAAAATGTGATGATGTGCAGTGGCGAGATTATCACTATATAGTGATTTCTTCCATCTAACCACGTCACATTAACACTAAACAGAAATAAAAACAATAATAACAAAAACACAAACAATAAGAAAAATAGCTACACAAATTAGTTTAAAAAAAAAGAAAAAAACTACAATCCACACACCTAACACTCCAAAGACATCGGGAAGGGGGAAAAACTAGACACAAAATGTGATGCAATTAAAGAAATTAAATTGATAGTCTACAGACATTTTTAAATAAACTATTGGATTCATATGATTATAGACAAAAATAAAATAATACATGCATTTCTCATTCCATTTGGAGTCTACATCAGCCTTTTCATCACACCAGAAAACTTACGGAAAAGAGTGGGAGACCAATACTTCACCAGGTGCTCCACAGGAAAGAATTCAAATTATTATTTGTAGGTTTAAAAGTACCTAATAAATAAACATAACAAAATAAGCACAATATTACCATACATAATATGGCGCATTTCAAAAATGTTTCTACATTGCTGTGATCTACCGGATTAGGGTTGGCGCTAAACAAGAATACGACGTTTTACAAGGGATGTATTATTACGACTTTTTGGCAGGATGAAGCGCCTTTATGATTTATGGGATTTTATTATTAGGAGAGCATCCTGCAGTCGCTGTGGTAAAGAAAATATTATAAAATACATAACATCATGATACAGTTGTAACATACCACATGTCATTATTATATTAGGTTCTAAAGCATTATTAGGTATACTTTTCGTTTGCAGTCTAATGAATTTATGTACATATTATAACTTGCATAATATAATCCAATTGAATTATTTTATTTCTTTTTGGATACTTTTTTGAAAACAAAAATCAGTCATACCTACTGTTCTTTAAAAGTGTATTTTTTATTTTGGTTTATTGGTTGCATCAGCCTACTGTATTACGTGTTCAAACAAACATCAACTAATGTGTTCAAACGTCATTCATTCTTTTACGAGTCGGCAGGGATGGACCTTCCTACATTATTAGCTACTTAAATCCAAATTCATCGCGGTGATTTCCAGCCGTAACGATTGTTGTTGGTTTCCAGCAAGATCAACTGACAATTGCCTATAATAATGGAAATGGAAAAGATCAACATAGTTAGTTAATAGTACCTAATAATCATAAAATAACTACACTGTGCCCCCCCTAGAGAAAATTATGGGAATGCCCCTGGTTGCATGAACTTTACGAAATTTAATCAATTGTTAAAAATATTTCTTGAGTTAAATTATTGATAATAGAGTAATGGTAAAGCCTTAGTTTTTTAGACAATTTGCACTCGATTGAATAGATTAATAGAATAACTTTTAAGACTGAGACATAATTGGTAGTATGTAATTTTGTTTTTTTTTTTTTTATATATATATATATATATATATTGTTTTCTTTATCAAGTATGCATTATTTCACTCGATTGTTTAGTTTTTATTGTATCATTTGTAAAGGTTGATGCAGTTGTTTGTTTTGTAAAATAAATAATGACTAAAATAACTTTTACATGGAAGAAATACAATCAAACAATTCACTGTGTCGGTGTTTAGGTAGTAGAATTCCATATCGAAATAAATAAAACAAGCGTTTTATTCTACTATTGATTTATTCGACGAGAGAGACGTCTTTCGTCTTATTAGGACATTGTCAATCTGGTCCTAATGAGACGAAAGACGTCTCTCTCGTCCAATAAATCAATAGTAGAATAAAACGCTTGTTTTATTTATTTCGACAATCAAACAAAACTAAAATGTACATAATTTGTTAATATGCAAACCATATGCAAACCATAGAGTAAGTAATAATACTTAGTTGATCTTTGATGCAAACTGTTTAGATTAAAAAAAATACGTATGATATACTAAGTTAATTTATCCGTTGGAAATAAAAAGGAACTAAGAAGGTATATTTGATTAATCACTTTTCAATAAGGAATATACTGATAGCACTACAAACTACAGTACAACTTTCAGCAGCTGATGTAGTCCAGTAATTAGTGTAATGCAACTTCGGCTTTGCTTTTACTCCTTCTAAAATACGACTACCTGTTATGTATACCTTATTATACCCTTTCTGCACTTATTCATTCACTGTCCAACACTAGAGGACAAGAGTACAGTAGTCCTTTGTTTCACAGTATCGCTTTAAAAGATAAAACCAAGGAGTATCCACCTCCTATAACTATACTGTTTTGATTTGGATACGTGTTTCTCTCAGTTAAACTTATTTAAGAGTCGTGAATACTTCTTATAATTATAAAAAAGTTTGCTTAGACTTCAAATATTATTCATGTTTATTATTGTTTATTATTCATGTGGAATACTCGTTTAAAAACATTAAAAATATCTCGAAACTGTCACGTTTTTAATAATCCTTCAAAAATAGATGATAAATAAATGTTTATATAAGCTGTTCTTGTAATCATACATCTTCTCATATGCGTTTGATATTGGTGGTTTCAGATATTGGAAGTCTGCAAGAGGCGAATAGAGGACTACAAAAGAAATTGAAGACATTATCTGTTTGGTGGTAGTTTCGAACAACAAATACATGATATGACGCCTTTGAAGATAAATAAATGACTATTATCAAATTAGTCTATATTAGGTATCTTTTATATTCTGTTTAGTCAGTTTGTGGTGAATGTAAACTATGTTGATTTAGTATTGATATTCTATTGTATTCTTTAGAAGGCTACCCATTCGTTTGCGAGTGATTTAAGTAGTATTGAAACATTTTCTTTCCTTTTATATATATTATATTTAAGAATGGATCAATGAAATGACTTGAAAATTACGATTATTAAAATCCCTGACCTATGTGATCCCTATGCGCCTGGCCGCTATCGTCCAAGTGTTAAAAAGGAAGGCAGCTGTTTGATGACTGTAGTGTAGAAACTAGAATGAATTTCACTTGTTTAACTTTGACGATGATTATACCTCTAACGAAGATTGATTCAGTGTGCTGTATGCTGTGTAGTGTCTGGCTTCAGTATACTACTTACATACTTCTCCTAGACACAATGTTAATACATAGCTATACACATATTGCTGATCCACTACTTACAATTTAGTATTTATGTATACTTGGTACATAACTAAGATTGTTATTAGATTGATTAAAGTGAGTTGAGTAAACATTGCTGCAGTAATCTTCATGGACACTTACTATAATACCAGTACCTATTAATACCAAACGAACAAAACACTATAAAGATTATTCTTATACTTTATAATACAGTACAATTCTTTCTCATTTCATGCGGTGAAGGAAATTTCTTAATTTTCTCATTGTTTGTATTGTTTTGGTTTTGTTGTTGCACGGTTTAGTTTCGTACTACATATTATTACAATAAATCAGCTTGCATTCACCAACATCAATTCTGTCATGGTAGGTATACCTACGTCTAACAATACTATACTATACCATCACGGCATATCCCACAAGTGGGGTAGCCAGCAGACCAGCTGCATATAAAACATGCAAGCTGTCCTCTCCGTGCCAATATAAAAACAAGACATTCAGGATGGGTGGCAAACCTCATCGCTGAATTTTAGATATAAAACGTCTAACAATATAATAAATTTAATTGCAATTCAGAGGTGAGTACTGTACTATTGTATCGGAAATACTAACGTATATACGAAAATACTATTTTAATTATCTCTGATCCGTTAAATTATGATTCCGAAAACTTTGTAAGTATAAAGCTCTTAGACAGCCTTCTATAAAACATTATTGTGTCTGTCTTATGAATCTTAATCAAAGTATTTGTATGTTGTTAAATTTAAACACGTTATGATGTAGAAAATAGCTTTCAATTTACGTATAACAAATGATGAATGAGAAATAGTTTGATTGAAAGATACACTTTTAGTGTTCACTAAGTAGCAAATGATTTGAGGCATTCAAAGCAAAAGTGAACTAAACCACAATACATGATGCCCAATATTCAGTTTACTATGAAAATTCACGTAAAACTTATTATTCTTCGATTCAAAAGTAGACTAAATTTCAGATAACAGTATGAAACGGCAGTGATAAGATAAATACATAACTAAAGAGATTTTTATGTTTACATATAAATATAATGTGTTTGTTAGAGACATTAAAAAATACTCGGTGGGGCGTGCACTATATATACATACTTACCAACTATATCATTATTTTATATCATACATACATACATACCATCACGCCGCTTCCCTCGCGGGGTAGGCAGAAAGGATCGAGCGCCACTTCCTTCTATCCTTGCATACATCTTTCGCTTCCGTCACTGTCATACAATTCCTCATGCATGCTCTCCTGTTCAATGTGCTCAACACGTGACCGTCCTGTAGGATTTGATTTAAATGATCTTGCCATTTAATCCTCGGACGTCCGCGTCTCCGAGCACCATTCCTCTCAGCCAAATATGTCTTCTTAGTCATTCTATCCTCATTCATTCTTTCCACGTGCCCAAACCATCTTAACTTATTTACATTCATCTTTGTTATTACACCAACTTTCATTCCACATTCCTTTCGTATATCACTGTTACGCACACGATCTCTCAGACTCTTGCCACACATCCTTCTCAACGATCTCATTTCCACTGCATTTATGCCACTTTCATCCTTTTTTAACCATGTCCACGTCTCACTTGCATACATAAGTGTTGGCACTAAGATAGCAGAGTGCACCAACCTTTTAGCTGTGGTGGATATGTTTCTATTTGCAATTATTGGTCGGATTGCACCATTTACCTTATTGCCAGCAACTTTTCTCCTTTCAATATCGCTTTCACACTTCCCATCTCTCGTGAACAAACTACCTAAGTACACACATTCGTCAACTTGCTCTAACACTTCGTTGTCAATCATTACCTGGCATACTGTTCTCTCACTTCCTCTTTCAAACAACATGATTTTTGTCTTTTTTGCATTCATTCTCAATCCATTAATCGCACAATTTTCATACACACACGTCATCATTCGCTGTAGATCACTTTCACTTTCAGCCATCAATACCAAATCATCGGCAAACATTAACGCTCTTACATTCATCCCATTCATATCAACACCTACATTCAGTTCTTTCAATGGACGAATACAATGATCAATGTATAGGTTAAAAAGCCATGGCGACATCACGCACCCTTGTTTTACTCCTTTTGTCAATGTGAACCATTCCGACAGGTTATTGTTCACTCTAACACACGCAGAACTTCCTGTATATAGGGACGCAATGGCGCGAATTAGCCGACTACCCACCCCACACATTGATAGTACTTGCCACATTTTCTCACGATCTACTCTATCATAAGCCTTTTCTAGATCAACAAACGCGCAGAAAAGCTTCTGGTGTTTCTCCAGGAGCTTCTCTGTCACCATTCGCAAGGAGAAGATCTGGTCCACACACCCTCTACCACTCTGAAAGGCACCTTGCACATCCCATACATTCGTCTCAGTCACTTTTCGAACTCTTTCAATCAATATTCTTGCATACAGTTTCCCCACCGAGCTCAGCAGACTAATAGCCCGATAACTCCCGCATTCTAGTATTGATCCCTTTCCTTTGTATAGAGGGCATATCACAGCTTTTCGCCAGTCTTCTGGCGTGCAACCTTCCCTCCAACACTGGTTAAAGAGTGCATGACACCATTCGAGAGTCCTCAGCCCACTCAGACTGATGAATTCCGTAGAGATCATATCATACCCAACCGCTTTGCCATTCTTCGCCTTCTTCAATGCATTCTTAACCTCATCCATAGTTATTTCTTCATCCCTTGCTTCATTCGCATTTTCCCTTTCACTATTCTGGCTTGGATATTCGCCTCCACTTTCAAACAGCTCCTCAAAATATTCTTTCCATCTATTCACAACTTCAAGACCATTCATCAACATACATCCCTCTTTATTTCTAATCGCATTCATACTATTCATCTCATTGTTGCTTCTTTTACGCTTCATTATTTTATACTTACACAAATAATTAAGCAGAAGCGTGGCTGTTACTGATGTTGACAAATATACACTTTTAATAATCAGCCCCTCTTTATATACCTACATCTATGTAAATATCTACCCCCAAACACGTTCAATTATTTAGTTCCATTCGTGTTTTATTAATTCTTATCTTCTCCGGCATCAGTCTTGCTAAGTGCTTACAACATTGCAGAAAAAGAAAACAAAAATGTTAATTCGTACGTCTTTCGTGTATGTGTTTATATAATATGTATTATTTATAGCTTTGATTATTTCGATGTTAACACTATGTACTTTCATTTTTACAAATCGTTAAAAACGAGTAAAATAAAAAACACAGTTTTCTTTCACTATTTAATCGCAGAAGCCTTTCGGAACCAGTCCATCTTTAGACTCTTAGAAACTGAAAGTCTGAAGTTTCTAAGAACCTTGCAATGAAGATGGACTAGTTTCGGAACGCCTTTGTCATTAAATTATTAAGTGAAAGAAAACAGTTTTTTTTTATTTTCCTCTTTTCTATCGATCTACTATTTTTCATTAATCGTTTGTATATGCCAAAATCAATGCCTAAAAAAGGTATAAGTGTCATGCCTATCTGTTTTCAGCTCTTAGATCCATCGAAAAATTCGTTAGTCGGTAGGTGCCACACATTGTTATTCAAAAAAAGATTTTTTTCCGTCTGGCACTTAGCTCCTATTTTATTTCCAGTATTGAATACTCTTTTTAGAAGGGTATATATTCATGTATATCTTCTTGAGTATATACATGAAGATAATGAATAAAAACAGGGTTTAAAATTAATTAGGTATTTCATATTGAAAATACGATGTAATGCTTTGTGAAATATCATTGAATGTAGTTGAACATTACAAGCTAAACCATCTAATTAAAAGTGAAAACTCTTACCTAATCCTCTGAGATTTTGACGATTTTTTTCAAAGCATTTATGGTTGTTTTGACATATTATGTAAATCTTCTTTTTGTCATTTAAGGGTAACACACCCGATTGTAAATAATAAAAAAAATGATCTCGTACAGTGAATAATGAAAACTTCCAACTCAAATTATGTAATTTTGTTATTGAAAACCTATTTTAAGAAAAGCAAATTAAATTAAAATATAACCTAACTACTTAATTATAATTTATAATTTGACGGTCAATTTATTTATACCTAACTGATTAAATAGTGAATTATTGAATATTATTAATAAAAAATATTATGTATATGATTAATTTATTTATGTACAAGGAAAATTTTAAGCATTGAAGTATTTTTCTCTGTAAATTCATTCAACAACCGATGCGCGTTGATAAAGTGATTCTACTACCAAAATAAAAACGAAGAAAAATAAAATGAAACAGTGTCAAATGCAAGAGAACGAGATGTTAATTTGTTTTTTCCTGTAATAATTAAATTTTAATTTGGAGAAATTGTAAGGGTGTTTTTTTAGATAATTACTTCGGTCCCGGGTATATTTAACGACTCGATTTAAAAATGGACGTTACTGCTTGATGAACAGTGATTAAACTATTAATATTAAGTTGTTTCGTTAATTTTATTCAATGAGGGTTGCATCAATTTTTTTCTCAGATTTTTTGTCAACTCTATTTGTGACATCACATCACGTTTTGATTTAAATTAGATCATTTTTATAGCTAAAAAAATAAATAGGCTTAACAGCTTTCCTAATAGTCTTATTTTTCCGTGCTATGGCGGAGAGAATATTTTGTGTTGGTGTATAGAGTCCGTAGCCTGCTATATTTAGAAGAGATGTCATAACGTTATATCGAAGCAGATAGAACACAAATATTAAAATTTTGTGGAGGCATATAATTACTATGCACACACATACCTCCCCAATTATGTTTAGCTTTAATTTATTTTACTGAGACACTATTGATAAAGTTTAGTGAAGAAGTCATAAGGATTTTTTTGTTTATAAAAACCACCTTGAGAAACTAATTTACTTATTAATTAAGAGTTTAAAAAACAAGTATTTAATTTAGAATCCTAGAATATATTTGAAAACTTCGTGTCAAACTTTTTTTATAATCTGTCGACGTTAAACCCCTAAAGACTTTTTTTTAAAGCTGTTAAAATCATAAATATTAATTGAAGCTTATTCATAATTTGATGTCCATAATCAAAAATTATTATTGATTTAAAGAACGATTAGGTCTAAAGCTGTTTATAATTGAACTAGTGTTATTTACCCGGTGTCAATATTTAATGTATTGTTAAATGTATCAATACCATTAATCAAAAGGGGCAGAATTCTACAAAAATGGATCCAGTGCTAGTTTGAAATAAAAAAAATCATTGGATGGGTGAACAAAAAGGATTTCTTTACATGTTTAAAAAATACTACTACTAGAAACCCATCGCGAATGTTCCACGAGTGGTGTAATATGTAAGTGGTATAATCATGCAAGCCGTCCTCTCCGTGTCAACAATATAATGACATTCAAGATGTGTGTCAAACGTCATTGCTGAATTAAAATGTCTTCATTTTTTCGATCACCTGCCGTTTACGGGACACTTGAAAATTTACAGAAACGAGTGGGAGAACAATTCTTTGCCGGATGCTCCACGGATAAATAGTACCGATAGATAATGTGTTTTGTATGGTGTCTAAGTAGTTACACCGAACCTTAAAATAAACTATTGGATCCAAGCCTGGAGGTAGAGTCTCGGCCTCCAGAACAAGGGGTCCGTGGTTCGTTCCAGGTGCCGGCAAACTCCCCTTTCACGGCACAAGCTTTTAGCTTAGTGTGAAAGGTGTATAAGGTTGTATTTGGGTTTATAACAAAACCCAGATTGATATATGTTTTTAAAAAAATTTTATTAAAGACAAAATTTAAGCATTTATCATTCCATTTAGAGGCTATCGCGATCCCAGAATAGAATTTCTCGATAAAAATCTAAAAAATCTATTTTGTGTTCGGACAAATATACAACAACAAAAAACATTTGATAATAAAGCATTGGTTATTATGAAGTGGTTAGGTCTATAAACAGTTTATTATTGATTTATTTGATAAAAGGGTTAGGAAATTAAAATGTCAACTACACGAAAAAAATATAATTGGCAATTACTTAAAGGATCGTTTATATTCAATGGAGATTATTTGGTTACCTAATCAACTGGAAGTGAAGACACGAACAAAATATTAATTATTATCATTGAGATGGTTCTATCTATTTTGAAATCACAATCATTTTTGTCATCTCGTGAAATGAGATTAAACAAATATACTTATTATTAATCTGATGTAGGTCCAACACATTTGAAAAGTAGTTCTTGATTTGGTAAGTTGATGATGTTTCCGACTATACATCATATAAGCATATATTGGATATATAATGGCGGCCGGTGTGGCGCGCAGGTAACGCTCTTGCCTTTGAGTCACGAGGTCCCGGGTTCGATTCCCGGACAGGGCAAAATGAAGAATGACCTTTTTTCAAATTGTCCTGGGTCTGGGTGTTAATTACATTGTATATAAGTGTATCGTCGTGTTGGTACCCATGATACAAGATTCATATCTTAGTTTGGGACTACCTCGATCTGTGTGAATAGTCTATGTAAGTTATGTTATGTTATGTTATAATATCGCTTAATATATAAAATTCTATCAAAATTTAACTGGTAGATAAAACAAAAGATTAACTGGTAGACATTTGCAAGGTAATATGTACGCCTTTTGTTCTAAATTTTTTCTATAATAGAATATTATTACGCTTGAATGAATGGCAAATAATTTCGTAGAAATGTGTGGTGTATTCTTCTTTTCGTAATTTCCTCAGTGTTATGAATTGTATACTTACATCATTTGTGTAGATGTGAATTAGTGTTTTATAGTCAGATCTACTGCCCTCCGTAGTACCTCATGCAAGTTCCCTCCTGTTGCCTCTTTCGCTCAATAATTTCATGTAGGCAGTGATATAAAGGACTGAGCCTTTGGCTACACTTATTTGTAATACACCTGTTTTATTTTAATATAAGAAATATGTGTACAAATTGTTTTTGAACAAAAATGTGTTTGTAAACGAATGTACGTGATTACTTTAGAAAATCATTGAAGAGTTTTGTCCGGATGGAAAAGTGAAAATTTGATAATTAACAGAGCTTGGGCCCTGGTACTGAAAACATTTGCTGTATTAATTAATAGCTTAAGGTATGCAATTTCTTCAAAATGAAAATGTGAATATTGAGGTGCTGAAATTAAAGTTAACTGAACAAGTTTAAAATACACTTACTTTTTGCCATATTGTTTTAATTATTTTAATCGAAAAAGTACTTTCTAGAATCAAACGGAAATTTATTAATTCAACAGAGGAAAGTTTACAGTGTTTGCTGCGTCTTGTAGAAAGCTTTATGAATATAAAGGGAGGAACATTATGTTCTAATATGAGATAATTATTATTTTAATATTCAAATTCCAAAGTTAGTTTCACAGAGAATTTGAAGAGTATTGAATAAATCGAACCTTTTTTGCAAACATGGCTCATTCTCTTAAATAAATTTATCAATTCCTTCGTTTAAATTAAGTATAGAAATAATTAATAAGATAGAGGGAAGACGGGGAATTGGCAGAAAGCAGATGTCCTGGCTGCGCAATATTAGAGAGTGGACCGGAATGAGAACAGTGGATGACCTGTTCAGAGCAGCACAGGACAGAGATGTTTTCGCCGGAATGATCGCCAACGTCGGGGGGACCTGAAATGCCACAGAAAGAAGTAGATAGAAATAATTTGAATAAATATTACCTACCTATTATTTTCTAATAGCTATTTAGCTCTAGGAATATTGTGGGAAAACGTGAGTTAATTGGTGCAGTGACTACTGCAGTGTAGAAGGAGACAGTAATGTATATCTTGAAATAATAATTTATAATAATTTAGCATTGTTGCTTACTTTAAACTGACTGAAGCTTTAATGAAGCTTTATATTTTTTAAAGATTCGAAGGGTATAAAACTAACACTACCTAAAAAAAATCACAGTAATTTTATCTTGGTGCTTTGCCTCAAAAAGAAAGCGAAAAAAAGTTTTTAGGTAGGTAGTAAAAACGTGGGTAGGTGAAGAGATTTTTTATAAATATCATAGCTTAAAATAGATTGATTATAATTTTATTTAAATTTGACATCTGAATTATCATACGACCTACCTAAAAATGGAACAAAAGTCTTGAGATTAAAATAATATAATATTGGATAACATATAGACATGACAAGTTGCAAAGGAAACCAAATAATTTATTGAATAGCCCAATTTTTGAATTGTGATTGAAAATGAAAAAGTTTTTTAATAAAGCATAATTACAATAAGTTTTACTGAATTCATCATTTGATACCCTTTGGTGAGGAGATTGGGGTAAAAAGGAAGAGAAGTAAAGTTTTTTTTTATATTATATAATGATTATTATTATGAATTTACTGTGCGTGCCTGTGAGCAATTAGACGAAGTTTTCCTTCAGTTCTCAGAGAGAAAATTGAGAATAATTTGTCAACTTTTATAATATTCAATTTTAATTCTCAACATCACAGGAAAAAGTTTAACGATGGCAATGTTACAAAATTAAGGTTTTACAAAATTATTATTTCGTTACGTCATCCTAATGAATTTTAATTATCTGTTTTTATAAAGTGTGAGCTTTTGCGGCAAAAACCTTGGCGCATATCGATTTCATACAACTAATATACATACATTATCTATATATCTTCTTTATTTTTTGCCCTTCAAAACTGCTTTCAGAAGAACGGGCTTCATTATTTGTGCCATATCATTCCACAGTTAAAATTTCCTTGTCTATTTTTTAATCACTGATATAACATTTTTTTAGGAATAATTAAAAACTGTTTCTTATATTATTAGC
Source organism: Athripsodes cinereus (assembly GCA_947579605.1). Lineage (NCBI taxonomy): Eukaryota > Metazoa > Arthropoda > Insecta > Trichoptera > Leptoceridae > Athripsodes > Athripsodes cinereus. Next base: position 9,770,818 of record OX388318.1, read on the forward strand.
AGGTTAGTGAAACTATCTTACTTTTAAGTAATAAAAGAAAATGTTTTCTAATGAATTACATAATCATTTTTTTACTTTCTATATTTTGATTTTCTGTAAACTATGCCTAGAGGTTGAGTTGTAATATTAAGTAGTAAAGTCATTAAAATATTGATGTTATGAGAGTGGCATAGAAAATATGATTGTATAGAATAATAATATAAATATTAAGTATACACAAACTTATATATTTTGTAAAGGTCGACAATATTTATGTTGGTACTAAACAAACTCTTATCTGTCTATGTTTGTTGTATGTATGCTATATACATATATCTAAATTAATAATTTCTTGTACTTGTACATTGTTTATTGATTAACAACAGGGTGAAGGAGGACTTGGGGTGGTTCAGATGCGGGTGGTAATACTGTGTAGTAGCATTAGCAGTAGGTAGTGTTGAAAGTTGGAAAGTTTGAAGAAAGATATCACAAGGAACTAGATGTCTAATATTGACAAGAAAGTTAGGCAAGTTGCTTACGACTTTCTTGGGGGTTAACTTTGGAATTATAAATGCTTTACATTATTATTATTATTATTATTATTATTATAATATTACAATATTTTGGGTATGTTACGAGTACACTGATATAAGTCATTAAAATCATCTGGGTAGTTTCTGACGTAATTAAGTTTTTATTGTACAACACATAGTAACACATTGTGGAATACAAGTAACAATGAAAATATCTATTGAAAAGTTCTGTGTGATTTTTCCCATTACCGTTTACCAATACTTAGTATAATTTTGTCATTATAAAATAAAGATTATAGATGATAATATTAATTGTAAAGGAGATGTAATTGATTTTTCTCATGCTTTTGATTGGCAAAATTGAACATGAAGAATGTTAATTCTTAGAGCTATGTTAGTTTTTATTTATTTATTTAATACTTTTTCCAACATAGCTTTATTTTATTCATAATTCTTATAAAATTACAAAATATCTGATGGTTCATAAAATACCTAAACAAGACTTTAATGCACAAAATGTTAAGAAGTAAACATTTACGACACTATGGAAAGTATTATGAGCATCAAAACTTTGTTAATATGAAACCTGTTTTATGGAGATTATGGTCCAACAGTTATTCAATACTTCTTCGAAAGCTTTGACAAGTTACGATGGATGCTTAAGTTATCTTGACAGCCTCTTTATTATGCAGTATTTTACCTCTTTGATTTCATTAATTAATTAAGTTTATGAAAATTTAAAACATTACGTGGTTAGGATTTAAATTGAGCTAAATTGGAAACAAATTTTTTTTTTATACAAAAAATTCATGGATTAATTTTGAAGTTTTAATTAACAATAACAATGTAAACTGATAGGTATAAATAGTAAAAAAACATGATTATCAAAAATAACGATCAATTTTCATAAAATATTACGTCAAGTAGAATTTGTCTAAAAATTTGGAACATATACGATTGTTCTTATAATATTGTAGAAATTAAAAAAAATATATTTTCAAACTAATAAAAACCGTGTTAGAATAAAACTGAATGAGTTGTTAAGCTGTAAAAAATTATGCTTGGAATCATGTGGTTAATAGGTCTCCCACTCTTTTCCAAAAGTTTTCGACTATCCTGTAAACGGCAGTCGAATGGGTATTCACAAAACATAACATTTAAGACATGTAACACCTTCTACTCAGCGATGAGGTATACCACCCATCCTCAATGTTTTATTTTTTATCGGCATGCAGAGGACGATTTATGTATATGTAGTCTACTGGTTACCTCTCTTGTGGGAGATACCTTTGGGTAATAGATAGATTGAGATGAATTTCTCACATCAATTCTGACGATATTCATCTTTAAATAATTTCGTGTTAGGATGAGTAATAATAATGTTTGATTTTTGGACCTTGTAAGAAGTTATTAATTGTTCCTACCTTGTAAATAATTAAGTTAATAAAGCCTGCCATAGGATCAGCTGTATTATTATTATTACGTTATATTAATCAAACAACATTTGATCCTAAGTTAACAGAGTAATAATATCTGGTCAATCAATAATTAATTCAAAATCAATAAATTTATTAACGAAAAGCAAGCTAAACAGTTTGAAAGCTTACCAAGTGTTATTTTATAATAAATAAAATATTCATCGTACTTAAGTTTGATTTTCCCATCATGTTAGTCATATTATTTTTAAATATTCTTTTTCAATGAATATGATTTGATAATTAATTGTAATCGTTTTGTAGGCATTTAAAATAAACACTGAATTAAGTTGCGAGATCTGTTTATATTATTTTTTAATTTTTTAATTGGTTTGTGCACAACGCGCAGATGACAAAACCAATCAAACATCTCGATTGGAGAACTATGTCTCTATCTTCTATTATGTGAAATCTAAGATGTCACGTGTATTTATTCAATAATATTTTTTCAGTTGTATTTTCATAAAAAAATTACCTACCAACTATATAGTGTCGATTTCAGGTTTGGTATTCTCGATTTTTCTGTGAAAAATCGAGAATACCAAAGTTCAGCGAGGAATGTACGTGCCGTGCCGCTTAAGGCCATGTGGACTGTGAGCTGTGAGGCACAGTTTTAACTCCACTTTCTATGAGACAGACTCTCAGTCAATGAAGATCCTTTAGAAATGGTGTGATATGGCAGCGCTTTAAACTGTCATAGCAGCAATTAATGGTATGAATGATTTATTTGTATGAAGCACACCTCGATACAGTGAAATTTAGCAAGGCTTATGCAATTGCAATTAATGTATTTCCATACACTCAATGTATGTGTTCAATGTATATTGTTTTTTGGAAATAAAGTATTTATAAAGTTTTTATTAATTTGCATCCTTAGCAGAAGATGGCAAGAAGATAGATTATGTATTTTTTTATAATTGTTTAAAGAGGGGTTAACTATAATGTATTTTTTACACTTGTGTAAATATCTCAGGCGAGGGTTATGAGGAATTAAAATGTGACTTTCTTAAACACACTTAGGATTAATGGTAAAAATACGTCTAGAGATGAGTGCAAGGGGTACCCAGTGGGGTGTCGCGGTTCAGAACCGGTCGTAAACATTCATTTAGTAAGAAGTGCTGAGCGGGTAAATTAATAAATGCCGCTTCGCGTTGGCTAAATTAATAAGCGCCTCCTAGGATATGGGGGCGGGAATTAAAAATGTGTCGACTTGTAAAAGTCGTGGAGGGTGGCAGTACTACTGAGGGTGTATGGGTGTAGGGAGTGCACTGGGAGGCAAGTGATAAAAGGGGTGAATGTGTAATCAAGGGTTCGCCTTGCGCTGCTGCTTCTACTCTTTTGTTTTATTGTAATAATGAGTCCACCGTGGAGCAGATGTAAAAACAACATAAAAACAGACAAACTTCCGTCCCACCCTATTGCTTTAATATGTAAATGTTCAACTCATCTGTCGTGAGGTGGGATTTTTTCCGAATTATTATATTTCTTTTGTTTTACTTTCTGATGTTTCTTCACCGCGCCGCATCCCCGCGTGCGTCGGGGCAGCCCTAAGACTTATTAGTATTGTGAATAATAGGATAATAACTTACACACTTCGACTTTATGGGTTAAATTCTAAATTATACACCTATCAACTTATTCCCAGGAGGGCATAATGTAAATACTTAAATAATATTCGGGGAAATGATATTAACGATTTACTTTGATATTTCCATGTACGTATTTAGTAAGTTTTGATTATGTAAGATGAAATTGGGACGGATTTCATCTATTTTCAGGTAAACAGTTAAAGTTTAATGAGGACGTAGGGGAAGTTGTATACCCTAGGGACAGTTTGTACCTAGGGACAGTGACATAATAATTTAGCCATGCGTATGAAAATTAAGAAAAAATATTTTTTAGAGTGGCTACATTGCGTTTCATATGGTTACATTATTCATATTGCATTTGGCGCGATTATAGTGACACGTTTGAAAATTGTTACTTTTTCCTCACTAGAGTAAATATCTTGGTGGATCTTTCCAAGTAAACAGTAAGTACATTTCCACTCTTAAATACTCTACGATAGAATTATATTGTGATGTTTGCAATTGTTATCATTTTCTTGTAGTTTTAAACGATTCAAATATGTAAATAAAAAACATGCGACAGTTTTTGACAAAACTAGTCTCATGTTGTACCAAGGGACACTCAGTGGAATTGTACCTCGGGACGTCCCTAGGTACATCATTTTACATACTTTTTCATACTATCACGGCATTTACCACGAGTGGGGTAGCCAGTGGTGAGTGGACGACTGCATGCAATGAACACACAGTTTGTCCTCTTCGTGCTATATATTTTTTTGTATGTGCGATGCTATAAAATATATTTAATATTCATCGTTTTAAAATTTCGATTATAATATTTTTTTATTATTATTTCCATAGATGACGCGTAGTAAATATCCAACATCGCGATGTGGTGTTTCTAAAGTATTCCTCGTAAAGTTTGTTGGTAGTCTGGAGGTTCGATACCAGGTGCCGGCAAACTACCCTTTCACGACACAAGCTTTAAGTAGCTTACTGTGAAAGGTGTATAAGGCTGTATTTGGGTTTATAATAAACAAAACCCAGATATATTTTTTTAAATAAAAACACCATTTTACCTTTATTAGCGTTGTTGAATTTTCTTAGGAAGTAGATATTTTTAGTTATTTCTTTATTAAATTTATATATGTTTATAAGATATAATTATGTATAAAATGTGATAAGGATTTCTTTAATATTTTATACCTAATTTTTTTCAGTTAATGAAACCTCTCCGCATTTTATTTTTATGTGTATATTAAAAATTAATTGTCGATTACATTTTGTATTTATTTTATTAGAAAATACATATTTAATTTTCCAATAAAATGGTGAAAATAGTTTACTGTCCCTAGGTACATATGTTGTCCCTAGGTACGTCAGTACTTGTCCCTAGGTACATACGAGGTTCTCTAGGTTCTACCTAGGGACACTTTTTTTATTTTACTTGTATATTCAATTCAACTACGGAAAAACTCGTTTTGACCTCTTAATTATAAAGAAGTTTAATAAGTGTCTCGATGTTAATCATAATATGTCAGATTTATCCTGTTATAAAAAAGTACTACAAGTTTGAAAAAAAGTGTCCCTAGGGTATACAACTTCCCCTAATGGAGAAGTATCATCATCATGTTTATATTAAAATATCTATTTAAAAATGCGTAAAAACATTCGTAAATATTTGCGAATGTTTAGGAACCAAATATCGCTTGCCGTTTCTAAATTTATTGCACTGGGCCTTGAAAAACTTTTTTGTTGTTGTTGTTTGTTATTACGTATTTTAATATTCTGACAAACCGTTAGTATCCTTTACGAATAATAAAAAGAATATTGCCTACATTAAATAGAAAATAAAAATTCAATATTGTCACGACAGTAACAGGACTTTTGTTGTAGACATTGATGAAGGAAATTGAATCTATTATTTCTTTCACAATGCAACAAGAATTGATTTTATTCTTTCATTAAATTGAATGTTATAAATATTATCCATCTACTAAATTTATGTACCTACATTTATATCCTTTGATAGGATATGTCCTCCATTGTACTACGTCAGGAAAGGAGACAAGACTTTCTTGCAATTGAATTAAACGGGAATGGATTCATAATATAAAATGCTCGTATTATCCCATACACATCTACAATATACATATAACTACTTACATATTAGGTAGGTAATATACTAGACTAGAGATGGTATACTACTATATTTTAATCTAGCTTCCCTCAAATAAAAATTATCAAATTAATGAAAAATACATTACAGAGCATAAGCAAACTTAATATTATTTTAAACCTACGTGAGACAAAGGCAAAATAAATGGTGATGTTTTTAAAATAAGGTGATATCTTAATAATATTCGTTGGTAGCCTGGAGGGAGAGTCCTGACCTAATGCAAAAGAGGTGCGCGGTTCAATCCTAGGTGCCCAGGCAAACTCCTCTTTCATGACTCAAGATTTTAGCTGACTGTGAAAGGTGTATAAGGTTTAACTTGGGTTTATAACAAAAACCAAGATATATCTATTTTAAAAAGTTTAGATTATAAGTTTGATAATATGTAGGAACATCTGGAAAATCCTGGAAAAGTATCATGTATGTTCCCCCATAATTTGAGAACGGGTGAACCGAATTAGTTGATTCTTTTTTGTTGTGTTCGTAATTATCAGGAGACGGTTTGCATGAAAGAATTGGAATTTTTTTGGAAAATCCAACGGGAAATTCGGATTGTATTTTTGTATGAAAATGACGTTTGTATGTCAGTTCCACCGTCACGTGTTGCTATAAAGAATTAAAAAAAAATGCTTTATCCACCATCAACGACTTTTTTTGTTGTGTTCGTAAATGGTTTATATGAAAGAAAACTACTGGAAAATCTTTTTATGTTAATATTACAGTACAAAAATTGGTATTACACGTTTGAATGACATAAAACGCCGGGTACGGCAAGAATGTAATAGAATTCTATAATGATAAAAATACTGAAATTGTACTGAATATACTGAAATTGTTTTATTTCGATTAACGTAAATTCAAGGGAAGATTCGGTTGAATGAATCACTTCTCAACTAACTGCAGAGCCTAAACAATTGGAGATAGACATGAAATTCACCCTGGCGATGCCGGGTAGGAACATCTAGTTTATCATAATTATTTCATGCAGTGTTAAAGTGGCTATAAAGGATTTTAAACAATCAAACATACCTACATATTTACAAACAGACTTAAATTTTTGTGGGGGCTTTGGGGCTTAAGTGAAGGGTGTACTGGATCTATTATTTATACTCGTATACGTAAAAAACGCCTCTGAACATTTGAGGGTGGAGCGGGATGAGAGGTTATTTATTTATTTATTTATAATTTTTTTTTTTTTTATAACATATTTACAAAGTTAACAAATTTTTATAAATAAAACATTATTTTTCAATGACTCAACTTCAAAAAGAGAAAATCTCGTGTTTTGAAGTGAGCTACATTGTTACAATATTACAAAACAATACAAAAGTAAATAAAAAGAAAACAATTTCAAAAACATTACCAGAATAAATCCTGAAACTTTACATAAACTTGAAAAGAAAAAGAAAAACACATCGTACAAAAATAAACATGTTAGTACCAATTAAATAACAATAAGGTACACTTTCAATCATCAATAATCTATACCCAAAGAGAAGAAAAATCTACTTCATTAACTTTTTTAAAGCTAACTTAAACTTAGCTATACCAATATTTGCTAGATCCTTGCAATCCACCGGCAAAGCATTATACCACTTCACTCCTAGGTAGGAGTAGTGGTTTTGCGCAAACGTTGTGTTTTTTTTTGGTATTTTTATAAGACCACCTAAACGAGGCAATGTGCTAATGCACTCCACCGGGTGGATCGGATCAGTTATATATTCCTTACAAATACGCAGTACAGCTTGTCTCCTATATATTGTGTCCAATCTTAATACTCCAAAGTCAGAAAACAGTTGGTCAGATGGGTAATCACTCGGCTTATGCAATATAATCTTAATAATTTTTCGCTGTATGATGTAAAGTGGCTTGAAGGGTGTGAAGAAGCTGTTTCGTGCTGCCGAGAATAGACAAGATTTCTCTCTCACAGGTGATCGTCAATATCGGGAGGACCCGATAAGACACGTAAAGAAGACGAAATGTAACAAAATAGAATACCATATCTATTTTAACAGTACAAGATTGCAAGCATGTTTGAAAAAATGAAAATGATTAAATTAATACGCATTAGTATATTACATTATAATTGTACTTTGATATTATATAATTGGCTTTGACTATTCAATTATTATTTTGTTTAAAATGTAAAAATTATGTAAGTTATATGTTACATGCGGCTGGTTTGCCGGCTGCCTCATTTTTGGGATTTGCCATGATGGTACAGCTGAGCTGGGAGTTGTAATTTTAAGCTTTAAATAACATATTTTGAACTATTTGCAGGCGGCTGTACGAAGTTGGTTAGGCGGGAGATGCAGCGACCGTAGTCAAAACACATTTTAGTGTTTTGTAGTCGTTCGACTTTAGACGGCTTTGCAAGAAAGTATCAAATTTTGTAGCTAAAATACACAATGACTGGTGCATTTTAGCTACGTAATCGATACTTTCTCGCAATGTCGTCTATAGTATAGTCCAACGACTACATAACGCCAAAATGTGTTTTGACTACGGCCGCTGGACTATGACGTTACTCAAAATAACGTACTACGTGGCACAGAAGAACTAGGATCTCACCATCATGTGGAACTGATTATTGCCCAAAGAGAAAAAGAAGCAACGTATTGGCCATACTGTTGTTAGATGCTCATATTTATTATAAAACTGATAACAATAATAATATACTAAAAAAATTAAAAGCGTCTTTTTTTTCATGAACTAGAGACCAACATGGACATCATATTAGAGGGGGAGGATGTGAGAAGGCAGTTACAAGTGGGGGATGGGAGCGGACAAGGGATTCACACCACATAAGATTATATAGGATGTAAAATTATACGTTCATAAAATACTTTTTCCATGAAAACACAAAAATTGAACGTGATTGTGAATTCTGTTTTACTGCTAAAACCATAGAGTAAAACATAATCCGTTAATCTACATTCAAATATCCAACCCCTTTTTCAAAAATTCCTCTTCAATATTTCAGAGAATGGAATATTCGAGTATCTCCACTAATTATTTGATTGAGGCGTTCCCCTTGGAAATATTCTCCAAGTTGTTCAAATGTTTCAATGAATATTGGTTAGTTTGATGAAATAATTTCCTTCAACTTCTGTTATTATTCTATTTTGAAAGTGATATTATTTTAACTCTCGCAATTTATCAGCATCTAGGCAAACACGCTCGGTTCGTACTAGTACCTACCTACAGAAGATGAGGGTTATAAAATTATTTTTAAGAGTAAATTTAAGTTTTTGCATAACTATTGAGATTTTCGTGCTGAATTTAAGCGTCCTCTCTTTCTCTCTCATCTCTTCCGTCTTCAGTACCCAAAGATAGTTGGTGTTAGAGGCAGACTCATCAACTTCTTTAAGATGTGGAAATCTTTAATCTTTAAAATCTTCATTTACTTTAATAAACTCCACTTCTTACTGGGTACATTATATCTCCTACAGCTACTAACTTATTTGATGTAAAAACTTTCAGCGAACTTGATAGTGTGCTTTTTATATCCACGTCATATTATTAGATTAAAGAAACTATGCAGTATTACTAACTACTACTTTGCACCGGATATTGATAAATCAAATCTATCTGAAATATCTTGATATCTGAAATTGATATTTGAAAGGAAAATTAACGAACCTACTAACTTATTTATTTTTCAAATTATCGTTAGTTCATTTAAATGAAATAAGATGAGAGATGGCAGAAATGACTGTATATGGGACTAGTTTGCATCACAGCTTTTAGTATTCAACTATGATATATGTATATGTTAAACACAATTTTCGTATTAAACTGGATTTTTTACACCTGCGTGAGTGAAGATATTAGGAATATTACTCAAAAGACATCTAACATTTTTTCTAATCATTTACCTCACAGTTTTTATCGATTCTGCGTAGTGTGTAAGGTGAGTTGTGTATACGAATATAAAATACAAGGTTTAAAGTAGTTAGATGTATTTTTATGAATGTGCAATTGTTTGTATATTTTTGTTCCCGACGACAATATGTACATAGTTGTATTTACGTCAAAATAAAAGGAAATATAAATTGTCTCAATCAAAATGATAACAACAACAACAAAATAATAATAATGATAATATATAAAGTGAAGTCATAACCTTTGAGCATTTTCAGTCTTGAGAAAGTAGTAATAATATATTGAAGAAGAAGGGAAGATAATGAAAACTCTAAACGTTTTTCCAATAGTTTTGCTATTGAAAGCAAAGTCGAACTTTTTCCCTACTTTTCCTCAAGTAAAACAGATTTGATGGCTGGAATTGTTCGGTGTTGAGAAAACAAGAAAATATCTATCTAACATAATACAACAGCGAATGAAACACTTTTACTTAATATTTTATAATATCGATATCAAGAGACAAGTAGTGGAATCTAGTGCATTTCCGAGTATGAAAAAAATCTACAGGTGATAGTACACTGAATGAGCTTTTTGAGATAGTTGATACCTGCATAGTTTATTGCTCACATTTTGAATTAATATTCTAAAGTTGATATTTTCAACCGACGGTACTTGGTGGAAATCCATGTTGAATTTATTTAAATAAGACACTTATTTGTAGTATATCCACGGTGACTTTTTATTGGACGCGAGCCGGCTTTCAAGAGCTTCCGCTCTCATCATCAGGCTGGCGAAAAGATGAAGATTTTTATCGTTGTACATACTCGTACTAATCTTTCAACATAAAAATAATACTTTGATAAATAAATATTTCAAACAATCCATTCGTTTTATTTTAAGTTTCCATACGATTTATTTATTTTAACATCTTTTCCATATAACAAGAAAGTTTAAGGGTAAGCGAAGGTACAAATAGTTTAAGTAGGTTGTTTTTAAGTTTCCAATCTGAGAATGACGGCATAGTCTGTGAAGAAACTGTAGCAAAACTACTTAGAAACTTGTCTAATATTGTTCCTACACCTTTCATATACATTCATATTTACCTATATAATATAAAATGGGTATAATATTGTGTCTAGAAGTTACTTAAGAGAAAAAGGGCTCTGAGCGAAATAGGCTATTATAATTCAGGAATATATTGAGATATTTTTTTGTATAATTTGAAGTTATATTAGGTATGTGCATATAAATAATTATTTTATAAATTGTGAAAATATGTTTTTACGTGTCCTGAATCATTCTTTTTCTCTAACATGGTAAAATTTTAAAGTTAAATTTCAAAACTCTGCGAGTTGATATTGTATGTAGATAAATATTGTTAAAGAAAATATACGGGAAAACTTGTAAACTTGAAAAAATGTATCGCCTGAGGCTTACAATGAAAGAAATCATACGTAGGTAAGTAAAGTTTTTGAGAACATATTTTGCTGCAGGTACAATTTCATTTCGTAGAGAGCGGTATCCTTTGTCTATATTTCTATCAAATACAAAAAAATAAAAATAAGTTATGTGATTATTTTTGTCACGGTACGCAATTCCATTATTGTTGAAATTATTATGTGTGAAAAAACAAATATCGTCTTCGGGAGATGTTAAAGTTTGTAGTTTATGAGAATATATGAGAAATTAATCTAAAATTGGTATATATACGATTATTTGAGCAACCGAATTACTCGTAAATCGTGTTAATCGGAATAAGAGCATTAGATTAATAAATTCTTGTTGGTAATAAGACATTATACATAATTTCAATTTGGTCCTTAAAATTTCTCACTTTCGGTCCATCAATTAATTATTATCTATTCGTACTTCTTGAGTTCAAGTACTTTAATCTATATAATATCTATCTATGTATATAAAACATCATGGTATCTTCCACAAATCGGTGTAATGTCTGCATGGAATAATCATACCGGTAGTTGTCTCCGTGTCAATTAAGACAAGACGTTTAATATAATTTCATGTTCTTGATGTGAGAAACAAGTAAGCATATTTAGAATATGTGCAGTGAAAATGTATTTCTAACAGTATTTATGAGCAAGTAAGAGTTTACCAGATAATGTTATGAAAAGTTCCCTGAACATATAATTTTCTCGTATTTATCATATAAATTTGAATACCTACTCCGTACACCATGTGAAGGTTGAATGCATCTAGTTAGAGTTCTATTACGTTGCATCGCTTACTTACTCACACACTCACTACACTAACCTCTTATTATTTATTTACATATCTATTCTCTACTACCGTCTTATGAACAACTTTACTTGTAAGAAACTTTCAGCGATGATGTTTTGTATACAGTAGGTACTTAGGTTCTGTAGTTGTTAGTTAATTTTCGAGACCTTTAGACTAGACCTTGCAATGTTTAAAGAGAGAACCATATGAATGTTTCAACTCTTTTGCATCTTCTATTCATTATGAATGTCTCTTAACGACATGAGAAGAACCTCATATTTTTTCAGAATTGTTTAAAAACAAATAGAATATAAATTACCTACTGAATTAAAAACAAGATTATTTTAAAATAATGGTAAATTCATGTCAGTGCAGTTAAGATATATAATTAAAATTGATATGCAATAACTAATAGCCAACATACATTTAAACATCAGACGCCTTAAATTTAATTTTAATAAGATAAAATTGAAAAAAAAACACAGTATGTAAAAACACACTTCCAAATGATTTTTATTAACTTCGCGTACTAGTATTTGGAGACTCTCGACTCCATCATCAGGCGATTAGTAAAAAGTTTTGGTAAAAAGTATATCATCAGGCGATTAGTAAAAAGTTTTAGAAAAAAGTACTTTTTACTAATCGCCTGATGATGGAGTCGAGAGTCTCCGAATACTAGTACCTATGCGAAGTTAATAAAAGTCATTTGAAAGTTAACTACATACTGTGTTTTTTTTCAATTTTATCTTGAATGGACTTCCAACAAGTACCTTCGGTCAATAACATCAAGATTTTTTAATAGTTCTGATCATGGATACATGTATGTCAAGTATTTTTTTAAAACTATTTTCAAGAGGTTTTAGAAGACAACATTCTTACCTTTGAGATACCAAGACCCCTATAATACACTTTTCTGGAGGTCAAAATGATATCACGAAATGCCATTCAATGAGTTAAGTTTATTATTTTTTGGTATTTTTTTTATTGAATGAAACTCGTATGCTTGATTCCTCATAGCAATATGCATGGTACCTAGATCAATAGGGACTATGCCAGAGTTTCCTCACAAACTTTCGGGGAACATCATAATAATAATAATAATAAAACTTTATTGACAGAACATAATAACATAATTGTACAGACACACATAATAAATACAAACAATGTTCTGTCAAATGGCGGGCTTGTTGCAGTGCAACATCTTCCAGCCAACCATTTGAAAGAAAAAAAATAATAGTAAAAAATACAATAAAATATACATACGTATAAACACACACACACATACATACACACCCTCACACACACACACACACACACACACACACACACACACACACACACACACACACACACACACATGCATACACATATACAGATAAAAGAAAATATTCAAATAAAAATAAAAAGATATACAAAAAAAGATAGCATATCTAATAATAAAAATAAAATTAAGTGCGATATCTGTGCAAAGGAGAGGGGAAGGGGAAAAGGAAAAAATCCTATCTATACCGACCGAAGAATAAAAAAAATATATATAAAAAAAACCATGTAACCTTCAACGCTGTGAAACTTTATTTTTGAAAACAAGAAATGATGAAGATGTGCGAATTTCCGAAGGGAGTTGGTTCCATAGCCTAGCTCCATGGACCGTAAATGAAGATGTGAAAAAATCCGTATGGTGAGAGGGAATTGTAAGAAGACCGTTGTTTACTGACCTGAGTGGTAGACCATGTGAGGAGGCAAATTGAAAGCGTTCTCTGAGATATACAGGTGAATCTTGACATCATCATTTTCGCTTTTATCTAATTTAAGCAAATCAGTATCAGCAGGGTTACTCTTGACAAAACTAAACACGATCTTAATCTAGTCTTGATCTTGATCATACGACGCACGAAGGGACTATGGTAAAAAACACCGCGCTACCTCTAACGCGCGATCGGTTTGCGTGTATTTTTGGTCAATAGTCACTTCGTGCGTCGTATGATCAAGATCAAGACTAGATTAAGATCGTGTTTAGTTTTGTCAAGAGTAGCCCTGCAGATACTTATTTTCGATTAATAAAACCATACGAGTAAACAATTATGATTCATTCGGCGTTTTTATAACCACAGACTGATCCTATTACATTTTAATTAAAATATATAAACGTAATCGGTGTAGGTATCTCATAATTACACCCTTCAAACAGAGCAAAAGTCAGTACAAATGTCATTCTTCTTCTGCTTCTTATTTTGATTGGCTTTTCACCCATTTAGAGTGTTTTCGCCAGGAAACAGTCTGAGCTCTTCATTCTCTCAATAGTAGCAGAGTGTAACCTAAAATTCAAATTGCTTAGACCTACATACATAAATACATATCTAGAGAGACCAGCTAATCATAGTTTAATTTCATTCAGCTCCAAAAACCTGGTGAGCAGCTTGAATGTAGGTCTGCTATTCAGGGCCAGAAGATATGTGACGCTTACAGGTAGCCGAACCCCCAACCCACGGAGGTCCTTGAGAAAGTCTGGATACCGGTAAATGTCATTCTTGACTCCATATGTATGAATGTAGATACATTAAAAAATATACCGGACATAACAGCGACGAATACAGCTCAAGGCACCGATAGGTTATAATTAGTTTGAGGATTGATTAATTTTTTTGTTTGCTCATTTAAAATAGGCATTTGGGCTGCTAAATGGCAATCATATGAGTTTTGTCAAGGAGATCCATTATAATATTATATGCTATGGGTACGCATAATTATTATGCTTTTTCTTTTATTTTTGGTTCTGATGAAAGAGTAGTGGAGAAGGGGAAGGACATGAGAGGGATGTGGATTCATCCCTTCACTATTGAAGATAAAATAAAATTACCAATTATTACCAAACAAAAAAAAATGACACCAGCTCTGAGTCATCAAAAATAATTAAATATAAATAACTCGCCCTCTGTCATTGTTAATTATAACTAATATTTTTATGATACTATTTTGATTTGTAATATTGTAACCAATGTACAGTAAAGAATAAAATAAATAAATACATGAAATAAATAAATTGTTATCTGAATAGCACGCCTTTCTTCACACTAAGCACAAACTGGAATCAGCAATATTGTTACCGAATGCATATTTTTTTGACATGCGGCTTTTCATGCTGGGGGCGTTAATGTTCGATGATACAAAAAGACATAAGTGTTGCATTTCATGTGCGTCGCGCAACTTTTCGTGATTTTTACAGTATATTCATTATTCTATGTTTAAATCCTTATATTTCTGTGAATATTTGCATGTTAGTAATTAATTATTAATCGGTTACGGCAATCCACCCGATTCGAGTGATTTGTGTTGTATGTTAGTAATACGGAATAAAAATTCTTGGTGAAGCTATTGCATGTATCTACCTACGGTGTGCATATTTATAAATTTCTAGTACGGGTGTGCAGAGTGGATCAAAATCAAAATATTGTTAAAGTGTAAATATTTCAATGTGAAAAGAGTGTTACACATTAAAGGGTAGGTTTGTGATTTTATAAAACATTTTTTATTTTATACAAAGTAAATTGTAGGCACTATGTGCCTTTAGCAATGCAATGTCAGATTGGACCCATTATTGGAACGAACATACTGGAACATCAAAGAGTTCATCTCCAGAAATCCATGATTCCATCACTTCCATGTTTTCAAGGTCGAAAATTGCCACAATAAATCTATGCGCTTTGATCACAACAAACTTGATGGCCACATTATCGAAATAAATTTGGTCTCTCCTCCATATTACGTTGATGTGGAGATCCTGGACCGTGTTCTCATTGGATGTCCAATAAAGGATGCATACGACTTGTATCTAGCAATAACTTAATTTCAATACTCAATAAATATTATATATCTATGAATGATTACTGCTGTCGATTTTTTAAAGTAGCTTCAGAATTATTTTGTGACAGCTGAACGTAGATAAACGTTGATTTATAGAAATCATTTTTATGTAGATAAACGTCAATTTTTATAAATTATTTTTATGTAGGTAGATATATATTATGTAGTATTTCTTCCGCGAATTTTAAACGGAGTTTTATCGGAGTTTTAAACATATTTGATATCAACAAAAACACTGTTTACTTTTCACTATTGATTTAATACTCGAGCACTCTAGATGATTTCATCGGAGTTTTGTTGATTTTTAAGATACAACATTAATTATTTAAATTTTTCGAACACATGACGACAATTTTGAGAACCTTGTCTCTTTATGTAAACATTATTTTTTATTTTTCACTGATTATTAACACAATGATAGCGTTTTGCTTGTAAATTAGAAAAATATCCGAAAAATCGATAAACATAACCTCACTTATCATCTGCTATAGGTGCTGTTTGAAATGTCGATAGTGACCGAATGAAAATCAATTTTTTGTGGTTAAAAGATTAGAAATATGTTCATTATTTATAAACTATATACATACATTTGAAATTATCACTCATAAATTATTTAATATTTTCCATATATTCCGTTACTTTTTATTTATTTTTCTTTCTGTATAGGTACAATATTGTTACAGTTTTGTTAATGTCTCATTAAGAGACGAAACAATATTGCATACAGAAATAAAAATAAATAGTGTGTATAAAAAAGTTTAAGTTTTTTAAATAATTCAAATTATTTCAATCAGGAGCTTTTTAATTTAAGCCCATTACATACGAAAATAATACTCAGTTAAGCTTTGAAAGAAACGATCCGCAATCACCTATAAAATCTGGTATATTTTACCAGTGGAAAAATAATAATTCTTCAACTATATTGTTACGTTATCTGAAGTATTTATATTGCTTTCAGTTAAAAGAAGCATATTTGTATCTATTGGTTGTTGTTGCAGTTCAATTTCACCAGACAACGAAATTATTTTCCGCCACATTTTTTCACAACAATATCAGTTACTTCCTGTGCAAATCAAATTTATCAAGCTTATAGACATTTTAGTTAAGAGTGAAATAGGGTAGGAGAATTTAATTCAGCTTAAGTGCAAATATTTTTCAACGATTCAGCTTTTTTAAATCGGTTTCATGATATTTAAGTCCACAGTAATAATTAAAGTATCTTATAAATTTTTCTTACATCCTTTTTTAAATCAAAATACTCATCATACAAAACATTTTTGACTAGCAAATTGAGTAATAGTACTCAATGATAGCTACTCAATGATACTCAAATAGTACTCAGTAATAACTAGTTAGTTATCGTTCATAAAATTATGAAGGGATTAAAATATTGTTATCCACGACCTTCACCTTCAATATTATATATGTACAAGTATGTATCGTCATTCCTACTAACTAAGAAAAACTTATTACAATATTAAATAATTTGGTACAAAAAATATCCCTAGTATTTGCATGCTGAAATTAGTACGTAGTTATATATTTGGTCTCGAAATGAAAAAAAAATCATTTAATTAATTCTCTGGTAGAATTATTTTTCCAGCTTTATTTATAAAAGTTGAATTAAGAATTTAATGAAACATGACTCAACATCGAGTATAAAGGTTCATTCACACGCATCCACGATATCAAAGCTGTCATAAAAAAGACTATCTATATTTTAGCCTTTCGCTTTTTGATGTTTCTTTTCAAGAGCATTTTCCTCCATTTATAACGATTCTGCACCGATTTAGTTACCTTTTTCTATGATATTCTTAATAATCTTACGTCGTTATAATTAGGACTCTATAGCGCCTCTAATTTATACGTCATGTATGTATGTTATATTGTTCTAATTTACTACTTAATCAGTCATATAATATAACACTTTCACACAATACTTCAATCAATCTTTTGTTTTCGTATTAAGTGATGATCAATTCTGAAAAAATATCGATGGATATGATAATCTTTCATACATATATTGATAATGAGACCACTGGATAACTACCAACATGGAGATGTGTAGTCAACGTCATGGAGATATTATGGAAATTAACCATTACGTAATCATATTTTGTCAAAAATTTTGATGTTTCTTGATGATTTCAGTAAAGTGCTGTCATGTATGTGTGTGAACAGGCCTTTACATTTCAACAGCCGACATTTTACTTAGATGGTTAGGCACAGACCCGTTGATTGAACAATCTAGAAAGTTGACTGCGTTGTTGGGTATTTTAAGAGTTAACTGAAAAATAAAATTCAGGAAGTGAAATATAAATACACGGTGAAATTGAAAATGCAAATTTCCAATGTAAATGTTTACATTGAATTAGTCAACAGTATAGTACCGCCAACCTGGTGAACCTCGATTCATTTATTTTCATTTGCGGGATTGGAGAAACTGATTTTAAAAAGACGAATTAGTACACGAGATTAATATGTATGTGGATGTGCAATGTTTACTTTAGCTTTTTATACACAAAATATTTTCGTGTGGTTTTTAAAAATTTGCATAAGCCATAATTTAGTACTTTATGAACCAAAAACGGAAAAATTCTCAGTTAATAATCCTTGGAAACAATTTACTTTCAAACGCAGTGGAATAAATAACATTTTTATCTCACTAACTATCGTCCATAGGCAATATAAAATCTCCCGATATTTCAATAAGTAACTTTTTAATAAATGTAACATGATAATAGTGTAATAATATCTCCTACATAAATTCATAAAAATCCTCCTATTTAATATGTTTAATTTTTTTGTTACCTATATGCATATATTTTGTTTAATATTTTCTTGAAGTTATAAATATATTGTTGTCGTTTTGACAACATTATGTATTAGAAGTGTACCTAAGTATTTAAAAAGAATATAAACCATTAAAAGAGAGGAAGTAAAATAAAGAAAGTCATTCGTTCAGTAGATAGCATAGCAAGGCATATTGACAATAAGATCCGTTTAGCTCAAGAGCTCCGTCTGTCCAAAAAATTATATTTTCCCAGGATATTAGAAAGGGTGGGGGTGTTATTGTCTCTAATTGGGCAGTGTCAGCTGTTGGTGACATGCCGGATTACTTTATTTCCTCTTTTCCTTTCTTCTCTCGTCACTTTTCTTTTGGTTCAACATTTCGATGCGAATCTTTTAAGACGAAATATTTAAGATATTTTCGTGAGTGTATATTCGATTACGATGGGTATTCCTTTAATGTTCTTCTTGCTTTAACTGAATTGTATAAAAAAATAAATGATTTGATGAAGTCAGGAAATCTATAGGGTCGCTATCACAATACACGTGATGGAGAAGACTTTCAATATCCAAGTTCCCCATCATGTTCATTTCGAAAGAAAATAAATTATGTGGGTACCGAATGTACGAGTAGGTATATACGCATGGAGGGATACTTTATGGTAGAATTTAGGCAGGTACAACATATGATTAAAAATATTTATTTTATAGATATCTATAGACCATCGTTCAGAAAATTTATTTTGGAAAATTTGTTATATTAATTTGCTATCAGTAAGTTGACGATAATTGTACGTGTTATATTTGTAAATAGTCTTTTAATAGTAAATAAATCAAGTCAAAATAATTTTTCATGAATATACTACAATACACATTCACATATTTATAAGATGTTCAACTAGTTTATATTATTTATTAAAGACTTCTTGCTGTTTTAATTTGCAATAACGAAACCATTCCTTTAACAAACATTAAATAATGTGTTGTAAAAAGTAAGATAATAGGAAGTAAGAATTATTTTGTTCATCACTGCAAATAAATTATTATTTTCTGCACCACACGGGCCGAGTGGGCGAGTGATTCATAATAATAATTTTACATTCCTAGTACTATTGTAACTGTTGATATTATCCAGAAAGATGGTGTTGTTTCCAAAATAGTATATACCAAAAATTACATTCAAATTAATGAAAAAAAAAACTATACAGAGTTCAATAAGACACTGAAATAATGATTAACACATATATTTAAACTAAGTATGTCAATGTACATATTATGAAGTTATTGGACGAAAATATTATGTAAAGAGCTTTTTTTATACCTTCCAGGACAAGGATGAATTATTGGATGAATTATACTGTTGAATAAAAGTCAGTGAAGAGGATACGTGACACGAGACTACAAAACTAATTCAATGGTAAAATTTGATTGAATGTTTTTCATTTTACGATCTTTCATATCATCATTCCATCTCGACGCTTAAATTGCGGAGCAGGCAGATTGGACTGAGCGCCACTTAATTTATATCCTTGCACACATTTTTAGCTTCTGTCACTGTCCATTTTAAATATTTACAGTTCCTCACACATGCTTTCCAATTCAATGAACTCAACACGTATCCATCATGTAGGATATAGTTTATACGATATTGATATTTAATCATTGGATGGTTACGTCTCCGAGCATTAAACCTAATAACTACTAAACTTAGACATATGTAATTAGGAAGAATTAGAACCAGAAAATATAGTCTGTTCTGTTTGTGAAACTCATTTGATTTTTGTAGTGAAATATTCGCTTAAAATAAGGTAGTCGCTCGCTGAGTCCATGAAACTTATTTATTGCAATAAATTTTCTGTGTTGAATCGTTTATATATATGGTAAATGTATACGATAGAGGAGAAGAATTTCTAAGGTTTCATCATCTAAAATAATTGTAGATACTGTTTATACTTTTCTCTGTTTTTACCCTCCACGATACAACATCTAATAATTTATGACATACATCTTATGTAGACTCGGCATATCTATCTATATAAATGTATAATGAACATTATATTACATACATATATATACGGAGAATAATAATATAATATTGTATGTACCTACCTACAGGCTATAGGGACTGCGCGGGGTACCTTTCTAGATAAAGTGATTAATGTTCTTATAATGAGTTCACAGAACACACCTACCTTTTGATATCTCGTCTCAGCAGAAAGTATGATGCATTGAAACCAAGAGATTTGATGAAGGGAAATAGGAAACGCGATATTTTTCTACTATAAAATATATTATGCGTTAGTATTATTATGTTCTCTTTTGTGTTAAAGCATAATACAGTATAACAAGTATAAGACATGTGCCATCTTCAATATAGCAATGATGTTTGTCACCCATCATGGATGTCTATTTTTATATGGAATGGAAAGGATGGTTCACATATTTATTACCTACGTACTTATGGTTAGATCACTATTTAGTATTTACCACAAATTGTGCGAAGCGCCGTGATGGTGTTTATGTAGAAAATGTATTTAAATTTTATTTTATAACATTTTAATACTCAATGTTTTATAAGTGCATAAAATCTTTCAGTTTGATATATTGATAGGTTCATTATATATTTTTGTCTATACATGAACGATATATCTCACAAGCAGGTAACCAGCGAATTAACTTCTATAATTATTAATAAAAAAAATATTGAATATGTAGTTCCTATGCCTCTATCACCACTTGTGTTTTTATTATTGATAATATGTATTTTAGATATTGTGATATTCAATTTGTTAAATTTTCTATGCTGTGGCAAAAAACCTGAATTTATTACAAACCTATTTCTTATTTTATACGCACCTAGTCGCTTCTTTACTATATTGTAGCAAAATACAGCTTACAAAATGTGTGTATATATATAATATATGTTACAGATACCTATGCTGTAATATTTTGGAAACATTTTGTTATTGTTTTTTGGTATCGGCAATATTATCTTTATACCAACTGATATGTACATATTCTTATGTAGGTTAGGTAGGTATGTATATATATGTGATGTTCTCCTGGTTGTTTACTGTGGCACCCCACACCCCACATCTCTGCATTGGGAGTACATTCATTTCGCGTTATCAGCAATCTCAGTAGTGTTTCCACACTAGAATGTGTTGCGTACATAATCATATCTAATATCATCATTGTATATTGTATGTGTGTGTGGGTGGGTGTGTCTATATAATAATAAAATAATAATAATAATATTGAAAGAAAAAGGTTTCAATGTTTAGAAAAAATAATATAGAAGCATAAATAATGGGGACACATCTAGATGGCGCCAATGCGCCCGCTCAAGAAGAAATTAATAATAACTAAAGCTATGAAATGAAAGTGCTTGGAAATAGTATGAAGCGCAAGTACATTGTAAGGAGCCACCAAGTTATTCTCTTTCTATGTAAAATATCGAATGAGAAACACTAAAGTACACTATCTTTAGATATAATGGATGAAAATAAAAATGCCGACATTTTCTGTTCCGCATACAAATATCACAATGATTTCCAATGTGATTAATCTTACACACAAACATAAAATCTTACTAAATGTTATTATTATAAACAACCATGTGCTGCATACAGATACTCCTTAATGTAAAATAATAAATAAATATATATATATTCCAACAAAGATAATGAAACATTTATTTTTACTTACATAACTATATCTACACTTAACAAAAAATATTGGTACTCTTATCGTAACAAATTAACATTGTTTACCCTCCATTCTATTTCCTCAACCATACAAGATTGACGATATCAGTTAAAATTCATAAATACTTATAGGTACATTGTACATCTCCAGAAAAAAATGTATGGATATTTTCTAGTCTTTTTATAACTGACTTTTGAACCATTTAAAAAGCTTTGCTGTTTTTTACCACCTTATTTCCTTTAAAGATGAATCCCACAAGTGGGGTAGCCAGCTGACAAACTGTATATAACAAACGTGCAAGCTGTCCTTCCCGTGACAATATGAAATCAAGACGTTCAAGATGTGTGGCAAACCTCATCGCTGAATTCAAGATGTAAAATTTCTTCATTGTAAAATTTTGTCAAAATAAAAGTAAAAAAAATGTCCTATATGAAAAAAATCAAATTCAAGCAAAATGTCTTAATTTGTAAAATTTTGTCAACATTAAATAGAGGTGACGCAATTGGCGCAGAGACGCTCCGAATGAAGGAGGCTGGTTTCTGTTCTGCCCTTTGCTTCCGAGAGGAGCGTTGAGGACGATGAATGAATTAACGAAATATAAAAAAAAAATTGTCTTAGTAAAAAATCAATTACACTTTAAAACACCTTCAAAGTTGAAACATGTTTGTGTTGTTAAAGCGGAGTTGATTAGCAACGTGATGAATCGAATCCAACATATTATTATCTCAATTGAAAGTGCGCGGCTCTACTATCAGACTGCCGACCACTTCAATTGGAAAAAACCCTTTAGCAATTTCAAGCTTTGAAATTAAAAAAAGATAGTCATCAGGAATTCTGTGATATTTAATAAGGTACATCATTGTTTTGGGATATCACAATAGCGTATGGCATCTGCATTTTCATGAAATGATTCATAGAATTGAACTAAAAAGCAAAGAGAATATTATATTATGATAATAATGATATGTCAAAGAACGTTTTTCAAAGTAACCATCAACATTAAATGTATTTTCTTTTTTTATGGATTAGATAAGCCGTAAACAACCGAATTTCATCATGTTAGAAGATTCAACTTTTAATATAATATAAGCCACAGCATGTTTTCACATATATAGCATATTTTTTGTCTAACTCCTACTTTATTACTTCTCTCATACTTTTCATTAGCAAATTATTCACGGTACAATAAACGCATATAAAAGAATTTTTCTTTATTATTTATGTTTTGTATGAAAAATAAATTTGACACGATATTAAGAAGAGAGATGTATTCAACAAAATATTTCAAAATATTCGTTTCATATGTATTTACAACCGAGCATAAAGATATTTAATGCAATAAAATGATTACTTTATGGAATGTTATGTATTATACAACCACAAAATATTCTCAAGATATCAGAAAAAGTAATATATACGCTATATATTTACATAGTTCTTCTTCTTTGTCTTCAAGTGCCCTGTCAGGTTCCCCCAATATTGTTGATCACCTTGGCGAATCTGTCCCTGTCATGCGCAGCTCCAAACAGCTCCTCCATAATTATGTAATTTGAAATAAGTGTTTCTTTCTACTATAGATCATTAAGATTGATAATGACCTGATAAGTCGAAAGACATTTCTCTCGGAACCAATAATCTTTAGTAGAAAGAAACAATCGTTTCAAATTACATAATTATGGAATTGTACTACATATGTGTGCACCGACACAATTAATAGCTCCTCCATACTTCGGATGCCGGGCCACTTCCTTAAGTTTCGCAGCCAGGACATCTGTCTCTTACCGGATCCTCAGCGTCTCTTAATATTCGTTTTCAATATCAGTTGGAGAAGTTGCTATTTTTCCCACACATTAAATTATAAATATTTATGTTTAGATAGATAAATATTATTAGATGAATACACTAAGAATACTCAATTTCACGTAGAGGACCTGTATGTAAACGGACTAAAATGAAAATACGGGTATTTGATATTAAGGTTGCTTTATTTACCATTGAGATTTCAATATTATTAAATGACTTTTACGATCTAATTCATGATACATGAATGAGATAGATGAAAGAGAAAAATATGATATTAGTATTCACTGTTACTGTGCTATTTACACTAGTAATATATAAACCAGAGTTGAACGATGTTACGTTTCTCCAATTAGAGAGATGTTACTGCTAAAGTTATTCTTATTTTCTTGGGATATTTTCCATTATGATATATATTCATCTTATCTTCATGTTGTAATCATGAGAGCTTTTACATAAAGTAGACGAATGTCTTTTAGCTTGTTACGTTAGATATACCGCTTCTTACAAAATACATAACATGTATGGAATCTTATATGGTTAATAGATACTTTAAATACATGTCAATGGAAAAATATTGTGTTATTGTTCATTGCACATCTCAAATTGTTTGTTTTGCGCTTAAGCTTTCCGTCCGATAGAGTTTCTTGTATCGCACATTACGCGATAAATATAATGAAAACTATTAAATACCACTGGCAAGAAACATTTGTAACATTCCGTGTTTCAAACAATGTGACATCTCAATTTACTCGATGAAGTAAAAAACTAAGATGCAAAGAAAAAAAAAACGACTTGGTGACGTAGAAAACTTGTACAAGGGTTACTGACAAATTTTCGACGACATTGGATTAAACAAATGTCTTTGGAAACATTGATTCTGAGTAACCATAAGCAATGTGTGCACCGACACAATTAATAGCTCCTCCATACTTCGGATGCCGGGCCACTTCCTTAAGTTTCGCAGCCAGGACATCTGTCTCTTACCGGATCCTCAGCGTCTCTTAATATTCGTTTTCAATATCAGTTGGAGAAGTTGCTATTTTTCCCACACATTAAATTATAAATATTTATGTTTAGATAGATAAATATTATTAGATGAATACACTAAGAATACTCAATTTCACGTAGAGGACCTGTATGTAAACGGACTAAAATGAAAATACGGGTATTTGATATTAAGGTTGCTTTATTTACCATTGAGATTTCAATATTATTAAATGACTTTTACGATCTAATTCATGATACATGAATGAGATAGATGAAAGAGAAAAATATGATATTAGTATTCACTGTTACTGTGCTATTTACACTAGTAATATATAAACCAGAGTTGAACGATGTTACGTTTCTCCAATTAGAGAGATGTTACTGCTAAAGTTATTCTTATTTTCTTGGGATATTTTCCATTATGATATATATTCATCTTATCTTCATGTTGTAATCATGAGAGCTTTTACATAAAGTAGACGAATGTCTTTTAGCTTGTTACGTTAGATATACCGCTTCTTACAAAATACATAACATGTATGGAATCTTATATGGTTAATAGATACTTTAAATACATGTCAATGGAAAAATATTGTGTTATTGTTCATTGCACATCTCAAATTGTTTGTTTTGCGCTTAAGCTTTCCGTCCGATAGAGTTTCTTGTATCGCACATTACGCGATAAATATAATGAAAACTATTAAATACCACTGGCAAGAAACATTTGTAACATTCCGTGTTTCAAACAATGTGACATCTCAATTTACTCGATGAAGTAAAAAACTAAGATGCAAAGAAAAAAAAAACGACTTGGTGACGTAGAAAACTTGTACAAGGGTTACTGACAAATTTTCGACGACATTGGATTAAACAAATGTCTTTGGAAACATTGATTCTGAGTAACCATAAGTTATTGAATTGAAAACTTAAAATTATTAAAATCTAATCATTACCGCTTGACAATTTAGATTGCTCGTTTCACATATCCATTTCTGAAATATCATTGTTTATTTTCTCATAATAATATATTGTGCTTATTGTGTCTGATTCGAATGCACGGCGTGATCAATCTTTCAGAAACAAGACCATATTAAGAGTTATAATATGGATATGGAGAGGGAATCAAGCAATATGCAATAAGAAAACAAACTTTACCAATACAATTCTATATTATTATTATTCTCCATAATACACGAGCATTATTACCGAGTTCTTATTCATGAAACTTGTTTATTCATTCCTTGTGTTCACTTCATATACCTACACGGGTTAATCACATGAATATTCATTACTGAATATATATAATAGCATTCTTGTACAGATTTATGGGTTTCGAGTTAAATTATTGATGTTTAGTACTCCGAGGTACAAGTTTTTACTTACTTTCTTACTTCTGATGGCCAAAAAGCCCTTGCAGGTCCTTTGCCTCCAATACAATAGATCTCCAAGCCTTTTTATGTTGAGCAATGGATTGCTAGTCATCTTTAGCTAATAATCTTTGTCTTGGTCCAACGGTCTTCTGCCCTCAGGTATATCCTGCAGAATATCTTAAGTCGCCCTTTCTTCTTCGGATCTAACGACGTGGTCAATCCGTACCAATCTTCGGGACCTAATCTCACTTGTGACGAAAGGTTGGTTTGTTGTGGAGCAAATTTCTTCATTGCTTTTAAGCCACCGAGTTCCTTCTGTATTTAGAATATTTTTCTTAGAATCCGATTTTCAAAAGACAGAAGTCTTTGTTTTTTTTTCAGAATTTGATTCCGAACCATAGATGACCACGGATTTAATGAGGCTATTGTATATTTAAAGTTTTACTCCTCTGGACAAGGACTTAGTTATTAGGAGATTATTCAAGACCGCCGCTGCTCTCATGCCACTCTTTATTCTAGATGTTATTTGTACGAGTTTCATGTATTAAAAAGTAAATGATATGGTATTGCAATTATTTCACTTGTGTAATGAACATACTGAAGACCTTGCCTAAACCGAAAGAATAAATGATACAGCGCATCATGTCTGTTTTGAACATATATAATTTAGGCTTAATTCGAGTTTTATATGTTCAATTGAATTCAATAAAAATTACGACTTTACATTGTCACAACCATGTTTTGATATCTTCCTGTTATTCTATTCTATGTATAAAGAGATTAAATGATCAACTTTAATTTTCAGGAGATGATTCACCTGTCCTTTGAGCAGTGAGTGACTTACAGGTAAGTCAAATAATATTAATTAACAATTTTTTTCTCGAAAACACTGAACATTCTACTTCGGAGTTGTACTTCTATATATTTAGCAATGTTTTGTACCGTTTATTGGTCCGTCATTTTAGTTAAAAAAAAAAAAAAACTTAGACCATTGATAGACCAAAACTGATATTTAAAATTTATTTCTCGGTTCACACGATAAATGTTTTCTCTTAATCCACGAACGTACAGAAAAGCTTTTGTTATTTACCCAGAAAGTTTTCTTCGACTATTCATAGAGAGAAAGTCATATCGGCGCATTCTCTGCCATTAAAAAAAGCTTCTTGCGCATTCCATATATTACACTCAGTTAACTTTCACACTCTCACTAGATCAAAATTCTATCAAACAGTTTCCCTATTGAACTCAGCAATACCCCAATAACTCTCACATTCAAGTTTAGAGTTTTTCTCCTAGTATAGGAAGTAATTGATAGTCTTCCTCCAGTCTTTTGGAGTAATGGTGCCGGCAAACTCCCCTTTTACGACACAAGCTTTTAGCTTACTGTGAAAGGTGTATAAAGTTGTATTTGGGTTTATAACAAAACTCCGATATATCTTTTAAAAAAAAAATGGATTGTTCGAAAAAACCTTTTAAAGCCGTTCATTATATAAATGAATGAATAAATGAAAGCTCCAAGCACCACGCGAGAGTAGTCGGTCCACCGGACTTAATGAATTCAACTAAACACTTCCTTGTTTCTATAAAACTAAAGCAAAGTATTATATTTCTATTGATCAGCGATTACTGCAAGTTAGTCTTGTGCTTTAGTCAAAATGTTTGCTAGTAAGTATGAAATTACTTTTTATTACATTGTTAAAAATCGTCATTAGATGCAGGTTGCAAGACGTTCACAAGAAGAAAGTAAAAAGGTTAAATACAAAGTTGTATTTGCATCTTGTATAGGACTCAGTATTCGAAGTTTTTATTTAAGACAAATATATAATTCATCCATAGTCAAAGATACCATAAACTAAACACCCAAGAGATTGTTTAAAATGTATCAAATAATGTGGATAAGATAGAAATATACAATTTAATTGAAAATGGAAAAAATTTCAATTCGTTTGTAAGTATTGGATGGTAAGTAAATTATGTATTTTTAAAATTACAAATAATTAAATTTAATGTTATATTTTTGCAACGTTTATTTAATATCCTGTTTTATTTCCCGAACACGGTCCGTTGTGTTCACATTGACAAACGTCATTACCTTGAATATATTCTTTATACTTCCCGTAGTCCAGAACAATCGCGCAATACTCTTTTCAGTAGCTAATTTTCTCGAATTTCTGTTCTCCGTACAAATAATAATAATAATATTATTTCCATTGTATTTGTTAAATAAAGAGATACTTTGAGACAACGTTCAATGAATATAAACATGATGAGTCGCGTCTGTAACATTGCTTTCTTCTATATCTCAACGCCATAAATGTGTGGAAATCTTATTGTGTTTCCGGCAGTACTTGTAAAATATAATCTTCTTTATTATACAATCTTATTACACCTCGCAACTATCTGTAACTTTAACTATTGGATACAACGTACTTTAAATTATTACCAAACAATTCATATTTTTATTGATATTATTCTCATGTCTTATTCATTTCATTGTTCCGCGAGTGTGTGCATAAATGTATCGATAACATACTATCCCATCAACGACATCTTTTCAATCTTTATTTCCACATTTACATATGTGAGGTAACGAGCGTATGAATGCAGAAGATAATAGCAATGCATCTAGTTGCAATATATTCGTAACAGTGTCTATATGAGTATAGTGAAGAATGTGTTCTGCAGTGTTATCACGTTTTTAGCAGCATCTTGCACGAGCCACACTTCAATGCGTTTTCCACAGAAACTAAACAGATGTATCGATACAAGACTAATTTTATGCTGTAATAAAAAGGTTTTCAAATCGTGACATAAAGTTTTAGTAGACAATGTTTGTGAAGGGGGCGAGGAACTTTATGAAAGAAATCGGAGAGTAAAATTTATCGCCCTCATTTTAATTCGAGGTAAAATAGTACTAAAAGCAACTGATTTGGTTTGGCAGTGGCAATAGTAGTAAACATAAAACGAGGTACTTATTTTTATGCATTTTAAACAAAAGACAGAGTATCATGCAGGTTCATAAGAAGATGTTTTTATTGTGTCTATAAAATGGCGCACTTATATTTTATCTCAAGATGTGTTTTGAATATAAATGCTGTTAGTGTTTTGATATTGTAATGCTCGTGTAATAACATAAATACTCCACTCAGCTTGTAATTTATACTCCTATATTATGATAAGACAACATTATTGTTATTGCGATACAGTTAACAGCAAGTCTACTACAGTCACCAGCCACTATACTTACCTATGTATATACCTACATCATAACTAACTATGATACATTACTGACACAATGTAAACATTCATGTAGATTGCAGGCATTATTTTATTATAAAATATAATAGTTCAACTTCAGATATACCTACTCTAACCATATTATATGTATGTTATAACAAATTAAACATTTTAATTACTTCTCAGTTAGTGTAATCAAGTTGTTTTGTTATTGATACATCATAAACGGGATACATTTGATAATAAATAAATAAACGCTCCTCTTAATTGCTTTAAATTATATATTTACGAGATGTTTACGGTTAATTAATTAGTTAAACATAATAACTTAATATACACATAATAAGAAATTAAAATGAATCAAAATGTGCAGTAAATCCAACTGGTGGTTTTATAAATTTGCGAGCAGGCTTTCGAAAGTGGATTTATTATACATGTTGTTTCATTTTAATTTGTTATTATAATGAACTTACACAAACCGTCGATCAATTTATTATACTCATGATTATCATTGCACTTAAAATTCTACGTATTTTTTTTATGCTTTCATAACAAGGCAATGTCCAATTTACATTATTTTTTTCTTCACTAGATTGCTTAAATCAATGGCACAGTAAAGTGTAGATAATATTTATTTCTTTATGGAAAATAGTAATGATTCCTTCTTTGTGTTTATTTTTTAAATAATTTTTCAATAAATAAAATTACACATGTCAATAAAATATTTAATCTCAACTGATTCATACTTTATATCATAAAAGATTATATAATTTTTTTTACTCTAGAAAATAATATTAATGAAACAATAAGGATTTTGTATCCTATTATACTATATTTGTTACTTAATGAGTAACAAATGCAAACTGTTTTTCAACATATATCCTCTACTATTCTGAAAGCATGTAACCTCAATTTAAATGGGTTATTTTAATCAAAGATTAAACTATTTCAAGTCAATTTAGAAAGTAGAAGTAACTGTTACTTGTATGTTAAATATTAATTTAATGTGACCTCGTAAAAAGTCCATGTGATTTTTACGATCTATAAAAATAATCCTGCAGATTACCTGATTCTTCATTCATGGTGGTAAGGAATAAACTTTTTCAGCCGTGCATTTATTTGGTAAGGAATACGGCCGCAATCATATTGTTATTTTTTACTTAGTTATGATTGTTTTATGCAATTATTTCCCTACATGGTTCATTTCATTATTATAAAAAAATATTTATTCGTTTTTATGTATAAAATTAAGCTAAGTTTATTGTTATGATATGCTGTTTATTATGATTCATCTTCATGAAAATACTAGACATTAAATTGGTTGAAATGGTAACTAAACAGAAATATAATTAATAATTTTCATAAAAATATCCACATCTTCTTTGGTAGCTAAATATAACGTTCATAAAAAAATACGTAGGGGAAGGTGGGGCAAGACGGGGCCTTTAAGCTAAAATGTCAAAATAAACACATTTTTGTCAATAAACTCTTAAAAAAAAATATGAAATAAAATAAAATATATATTCATTTTAGTCTACAGTAACATAAAACAATAATAATTTATTTAATTTTATTTCATAATTTAAAATGAAGTGTTACAAAAATAATGCCGATACAATAATTGAAATTCTTAAAAAAAAAGTTTATTGACACAGACTTTGATCTTTAATCTAGCAAATGATTCACATGAATGTAAAAATAAGCATCAAGAAATAATAAATATTTTCAATTAAAAAAAGCTTAATTATCCCGGCTTGCCCACGTGTTGGGGCAAGATGGGGTCACTTATACACGGCGTGAGTCCTTTACACGTTAAACATATAACAAAGTAAAAACAATTTGGCAGACAAATGTAACAAAATGTGAATTGGTACAAATTTATAAAAATAAACATTAAGGTGTAACAAAATTAGTAGTAATTAGAACAAAATAACAATAGTAATATTGGTAAAACAATTAATTAATTAATTAACCATATTCTTATCCAGTAAGAAACAAACTAATTTTTTAAACAGAATATGACTAATTGAAAACCAAATCGTTTTTTATATTATTTTTGATCACTACAACATAATATATTGAGTAGTAGCTATGAATGTGCTGGTCAGTAATGAAAATATTGAAATTGGCATTGCCTTGTATTAATTGTATGAGGTATGGCTATCGGCACGATATGGTCATGGATTGGCTCGTTCCAGTAAGCAAATCGTCTTCTAAGAAAATACCATCTATAAATACTACTTCTTCTCAGCATTCCAGTCCACTCCTGGACGAATGCCTCCTCCATTTCCCTCTAAGCCACTCGATTCTGCGCCGTCTGCATCCAGTTGACCCTAGCGTGTCGAGTGATATTATCCCTTCACCTCATTGGGGGGGATCTTAAAAATTCTTAATACATACATATATCTTCTTCCCCTTGTCCTAGTTGGGTCGGGAGTCCATTGCGCCTAGGTACCTCCTCCAGAGATTCTTGTCCACCGCTGTTTCCAGGACGTATAAAAATTCTTAATATGGATTAGAATAAGGCATCTTTTTCAACTGAAGTAGTAAAAAATGGAATGCAATTTGGGCACATTGTTCTGAGTTAATAGATGTTACCGCGATTCTATCTCACCCTTTTCATATTATTGTGTGAAGTAATGAAATGATTATATACGAATTATATATATTTTTTCTGATTATGATTTTATTGCTCGCGGTTGGTACTTGTACATACAATGCTTGTGTTAATAATACTTTTAACAACAGCATCTGCGTTTAAATTATACGGTGTTTTGGTAAGCTATAAATATTATAAAAAAAAACATTGTGGCAACGTTTTACGGCTCACATATTGGAATTTCATAAATGTTTATTTTCACAAAGTGTATCAGATATTTTTTTATTTACGACGTGCAAATTCGTACAATTTTCTCCTTCTCGTTGTTATCCTCCTCGAATGGTTTAGATAGGCCTTTAAGATAAAACGCACGAGCCAGCGCCAAGTCCGATTATTACTGGGCGTGAATATTGGAAAAACTTTTTAGTGCCGAATGCATGAATCCACCCACAATAAAACAGTCAATAAATTTAATCCGTCGTATTTTTTGACCGCTTTTAAAGCTTTTCCTGAAAGGCTATTATTTTGGTTACATAATATGAAGATACCATACCATATACTCGTACCTACCTACAAATCAAATCAATAAATATATATTTCATTTTATGAATAAATACTTCCTAATATACACGATAAATTCAGCAAGTCTTAAAACTGAATGATATCACTTTTCTGAAAAGAAACAATATTAAGTTTAAAAACAATTAAATTTTATAGAAATCTAATAAAATGTAGTTATACGATACTTCAGACGATCTTAAATACGTATTATAATGAATAAAGTTTTATATTTCATCAAAAGTCCTTGAGTTTAGATGATTTTAATTATTCTGTCATTTAGACGATTTTATATGATACCTTTAAATAAAAAAAAAAGTAAAACCAGAAAATATGTTATGGATACTAACTAACATCTTCATCCTCTTGTTCTAGTTTGATGGGGGTCCATTGCGTCTAGGTTCCTACTCCAAAGAACCCAAGACATCCGATCCCTCCAATAATTTTAACACACACATCTGTCAAATGTTCTAGTCAGTTTCTTCTGCAGCGGCTCGCTGATTTGATGTGATTATCTAAATTACTATATATTTTGTCTCTCTCATCTAGATGGACGTAAAAAGAGTGCAGGTAATGCTTTTCGGCAGACCAGTCTTTCAGGTTGTCCTCTACGGCACATCCTATGTGGAGAAGATTTGATAAACATAGAATCGAATAACTGGAAGTCAGTAGACGGTCAGTGGGTCTCTATCAATGATATAATAATCTTTTAATGGGAGATTCGTAGCTGGAAGTCTGGGTAAATTTTCTTATGTAATAAAAATATCGGAATCAAAACTAGTGTATACTGATATTGTTTTATGAGTAGAACATCTCGGTACTGGAGTAATATGGAATTTGTGGAGTGGAATTTATAGTCTCATATAGTTAACTCGCAACACCCGAGGCATAATAATGGTAAACGTATCATAAAAATATTGTTTTTCTGCGTGAATTTAACGAGAGTCGTTAATATTAATTAAAGTATTTTTCTGGTGGTGAACATAAAAGCAAAAAATATTATTCATATTATTATTATTATTACAAAAGCAGGAAAAATAGGTAAATTAAATTTATCCTAATTTCACGTTCACTGTGTGATAAGTTTATTATTTTATTTCATTTATACCACTCGTAAATAAGAAATGAACGATCGCATACTGAGGCATTGAGTAGGTATCTATGAAACATTATATTTTGATTTTTAAATATCTTTATGTTTAAATCATTTACATAATATTTGTTATCACACTTTAAATCACATTATATCACACACTATACCACACTTTAAATCACACTATATCACACTATATTAAAGTGATGTTAATGAAAAACGTCAAATTTTCTTTTCCTGTAAAATATGCTTTTGCATATTCGTTATTCTTGTTATATGCCGAAGATATGTATAGCGAGGTTTCGGAGGTCTCTTTTTTTATTCCTTTCACGTTAAACCACACGAAATCGAGTAATCTTCAGGTATTGAGGTTCTATTCCGAAAGTATAAGTAGTGTAAATTAAAATTATTACTGGAGACGTACCTACGTTTTCAATGTTTTTTTTGTTGTTTTATACGACTTAATTGAATCTAAATTTTGGTCCAATATTATTATCTATTGTACTACTTAATAAAGACTAGATTAAAAAAAAAACACGAACGTGATATAGAGATAGTATATATTCAGGTGTCGCAGTCTATAAAAAAATAAATAAATAAACATATGATGGACCTACACAATTTATAGAGAGGTATATTAATTTATTATAAAAGAAGTGTGGAACAATAAAATAACAATATATTGATATCTTTATATCTGATTTTTTTTTTGCTTAAATTCTTCTTTTATTAAGTGTCATCTCTCTGTGAAGGTTGAAGATCATATTAGGGGTATTTCCTTGTTAACGGCGGACCTGAACAGCGATGTCTTGCTACTTCTCTTAGTTGCCTACATTGTATTAAATTGTGCAGCCAAGAGATTCTTCCCTGACCTAGTCCTCGTCTTCCCAGGATTATGCCTGAATTATTGATTGAAGGAATTGGTATTTTTCTCCTCTCATTTCGTGACCTTGTTTTTTTCGTTGGAGAACAACCTCATTGGGGACTATGGTTCTCCAAATTATTTTAAGCTTTCTGTGGATGAGTGTGCAATTCATCTTGAATATCTTTACTTTTTTGCTAAGGAGAGGATAACTAGCATGTTTACTACTTGTAGTTGGCTACCCCACATGTGTGATATAGAGAAGGTTGAACATAATATGTAATAACGATGTATGCCTATGTAATTTGTTTTAAGGCAACATATTTATACCAATAATATAATTAGAAAATTGCAAACTCACAGCAAAATAATTAAAATTATTTATTATGTATTAAACAGTTACATACATTTCCAGTTAATTAATTTTCCCTTTTGTTTCAACACTTTGAATGTTAAACTCCTCTTTTGTAGATAAACAATACGTTATGGTTTTTGTATTGACATATAAACAAAGACCAGCAGGCCTACTCTTGACACAATGTAAATACGATCTTAATCTAGTCTTGATCTTGACCATACGACGCATGAAGGGACTGTGGTAAAAAAAACACCGCGCTACCGCTACCTCGCGATCGGTCAATAGTCACTTCGCGCGTCGTATGATTAAGATTAAGATCATGTTTAGATTTTGTCAAGAGTAACCCTACAGAATCCTAGTACTAATTTTCTAAGAATTCCGGAAACAAAATTAAAGTCAACACGGTAGACATTTGCTGTTTCGCTCCGTATTATAAATATTGTTCATAATACTCCTATTCATAACAATAGATTATTATTCACAATCTTGGACTAATGCTTGCTTACTATTGATTCGAAAATAATTTATACCCAGATCCAATACCAATTTTTTGTTTCAGTTTCTTGTCTATGATATAAAACTTCTATGGATTGTAGTATATTATAATACTACTACGCGGCACTTGAGTAATGTGTTGCTATATTTCAACAAAGAACAGCTAGAATTTCAAGGCAGGGTTAGACAGCTGAATAAAATATGGATAAAAGGACATATTTTATTAGACAGGTCAAGATTTCACGCGAATGCACTTTTAGGAGTGGCAACGGTAGGGACTTGAGTTATTGGATTTGGATGCAATAATTCATGTAGAGTTTTCTTTTATTTCTGAAATTTATTTCATCGCGTTGTGTTAAGTCGATTGTAGAGTAATTGAATTATATTGAATAGAAATAAAGTTAAGAGTGCTGTTGACTTATATTGAATACTCTTTAAAAACTATTTTGCATGCTTTGCTTTTCGTTCAATTTCCGGAAAATAAAAGTTTTTATTTCTTTTTTGTACGATTTCGAATGTCCTGTAAAAGGCAGGTATTCCTAAAACATCTCGTGTAAGGCATTTTTTTCTCAATTTTTTTAATTCGATTTCGTTAAACAAAGTTAACTAATATCCGCTTTAACAATAAATTTTTTTAATTCAGCAATGAGATTTGACACCCATCCTGAATTTCTAACAATTTACTGTTACGGATATGACAATTCACATGTTTATTACATACAGCTAAAGTTGATATTTTCTGGTGGATAGTTTACTTGTGGAAGATGCTTTGATGTAGGTTATGAAATAAAATTATTATGCTTTAAACTTTTTTTATCAATGTAATTTTTTTTGATAATTTTCTTGTTCTATTATTAGCAAAATATAAGAGATTTCTCAAAGAAAAACACCAAATTGAATGGTTTAAGGTGGCTTATTTTATTGTTTATAATTGAATGTATTGTTTTTCAATTCTTTATTTGTATTTTCTTAATTAAATACAACATATTTCTCAAAACTCATCCAAAATATGGAATATAATATAATATATATACATTAATTTGTATGTATATACTTGTCTTAAATAAGGGCCTTGTTGTATGTGAAATAGAATATCGATATCAAAGAGAGTTGTATTCCTTCAAACTCTAATAATTATATGTGTCCATTCGTATGCATGTTTATATGTATGTTAACAAACACTAAAAAGGACAAAACGGAGAAAAAATTATAAACACTATACAAGGAAAAAACACAATTAGTTTTAGTTATTCTTAAAAGATTTAATGAGCAGTGACCTGGTTTCGACTTATAAAGTCATTGTTAAACTGCTTATTAAATCTTTTAAGTAAAACTCAAACCAACTGTGTTTTTCCATATATAAACATGGAGTCAAAACTAACGTCGACTCAATAAATAAAATATACTATACAAGGACTAATATTTTGGAAAGAATAAGAAAATATTTTTTATATATTGACTGAGTTCCTAATAAAAGCTCACTGATGATGAGTGTCTACCCGAAAATCCTTTGAGTTTAGTATTATTCATTGTGAAAGTAAACATATTTTTTTTTTATCTTAAATTCATTTAAAATTAACTTTTACAAGGTTACTTGAGATACAATACAATACGTTTGTTTGAACATCAATTATTTAAAAGTCGATATAAAACATTATGTTATCATAGTGATACTTAATTTCCAAAACTTATGTTTGCAAAAAAACATTGCAACTAAATAAATAAAAATTTATCTATCTATTTGTTTATACTATTTGTCCCATATCCCAAACGCAGGGTAGTCAGCACATTAGCTGCATTTAATAAATAATTAAGCTGTCCTCTCCGTGCCAACAAAAATCTTAAAAAGCTAATAGCAAAAATTAAATAGTAAACAAAAATAAATCAACGATATTTTTCCTTATCAGATTATGATAGAATTGTTTAAAAAAATTGACTCACGGTGTTGCCAGTTTCGGAATAATTTTCTTAATTATTTTCCTTTTCTCAGGGAAGTATTTATTTTGTGCAAGTGTTAATTTGTCTATTTGATGTTTTATTTCTTGAGTGAAGCCGGGTAAAACGACACAAATATAACAATGAAGCTATTAAATGCTTATCAGAGTAATAAGGTTCTCGATTTGAAATTAATGTCAAGATGTAATAAATTAAATTGAATAGATTTTATTGTAAAGAGCCCGCCGTATTTCAGAGGGTGATAAAGTTAAGTACTACTGTAAATATTGAAGTACATTTCTTGTTGTGGAAGCGTACGACGATTTTGTATGGTATAGGTACTTATACATAGATGTTTACCTAATCAAATGCTTTTCATTTACTATAGTAGACACCTGTCACTACTGCAAACATTCTGTGATATGAACAATATAAACTTTTAACTTGATGATTAATCATATGATTTGTTCATACAATATTTATATTGAATGATGATTCATTTATTAATTTACTAAAAAGCATGATATAATAATAACCCAACAGTTTGTTTTAAAATAACGCCATTTTGTGAA
This sequence comes from Athripsodes cinereus, assembly GCA_947579605.1. Taxonomy (NCBI): domain Eukaryota; kingdom Metazoa; phylum Arthropoda; class Insecta; order Trichoptera; family Leptoceridae; genus Athripsodes; species Athripsodes cinereus. The sequence goes on from OX388318.1 coordinate 9,808,879, forward strand.
AAACAAATACCTCAATGGCTCATTTCAGAATCATGACACCTTCGGAACAGTTGGGTCTTAAACCTTGTTTGGAATACCTCTGCACTTTACAAGGTTAGAGCCAAACTGAAAGGAGATGTTAATGAAACTTCATGCAGCTACACAAGCGCCATCTGTACTTTTAGACAAATATTTTTATATGAATTAAATCGATACAATAAAAAATTAAATCAAATAGTGAATCTCTTTATAGTTAGAACTTTAAATTATTTGCAGTACATTATAAGGAAAGTAAACCAGGGTTTGATTTGTATTGTTGAAAAACAATTATGATAGTTAAAGCTGAAATTAATTAACTCGGTTGTTATATCTGTTCAAGAATTATTATTTTAACATAGTGATAAAACAGAGATATTATTTATATGTAAAAAGAACAGTGTTTTGGGTCGATGAAGAGCATATTGCTATTTCCCAAAAGCAGACCTTTATGACTACAGCTGACCCCCTAGAGAAACCGTACTTGGCGACCGACTACAAACAAATTTTCGACTTTAACCGCAACAATAACGCATAATAATTGCTCGGTAGGTACATGTAGGCAGATTGTCGAAAAATTCGCCAGTAGTCAATCGCTAAGTACGGTTTGTCTACGGTCCCTGAACTGCATCAATGGGCATATTAGTAAACGACCATCCAATTGAAGTGCTCCACATTCATTTTCGCTTCCCTCTTGTGCTTAAAGTTCGTACTACAAATTATGTGTCGATATCAAGATTGGTTTTCATAAGGTTTACCTTCAGTTGATTTACTACTTCAGTCCTTATAGTATGATGGCGGTTAGTCTCACTTATGGTTTAAATATTACTTCTATTTACTACGAGTACTTAATAACAGTTTTGCACTTTGCTTTTCTGTCTATTTATTGCCAATAAAGTTGAACCTTTCCTATATTTATAATAATGTTCACGATTGTGCTACTATACATACTTACCATGATTTATAGTTGTTATATTTATATATACACCTATGCATTACGGATAGTACTAAAGTATTTGTTGTAAATCTACATTGATAAAACATTTTATTTACTTACTAATTAATATAATTAGTATTATATAATTGGAAAGAATTCATAAATTCGTTGCATATATTTGATAAACAAAAAATAATTTATTAAATGGGTACCTAAGCGGTGTGCATGCATTGGTTACACGGGCGGTTAGTTCATTGATTCCAATGCCCTTGAGCTGTACTTGTCGCACGTGGCGACTGATACGGTAGTTACTACTAATAAATACCCACTGCGCTAAGGTGACGTACTCTCAGTCAATCTATAGACAAATAATAATTCAGGCACAATTCACTCGGTGTCGGGTGCCTTGCCGGAAGAAGATATCTAATACGACATATTCCGGTATCATAATATAATAAAAAAGAAACAATGTATATTATAATTTACGTTTATGTATGGAAGTTATAATTCTAAATGATATTTTTCGGTTATCTCAGATACATTGGTGAAAAGCGCTGTTTCTTATTGGCACCTAAAATTTAATATATCTTCTTCTGTCATCACAAAACTCACAAGTTGATGATCATATTCTAGAAAGTGTCTCTATACTAAGTTACCCAATATGACTGATTAACGCTTCTTGTATCTGTTCAATCATGTATATTATGGATTTAGGATATCTGATTCCTTACAACTATTTTTCAGCTATGTGTCGTCCTTGAACAGTATTTTATAATATCTTTACTTTAAAAAATTTACGAAAATCACATCCTTAATATATTACTGCTACAAATCGACCATCACGGCATATCCCACAAGTGAGGTAGTCAGCATACCAGCTGTATGTAAATAATAAATTGGCAACCTGTCCCCAATATACACTACTTAAAATTAAATTTTAAACGCAGAGCGTAATGTTCACTGACCTACGTTGGAAAAAATAAGTATGTTTTGTCAAGTTGTTAAAATAAACGAAGCATGTAGTTAGTTGCATGTAATTGTAAAAAGTTAGTAAATGTTTTATAAGAAATTTTCGCGCTATTGTCTTTCAAAGTGTTGCCCTCTTATAAATCTATAGGGAAAAATGTGAAAGAAATCTGAGTAGAATTGAGAAAGTTTCTTTAACGAGTAGGTACATTTTCCATAAATCTTAATAAAGAAGAAGAAAATCCAGGTTATTACATACATACAGTTGACTACAAATAATAATAATAATACGTACACTTTATTGCGAAACATCGTTCGACCAAAAAACAATCTGGTGCCCACGGCTGCTGAAAAAAATATCGAAGTACCACTGCAGCAACAAAAGTTGCACCCATTTAAATAATAGAAAGTATTAATAAAAGAATGTTTGATTTACTCAATTAAGAAAAAAATGTGAAATAAATATTAAAATTTGCTGTCATATTTTTGATTTTTTGTTCACAAAGTTACCGATACAAACACCTAGTCGATTCTCCTTCACCTTCGCCATACACCGTTTGTTTCACAGTAAAATAAGCTCATTCCTTGCGCTCTCGATTATAGTGTCAAGGAGTAAATGTAACGTGAGCCAAATTACAAAGATGACTTCTTGAATAATAGACAAATTTTAATATGTTTTTTATTTTATTTTTTTTAGCAACATTGCATATTATATCGTTTGGATTTGCGACATGAAAAAGTAGATATTCTTCAATTGATTTCCTCGGTTTTCCTGTATATCACTTTTTTTTTAAATACCTAGAACAATTTATTATGTATCAAACAATGAAAACAGTAAACCTACATAAGAAGGATATAAATATTATCTTGTTTAAAATCAAACGCCTCTGAAATATTATGGTTCTCTACTATTTTAATTACAATAGTTTACTTATTACGCATTTAACGACCATTCTTGATTATCATTTTATTACCTATAATTAAATTCGTTGATTATTATATGTAATACTATCTTATCAAGTAACAATTTATAACGTACTTACTTATTTAGAGTTAGGAATTTTCTTTGTGTCTTTCAATTGTCATGGGGAGTACTTTGATCAAAAGTTTGATATTTTTTTATTACGTATGTCCTATCACATCATAAGCAAAATAACATCACGAATTTTTTCTTGTGGAAAACATGCTAAAGTTTTCTTAGTAAGATTTATTGGTATGATTCATACTTACTCGTATTTTTTGTGTCCGGCTTTAATCTTTTCCCTTTAATTGGTAGCTTCAGACACAGTCTTGTAATTTCCTAGATTCAGGTATACGCTACTAAAACCACCCCCCATAAGTGGACATATTAGTTTAGAACTATCGTCCCAAATTTACACTGTATATCCTCTGCAGGTAGGTACCTTATTTTGAGCTTTTTTTTGCATTCTGTGATACCAACTTACAGGTTGTTGAAAATCTGCTATAGTGTGTACGGTAGGTGTTCGCCAACTAGGATTCCAACTCACGTGGGTCCATCCATGGAATCGTCCCATAATTAATATCACCATTTTAAGTGAGTTGTGACGTCACAATAATTCAAAGCTCCATATATCCATGTCATAATATAAACATTGTTATAGGTTATTGAAATACTGAAGTTTCTAGGATAAGTTTTGAGAAGAAAAATGGATCAATCAAGCATTGGATCCGCGGAAAGGGCGGGAAAATTTCGTATCCAATATCGAAGCTAATCTCCAGGGACGTTGAGAGGTAAGAGGGCTTGAAGTGGGGCAGTACAGAGGGGATGGAGTAAAAAAATGTGGAGGTAAAAAGGGTAAAAGAATCCCTTAAAATTCTTTATACTCTCTATCTCAGGAATCTTTAAGAATTCTGGACACGAGCTTGGAAATGAAAAATTTCGAATTCCTCAGACAGCATGGAATTCTGAATGCCATTGAAACATCAAATGTGCAACACTGCATAGGAATTTATTATTTTTGGTTGAATCCTTATACGTGTTATTAATAATATTCTAAATATGCTCATGAAAACTGGACTGTGAATATTTTACCTAAAATTATGATGGATCGATTGAATATAGTATATACAAAAATATTATGTAAAATGTGCAGAAGTTGCCCATGTATCTCAAATGAAGAAATTTCTCTCTTTTATTTATGAATTATTAATAAAAATACCTATGCATATTGAAGCAGGAAAACATATTGTTTTTTTATTATAAGGTAATTTGTTTGATAAAATGTTTCTGAATACAGTTGTAATAAGTACTTGGTGTTGGTTGATTTGTAAAGCAGAAGGTTATGTGCAATACTTGTATACCTATTTATTATTTTTTCTTTGAGAATATTTCTATACTCGAAATTCAAAACAGAAGTATTTTCTTTTTCATTCATCTTGTTGTTTCTCTTCGTTGTTATATTACGACCTAGTTCACGTTGTTCATATTTTCGTCAAAATTAGTTTCACGAATGAAGGTATATTTCTAACCAGAATTCATGTAATCAAGGATTTTGTTCAGCGTAACACGAAATGAATATATTGCGGAAACATTTTGCTTGCTTTTAATAAGAAAATAAGCGCAGATTTTTCAGATTATCTTACCTTTTCGTTTCCATCTACGTTTTTTTATGAGTTATTATAGTGTGAGGCGATATTTAAAAGCGAGGAGGGTAGAGATACACGCGGCACTCTATTAAAGGCTTCGAGGGGCGTAATTGTGTTGTCAAACTAGAATAACTTGGGTGGCACCTCCCTAATGTTTCTTGTGGGGCACCATTAAAGGGAAGAATGATTCAGTCCCCTGAGAGAAGATTTTATGGGGAATGAAGGATGAAGAAAGTGTAGGAAGCGACAATTCAAGATTATCTCTCACTAGGATGTACGCGGCTTTATAACTACTGATGACATGAACAATATACACATCTTATATTCACATTATGTAGGTATTATCTTCTACTACTACTAAACGTTACACTTGTACTACTCTACCTATAGACACACATCACACATTCATACTCGTGTTAGAAGTTAAATACTTATGTAGGTAATATGACTATACTTCATAAGTAGGTATCTATGTATCCCATCTCTCTCCATACATTATTATTTCCTCCTCTCGCTCTCTACTCTTCATTAGAATGTTGGTGAATTTGATTAATCATTATTTTGAAGGTTACGTTTTAACTTTACTAAGACGTGAGAGTAAGTATATATATATATATATTGTATTATTACTATTCCTGCTTCATAAGTATGTAGAGGAGGTTATGAAACTCATTACTACCAATAGCTGTTAATAATAATTGGTAGTTCAAATAAATTACAAATTGTGTGCTGTTTAACCAAAATAGGAGGCGTTGTTCATAATACTGTACAATATAAACGTTTCCGTAAAACAATAAGGATTTTATTACACATTTAATGAATAATATTCCTGCGTGCACATGATCATTAATTAATCTGTAATTGTAGTTACTAATCAAATTAAATCATTTAATAATATATGAGTGAATTCAATTCAATTTAATTACATACACAGAAACTATTATGAATCTAAATAAGTAATACAATTATACTATTTTCAGTTAACGATTGTTTATTGATAAAAATGTGAAATAAACCTTGGTTTGAATTAATAAAACTCTGTTGTTTTTGTAGATGAAGTTAAATGTAAAATATATTATTAATGGAAATGATTGTAATGGAATATCTCTAATAAATATATGCAGCCACAACAGATTTGTAACTGTAACCTTACAGTAATGTATAATGTAATGTTTATTCAACCATAACTGTTGAAATGATCAATTAAACTAGGTAAATTAAATTTAGTTTAAGAAACGAATCCTAACTATAGGACACAGCTCTAAATTTAAATTGTTCAATTTTTTGATAATTTTAAATAGTTTTTCACATTTTTATTGGAGAAAATACCAGCCATTAAAAAAGTCCATTACTTACTTTTTTCTGGAGGATGAAAAACTTTTACAGAGTTTTCATCTCATCCTCAAGTTTTACGATAATTATTGCAGATTCTTTTAGTTCTAGTATGAATTCCTTTAGATCTTAGTAAATAATCATTAAAATATTAATTGTAGTATTATTGTAAATATGATTGATTTACATAATGATTAATATTTTGCGAAAAAAGTGTTTATGATTAATTCAGATAGTTAAATTTAATAAAGTAAGTATGAGGGATAAGGAATAATAATAATAACTGTACTAAGATGTATGTGGAATAGAATAATGTGAATTGTAAGTATGGTGGGTAGAAGAGTGTGTTGTAAGTTGTAAATGTTGAGGAGTTTCAGTAAGAATAGCAGTAGGTAATATGAAACTATTCCAAGGGTGAAAGGAAGGGATGATAGGGTTGATTAAAGACACTTTCTAGAGAAACCCGTTTATCCTTCATAGCTGCCAAAGCTAATGAAATTGTTTTGTCAAATTGTACAATATACAGAAATATCTCAACTTAGTTACTACTACTACTACTAACACTATTTGTATCTCTATATATTATGTACAAGTATTGTTGAGAAGTGTTTGAAATGAATCGATTTGTATTTTGATGTGTCACTTTACTAACTAACGCAATGTCATTCTCACAACATTATTCTCTGTGTACCCAAATCATTTACTTAACTAAAGACGAAAAGGCGTTCAAATGTGTATCGTGAAACACATATATTTTACTTTACTTCGTGTTGTAAAAGACGAGTATATTGTTTTTGTACCTCTTTAGCTTTGTTTTACTGCTCAATAATTCTTGTATTCGCCCAGTGTTTCGTTGAAGAGACATAATGTATGAATGAATAAATGTATGCATGAATAAATTCATCAACACATGTTTTAATTTTGATCAAAATAGAAAAAGATATATATTACATATTATATAACAAAGGTTCAAAGGATATAAAAGAAATTTGTCTAATAATGTAATGATTTCTAATAAATGAAAAAAATATGTGAAGATTAAGGATGTAGAAACACGTGTATATAACTAGAAATTCTTACGAAGCAGAATTATCGTTAGATGAATATTTTTTATTACAGAAATATAACATCCCCTGTGATAGTAATATTTCATAAAAAAGGTCCTATTCTTACTAAGAAATGAGAAAAAATAGAGACAAAATACATAGAACTAATATTAACCAATACAAAAATATATTATTATTGTTTTCAATATAAATATTTCAGCATATTGAAAAAATTATAGAAGAGTGTCTAATCAAAAATACAATTTTCATTTTTTATACTCTTGTTTTTATAAAATTAACGTGTTCAAGAAACATATTATGATGCCATTGGACTGTTTCGTTTTACTCTTGTTTTTATTTATAAAACAATAATATTTTCAAAGCTATGAAAAATTTATGTTTTCAAATGAATCATTGTCTAAATAAACTTTAGTTTTCCTCCTAATTATCCTTATAAACATATTTAATAGCAAAGTACCTACATAACATGTTAACAAGTTGTGAAAATGGTTCAACCTCGTAATTAGAGTGATTCAACTTTTCAATGTTGATAAACATGCAATTTTAATATGACGCATCGCTATTTCTGATTGTTGAGGAAAGAATTACGAAAAATATTGTGTAGGTATGTCATCGCCAGATAGTTAGATTAGCCAGTTAACTAAATGGCTAGATGATTAGTATGATAAGGCGTTCAATTGAATGACTAGTAGTTTCATTTAATCAAAATTATGCGCCAAACTATTAAGACTGCCTGATCGAAGCTAGCCCGATTGTTGAAATTTAGTTCCACTATTTGATAAAAGGATGGATTGATAAAAGTTGGGATAAACAATTCAGCTAAACCTCTGTTAGCCATTCAGTTAAATGCCGGTGTATAACTAACCGGCTAGCCATTCTGTTAATTGGCTAATTCTGGCGGCGATATGTACATGGATCATCGACAAAAATTGTAATAAACAAATTAGTAACACACAAAACATTAATTAATCACTCTATTTTAATAAATTTGCTTCAAAGGAATAAAAAGCTTGTTTCTCTTAATATTTGCAAAAGTATCGTTAAGAATGATTATTAAATTTACACACTAATATGACGGAGTATTTTAAAGTTAAGTTCTGATTTCGAAATCATGTCAGCGAATTGCTCCAATTTTTGAGGTTATTGTAAGTGCATATGGGTACCTAAAATGGAACATAAGACGATTTTTACATGTGTCCTATTCAATTTGTTAAGCATCTTCCAACTTAATTCATTGACCTCGTCTTTACTCCAAGGGTATCCATAGTCTTAGAAGATATTCATTTTGAAAAAAAAATCTTACCATAAAATCTTATATTTTAAAAGAAAGTAATAGAAATGGTAAAAAAAGATTTTTAATGAAATATCAATTTTTCAGTATAACTTTATACTACATTTTAATGCAATTTCACAGCATTATCGTTTAAAAAATGCTAAAGTAAAAAGATAGTCATGTACATTGTGATGAAAAAGTCAACCAACGGAGGTATTTGGATTAATAAAATGAATGATTTATCAATTTGCGCCAATCATATTCTTTTTATGATATATATTATTTAAAAAATACTGAAATAACGTAAACATGTTAAATAAGGGTGAGGGAACCGAATTTACTTTGGTTACCAGTTTTTCAACTGGTTTGCTGGGGTAAAACATCAGTTTGACAATATAAATTCAGGCATATATCTACTTAGGTATAACTTCGGTTGTTGACGTTAGTATGTCTCTCGGTAACGAACACACCCTTTTAGAAAACCTTTTTACAATAGTTAACAACTACAGATCAAAGGAAAACTGATGGGTCAGTCGTAAAGTGTCGCCACGGGCAATATTACTGCGAACGAAGGTTTCTTTGTGAACTGCTGTTTTTATCAAAGAAGAAAAAATACCTCGAAACGTTTATTTTTTCTAAGATCGCGTTCTCTTACTAAGCTCGCACTCGCTTTCCAAGTCTCCTGCGCCCACTTACTTACACCTGCTTGAGAATGAGTAGGAGTGAGTGTAGAAAAACATTCTTTGAAGGATGGTCACTGAACTCATAAAAATTTAATGGAGACCGGAAAAGCTTTGATTGGGCTGCGGTATTTTGTTAGAAGGCTATTATTATTATTATTTACAATAATCTATAAAGCTAAGCTATTATTTTCTTTCCAGGGATTGATTTTCACCTCTCATTTATTTCTCTTATTATTATTACTATTATTGTTATTTTGGGTTGAGCGCTTTTCCTCACAATTAAAAACGATTGAACGTTTAGTATCCAAATGTTTTTATTTGGTTTGATTTTGAATTTATTAATAATACCGTATTGAAATTTGTACTTGGAAAATTAATTAACTGACAATTTTTTTACTCTTTTTAATAAATACAGCAAATTTAGGTATTGGGAAAGACAACCGATAAATAACACTCATTTTTCACCAACCTGTCAATTATTTGATAAAAATATTGGAGATTCAATGAAATTCCGTCACGATAATGACTTAGAATTAGGTAATAATGCTAAAGTACCTTCACTTCATAATATGAAATCAAACTGGGATTTGGTTTTGTCCCTCTATATTTTTTTATAAAGTTATGTTGTTTGTTTAATTGTTATGTATATTTTAAGATGTGAAAGTAAATAATCTTATATTTTGTGTAAAATGATATTTTAATTTAAAAACTTGTGCCCATTGATATGATCCGACCCTTAGTGGAACACAGCGTAAAATTAACTGAATATTTTAATTTAGAAGAAAGTACTACAAGATTTCTAAAGTAATGTACACTTACTTAATAATCATATGATTAACATGTAATATAATAACACTTAAATCCCTTTAGGGCACGTTAACCAGTGTTAGAAATACAGCCACCGGGACGTGTAAATTATTTTCAGATTTGAAGGGTTGGCGCATTGTGAATTATTTCATCCCCTTCGAATTTTACGCGTATGTTTTAAAACCAAGCTGGTTTGCTTTTTAAACTTCATTTCCGAAATATGAAGGTAGGCGCAGATTCTGTGTTAAGTAAAACAAAACAAGTTCCATAACACATGTGACGGAACTTGATATAATTAGTATTATTTTACAACTTTCGCATATGCCTATACAAGAGTCGTTTCATCTCATAGTCAAGTATGCCTTTTTTGAGATATATATAAAGCAAACAAAAAGATTTTGTTTAGAAAAAAAAATAACATAACGATTAAGCTTTTGGATTGCAATGTACAATTATGAAATATACTCGTATATTCAAAACTTTTTATATTATTCGACGGGTCAAATTTCTCAAATTCTTAATGCTTTTTTTATTCAGTGAAATGACAATATTTCGAGTAATGATAGTATTAAATGATAGTATTTCGAGCAAATAGAAGTTCTTTTCGTATTTAAGATTTTCTTCAGACCAAACTGTTCCTTTTCTCCATACATCATTCATAGCGTGAGGAATTTGAGTGAGTGAGTTTCGTACCTTTATGTGAAACGTCCACATTTTTTCGCATTTCTTGCTTACAATTTTTTTCATATACTTTTGTTAGAATTATTTTGACATATAATATTTTTTTTTCATCATTAGTTATCTCAACTTGCCATTCAAATTTTAATACCAGTCATAAAGCTATGCACATATTAAATGTTAAAGGTATAATTACAATTTTGAGAAGGCTAGGATTTGAAGTGTTTGATACGACATGTATTTTACGTACTTCTACACGTTTTACGTATTATTATTATTATAGCGGTAATTTATATTTTGAAAATGTGTGCACTAACGAGGGGCAACTCCGCTAATTATTGTGAACAACTGAAGTCTGGCGGTTGCCCGGTACAAGCACAAACGTGACTATTTCGGTTTTTCAGTCTCTATGCCCCGAGGCAGATCCGTATCCCGATGTTACCCTTGTACAACATATTTTACCCCTTCTTGTTTTCGACGTTGAATATTTAAAATCTCCAAAGTGACAGAATTGTAGTTTTGATGAAGATAATGAATGATTTATTCCTTTGGTGATGTTCACCTCAATGATAAAGTAATTCAAGAGTTTTTGTGTTTACATTGTGGAAATCCTTTTTTAATTTTATTATATAAAATATAAAAATATATTATTGAGCACTGTTTAATCTCCACTTTGTTAGGTTAGATACCGAACGTTTTCGGCTATACTTGTAGGCATCTTCAGGGAAACTGCTCGGTATCTAACCTAAAAACGTTCGGTATTTAACCTAACAAAGTGGAGATAAAACAGTGCTCAATAATATATTTTTATATTTTATTTGATAAAATTAAAAAAAAAAACAATGATATAGCTAGTAATTTTTTTTCCGCCATTTTTACACTAGGTAGGTACTCTTCAAAGCATGTGGTGTCAATTCACAATCTTACTACAAAAATATGTCTAACAAGGACATTACCATATTTTTTGTTTGGGATAAGCGTCCTTGACCTTCACAATCTGAAAAATAACTGAATGTCAAGTAAGTGACCAAACGATCCTTAGCTGGGATGCTTCAAAGTCCCTGAAATCGTAGTTCGTTTAGCTCAAAATCCCTGAGAGTTGATTTTTAATATATATCAAAGTTTTCAATATTAAAAACATCATTGTCATAACATGTTAACTAAATTCCGTTTTTACATATTGAAAAACACAGTAATTTTGTCATAAAAATTAAAATTCTGTCCAAATTGACCATATAGAAGGTTTTAACATGTAACAATACTATATTATTTTGTCTAAAGATACACCATGTAATTTTTTCTTCATAATATGAAAAATATTTTTAATATGTAGATATTTTTTACAGACCAAATAATTTAGGGAAATAGAATAATTACCGGATAATCACAAATTTATGTTCGAAAATAAATAAATTTAATTAGTAGATACATAATTAAATAATCGACAAATTATTGATTTGTTAAAATGCTGTAATCAATGTTTAAAGGGAATTAAGCTAGAATACTCACATTTGATATTTAAATACTTAAATAAAAGACATTTCTGAGACATTCAAGATACAACGTTTGCAGTACAACCGATTGATCTATTGCTGTGAGTAGTTTTGTTTTCTAATACAGTTTTCTGTTAAAAAAGAATGAAAAAAAAGTGTTTTTTTTTTATAATTATATTGAAATATTGGAGACTTTTAATTTTTATATTCTGTTTTGTGTCATTGATTAAATTATCAGAGGAGGATAAACAATACCTATATTAATGTATCTTGTATCTCTCTCACATTTGGTTGGTTGGTAGAAATTGCCTAAAGGCAATAAACCCGCCATTTGTACTACTTTATTTATACCACAATAAAGATTTTTTTTTTTTTTTTTTTATTTTAATACCTAAAAAAACGAACGGCGTCATCTTTTTATGAATGAGAGATCTGTGTTTTTGTATTTATCCAGAAAAATAACCAGTATTTGAGGTAGCACAAAATACCTATTAAGAAAAAAGTTCACTTCTTTTGTTAGGAAACTTAATTTCTTGAATGAATCACAAATACGAGTATAGCAAAAAAATGAGATTTTTTTATTAAAATTTCAAAACTGTATTTAATATTTTTCCCTCTATGGTTTCTTAACAGAATCACTCGAGTTTAAGTAGTGTAACTACTTTAAATATAATATCATGTGCATGACTTTGAAGACGATACTTCCAAGAATGCAGTACGTAGGTATACACATAATGACACTCAAGAGAAATGGGGGGAAAAGTATCTACTTATAATATTTACTAACAATAACAACTAAAGAGCATTATACAATAACATAATTATACATTATATACACTTTATACAAACCATAGAAGTGATCCTAAAAAAATGTTGCTTCTATGGTTTGCATAAAGTGTTTCTTGATTGGTTGACTTTACATCGTGACAGAAGAATGGCGGATTTGATGAATGTTGTCCATGGACACCGAAAATTATCATTTAAACAAGCCTAGAGCTAATTGGTAAGCGTTGGAACGCCTTTTTCACTTCTTCCGATATCGTTTTTATTTATTGAAACCTAGGTTAAGAAAATATTTTTGTTTGTTTTACTATTGTAGTAGTAGTCAAAAGATTCCATACACGGGGCTGTTTTTTGGCCGGCCAGCCCTTCAGGCTGCCCATAATGGCACCTTCGGTGTGGACAAGATTTGTTATGTGTAGAATTCGGATAAATGGAAGTCACCAGACTTCTGCGGTATCCAGGTGGACGGTGAGTCTCCTTCAACTCTTCTGATTAGATTGTGCACATTGTAACATTGCGTAAATATGGTTCTCCAATTGAGATACTTACCTGAAAATATTAGAGTTTTTCTAAATCACTTGCAAACGAATGGGTGCCATTGTGAAAAATGAAATGATAGATTTTACAGGTAAAATGAAAGTACATTCATAAACGAAATGTGATGTTTTTTCTCTAAATTATCTTTAAGAAGTTCAAAAATTATGTAGCGATTATGAAATTATATTTTTACCAAAAAAAACTCGATGAATAGCGAAATACACTTTTCTCTAATGGCCGGTCCCATTAATATATTTATCCGTTACAATCAGCTAAAATCAAATATACTCAAAGTAAACCGAATTTTTACAGTTAGTAATGAGTAGATAGGTTATTGGAACTGACCATATGATTAGTTGGTATAAAATATTTTATTATAAAGGGTGTTTTTTTAGACCTGTGGTTTTCAAGAAGAAATTAAACGCATATAATTGAATGTTATGGCCAAGAATTTAGCTTTATTATAAAGATAAGAGTTTGCCATTATGTTTTAAAAACGATTTCAGGCAAGTGTCCGCCGTGGCTGGCTCGAATAAAGTCCAGCCGAGAGCCCCAATTTTCGATCACTTTTGCAGCAATTGGAGCCGTGTGTCAGCAATAACACGCTGAATATTCTCTTCCAAGGCGTCAATCGTCTCGAGTTTATCTGCGTAGACAAGTTACTTCACATACCCTCACAAAAAATAGTCCAGCGGTGTAAAATCGCACGATCTTGGAGGCGGCGCCACAGATCCACGACGTGAGCTAATGCGCTCACTAAAAGTTTCCTTCAATAAATTAATTGTTTCGTTGGCTGTATGTCATGTAGCGCCGTCTTGTTGAAATCAAAGGTCGTCCACATCAACATCTTCCTATTCAGGCACGAAAATATCATTAATCATGGCTCTAAAGCGTTCTCCATTGTCTGTAACATTATGGCCGACTTCATTTTTGAAGGAATATGGACCAATGATTCCCTCTGCCCATAGACCACACCAAACAGTGACTTTTTGAGGATGTGACGGCGTTCAAACAATGGCTTGTGGATTATCCAAATGCGACAATTTTGTTTACTAACCCACCCATTCAACCATAAGTGAGTTTCATCGCCGAACAAAATTTTCTTGTGAAAATCGGGATCGATGGCCATCTCGTTTTGGGCCCATGCACCGAACGTGCGAGGCGCTAGTTCAGGAGTAAGTCTATTTATTATAAAATGGCAAACCAAACTGAGCATAAATCAAGTAACAGCTCTCAAGAAGACCAACTCCAAAAAAAGTATTGCCAGATTGAAAACCACAAGTCTAAAAAAAACACCCGATACTTACTAGTTTGTAAGTAAAATGTGTAAAATAAGTGTAGATAAAGTGTAGAATAATAATTAACGTAAGTAAGTAGTTGTAAGTAAGTTGGGAGCTTCCCTATCAATTTGTATCTGGTGATGACATCATTGCGGTAAAATGACTGAACTTTCATATGAGTCATGTAGTTTGTGTACTCAATAACATCACAAATATAAATAATACACCGGTGTTTGAACATGAACTTTACCAGATCAAAATATCAATACGTAATAGTAGCTATTATAATTATGTAGATGTATTAAGGAAATAAAATATATCCAGATTTTTTTTGTATTTTTAACGATCATCTCAGATTTACTGGATACAATGGCTTAAGGCATTATGTAAGCATTTTCAAATTTTTTGTTATTACATGAAATAAGTCTGGTGTCTACTCCACTTGTGAGGGGTGCTGTGATACCGGGTTAGTTGGAAGACATCGCATTTTAGCGATAAACTCGCCCTCTGTACATTGAATTGTATAAATGATATTTTCTATGTTAATTTGTATTATTGTAAACAATGTACAGCGAAGAATAAAATAAATAAATAGGTAATAAATAAATAGTTTAAATCATACATACATACATACATACCATCACGCCGCTTCCCTCGCGGGGTAGGCAGAAAGGATCGAGCGCCACTTCCTTCTATCCTTGCATACATCTTTCGCTTCCGTCACTGTCATACAATTCCTCATGCATGCTCTCCTGTTCAATGTGCTCAACACGTGACCGTCCTGTAGGATTTGATTTAAATGGTCTTGCCATTTAATCCTCGGACGTCCGCGTCTCCGAGCACCATTCCTCTCAGCCAAATATATCTTCTTAGTCATTCTGTCCTCATTCATTCTTTCCACGTGCCCATAGTTTAAATCAATACATTTTATTGCTTTTGCACATAATTAGTTATATTGATTTAATTAAAATGCAATGTTATAAACTAGTGATTACGTACTTAAGTGTTTGGCTGACAGTTTTTCTTCAGTAAGTAAATGAAAAAAAATGTATTAACTCGGAGTCCGCGAAACCGGTCGTGCGTTAGTCTTACTCAACAGTAACATAAAACAATAAAAGTAAATATTTTTTAAATTTTATTTCATAATTTGAACAAAAATGATTTTATTAAAAATACAAAACCGTCGGTCTATGTGCAAAGCTTTATAAAATACATTGATAATTTAACATAACGGAAAGTAAGATAACATGGAATGTAACGTAAGTAAAGTAGTGTTACGAAATTTTTATATAGTGTGATGAAACGTGAAAGAATACATAGCATAAAGATAAGTGATAAAGATGCCACGAAATACTTTGTTTTTTTTTCTGGCATGGCATAACGAAACGTTATATAAAAGTTATAACGTAATATGAAAGATATTTGAATTACGAAAAATCTATTGGAATGTTGTTTGTAAATGATTAAATCATCCAATTTGACGAAATGGCATGCTATTTTTGTCAATGTTAGAAAGATTTCCTTCTTATCCAAAATGTTTTAACGTACGTAGTATTATTATATATTGAGATTTGAAAATCAAAATACATATTCGGCGTACCGCGGGGTTTGGGAAACTTCTTCAATAAATTGTATTAAATTTATGCCAAAACTCCAACACAAAATTTGACGTGAGCGTGTATAGCAAGTACAAGGCGATGTCAAAAAGTTGAATTACCTGGTGAAATATTAATACAGTATTATGAAAACAAAGTACCTACCTACCTATATTATATATTATGATATCATATAATATTGTGAAAGACTTTTTATAAAACGATGTATTGGAGACGAACAGGTTTATCTTTATTTATTTATTCAAACGTAATTGTATAAGACCTCTTACATATTATATGAGTAGTTTAGAATCGACGGTTGTTAAATCCAAAAATTACACTTATTTAATTGAGTGTGCAAAAATATTCATCGTAGTTAGTTCTATCGTAGCACCAATTGTAGTTCTGTTAAAATAAACGTTAATAATAATCTGGACAATTTATTTAGCGCCGTTTTGTGGTACAAACCACCGCAAGGGCGCATTTTAATTTTTTTTTTAATTATATTTATTTGTTGTCATTACTGTTACAGTTACATCTTAGCTTCAAATGATTTTTTATCGTACCTACATTAAAAAAAAACTGCTTCTTTAAACCATATTTTCTTGTATTTAAACCATTAAAACTGGGTTAGTTGTAAGAACTCTCCCTCTGCATATTTTTTATATTCAATGTACTCGTATTTATAACTTTCGTGGGTAATTTCAAATAATCAATGTACAGTAAATAACAAATAACTAAAATTATATACTATGTCTCAATTCATGATGGCGATGGGTTATTTATTCCATTGACACTTTTTTATCCTTTAACTGTCTGAATGGCGTTGGTGAAAATAGCACATTCATTTACTTTTAGAGCAAATAATGTCCCTTTGGACCAGTAGATAAGTCAGCCTCCTAGTACGTCAAAGGACTTACAATGTCGAAAATTCTGTCATGAGGTTATAATCTTGTGTCTAAAATTATCTATATATTATAATAAATTACGATATCTTCCACAACTAGTTAGCTAGAGTGGGATCACTTTGTAATACAATGATCAAATAGAGCGGGATTCATTTTTATGATTGTTTCATGTTTAAATATGATATCTCTTCATAAGTTAGAGTTCGTTTGTGTAAATTCAAAGTGAATTTAAACTTCTCTTGAAAATGTTTGCTTGTAGCAGGACTTGTAAGACAATACCAACATTCATAATAAATGTACCTATATGAAATATGATGTCTATCAAAAATATACATTTCGAATTCCTATGCGTGGTTGTGCCTTATTAAGTAGGGATGTAATTAAAATTTAATTAAAGACGACAAGTAAGCTGTAATAAGATAATAATAATAATAATAATATAACATTACTAACTTTACAACCCGAACGTTAATTTGCTATAACTGTGACATTTATATTCAGTGATAAATGCTTGGTTTGCCTTTATTTTATTACCTTGACACTCACATTTAGAGTGGCACGCTATTGTTTCTTGTTTCTACTACACATTACTACTTTATCATACCATACCAAATAAGACATAGCTACTAGAAATGATTACGGATAACCGGAAACTATTCGGTATGCGATTCAAAAAAAGAACCGACCGCATAACGGATAAAGTAGTTCAATATGTAAGGAATGACTAGCAGAAGATGGGAGAAATGAAGAAGAAAAACCAAGTTCGTTGCAGACCAATCCAATGGACTGTAACTCGCTAAAATTGTTTTTAGGGTAGGTACTCTGCGTAAAGTAGTCGTGAAAAATAGTTTTTCAGTTGGTATAGAGAAAGATTGTTAGTTCTCGCTCGACGTTTTGCACAGGATTCAACCTAACATCTACTGGGGCGTTAGAGGAGGTGACAGGTATCGGCGGCATAGATAACGTGGAGGCAGCAGACGTCGATTAGCAAGTACTCGCTTATGTATAGTTTAGTGAAATTAGTTTAGTGAAATCATGAAACGCGACACATAAATTGATTGAGAAAGAAAGATTTTTTTGAAATAAATTGGCCATCACTAAGAAAACCTCTTTAACCGTGTAGGTACCAGGTACCTGCTTAGTTGTTCTGTTCACAGTACCTACATTTAGCGATTTAAAAAAAAAACACTAATCATAATAAACAATACTTCAAAAGGAAAATTCACTCTAAGCTAAACAAACCTCGACAGTGGCCGGATAATCGGTTATACGGTTTAGGATTTCACCAGATATCAGTATCCGGCCTATACTACTAGTTGTATCACCATAATGCCTTATTCGCTTTACTTTACAACACCGTTACTGGTCTCCTAATAACATTTTGTATGACCTTTCAATATGAAATTTAAGATCAGTTTAAATTTACGACAATGCGTTGGTGTATTAGAAACGTTAATATTATGAAGTAGCCGGGAGATTGATGGTAGAGTAAGGATGTTTTCTCATTAAAATTTGTTAGCTTTATACAACAAGTAAACATTTTCTTGCTCGTTGATTTTGTGTAAAATTTTGATTAAATATTCTAAGCTTGCTGTGAAACATAATACATAGAGCCGTTTACATATTCAATTATAGAATTATATGAGTAATGTTTATTTGTCTTTACTTCTTTCCTAAATTTTCCTCTCCGTTTTTAATCATTACACCCCAATAGGTGGCGGTGGTAATTACAATAAGAAAAAATAATTTTTCAATATTTCGTGCCTCCTGGTGCTAAAATATCAAACAAATGTTAAAATTAAAGGCTTTCAATGTTAGGTTGTAGTATATTTGTTTCACACTAGGTAAGAAGTATTATGTAGATGGGTAGGTATTATTATATTACCGGTATGACATAGCAGCGACATTATTATGTCCATATTGTAGAATAGTGAGGAGCGGGCGAATGTCTTCAGTAGTAGTAGTAGTAGTTGACGCTTCATAAAATGTCGTAAAAATATCGCAATGCCTCACATGAAACATCGCATCCATCGTGAAGTATTTAGATAACAGGAGTAATTATCGTAAAATGATTTCAGTGTGAAACTATTACGTCGTACAGTAAAATGAAATATCAGCATTCTTGTATGAAATAAAGTACTGACTATAACTTCATACATACATACATACATCTTCTTCCCCTTGTCCTAGTTGGGTCGGGGGCCCATTGCGCCTAGGTACTTCCTCCAGAGATCCCTGTCCACTGCTGCTTCCAGGACCTCTGGCCACTCCAAACCAAACCTTTCAACACACAAGTTTGACACCTGCCCTTGCCAGCTTCTTCTAGGACGGCCTACCGGTCTTCTGTCCTCTCCCACAGCCTCCAAAGATCTAAGTGGTAGTCTGTCTTCTGGCATGCGGAGAACGTGATCCAGCCATCGCAACTGCGACCTCTCTATATGCAGGAGTACCGGTTCTACCTTGAGAGCCTCACGAACATACGTATTCCTTATACGGTCTCTCAATGACACACCAGCCACTCCCCTGAGGAACCGCATTTCTGCTGCCTGTAACCTTGATCTCACGTTCTCTGTGAGCATCCAAATCTGGTGTCCATATGTGAGGATAGGGCGGTATATTGTCTTAAATATGGCCATTTTCGTCCGTTGGGTCAGCTCGGATTTACGTATTATCGGGTTTTTAAGCGCTTTCAGCACATTTCCTGCCGACACAATCCTCTTGTCTATGCACGCTGTTTGTCGACCATCTGCTGAGAACTCCACTCCCAGGTATTTGAATGTCGAGATCTGTTTGAGTTGGGCCCCGTTCACATGTACCGCACACTGCACTTCTTCTCGGCTTATAACCATTACTTCCGATTTAGTTGTGCTTATACTCATGCCAGCTCTATTTGCAACCGACTCGAAACTACTCAACCATTCCTGCATACCACTCTGAGATGAAGTTAGTCTTACTATATCGTCAGCAAACAACAGTGTTTTCAGATTCACATTACCCACTGTTATTTGATCAGGAGTTTCGCTCTTTCTGTTCATCCAATCCATATATATCGTGAAAAGAATCGGGGACAGCGGACAGCCCTGCCTCAAGCCTATACCAATGGGGAATTCTTCTGTTAGACTCTCACAAGCCCTCACTCTACTCATGCAGTCAACGTACAAAGATTTTATCGACGACAACAGGTTACCTCTTACTTCATATGTTTCTAGTACTTGCCATAGATTTTCACGAGGTACCGTGTCGTATGCTTTTTCTAAATCGATAAAATTTGCATACACAGGCTTGTCATATTCCCAACACTTTTGAGAAAGTTGGCACAATGTAAAAAGGTGATCAACAACGCCTCTACCTTGTCGAAACCCACACTGTTCCTCTTGTATGCGGGATTCTACTCTACTACGACACTTTTTGTCGAGAATTTTTGCGTATAATTTTCCCGGTTGACTCAACAACGTGATTCCCCTGTAATTGGAGCACTCCTTCTGATCACCTTTCTTAAATAAAGGGATAATAATTCCTTCTCTCCAACTCTTGGGTACTACACCACGGTCCCAGGCAATACAAAAAGTTCTATGCAACCACATGACTCCCTCAGTGCTTAGGTATTTGAGTACGTCTGATCTCACTTCATCCATTCCCGCTGCTTTGCCCCATTTCAGCCTTTTGATTGCTTGGGTGACCTCCTCAAGAGTTATTATCTCATCATCAGACTCATCATAGTTTGGTAGCACTACCTCAACCAGATTGCCGCCTTGTTGGCTTACCTCTGGATTCAGTAACTTGCTAAAATATTGTTTCCATCTCTCCAAAACTTGACTGTCCTCTCTAAGAATAACGCCAGATTCACTCTTGATAATCTTTGTTGGATTATTGTCACCCATCCTCATACGTTTGACCGTCTGCCAGAATTTCTTGTCAGAGTTGTGGTAGTCATTTTCTAGCTTCCTTCCAAATTCTTCCCAGGCTTTTTGTTTTTCTTCTTTAATAACTTTCCTGGCTAAGTTCCTTGCCTCGACATACCTACTCCTAGTCTGAACATTAGAGTCACACAGCCATATTCGAAACAAATATTTCTTCTCTTTGACCGCTGCTTTCACTCTGCCATTCCACCATGGAGTTCTCTGACTTTTATTCCCCTTGTACACATTTATTTTGCCACACAGGTTTTCAGCCGTATTCAACAATGTCTGTTGGTACATATTCCACTCTGCCTCTATGTCACCCCCTTCTGTAGGTAGGTTAGAGAATGCCTCACCTATTTTTCTGTTAAACTCGCCTCTCACATTCTCATCTGACAGCTTTTCCCACCGTATTCTGCTTTGATGGGGTCTCCTGGTACGCGAAACAGGAGTTATACTCACTTTACATTCACATATCACTAAATAATGATCTGTTGCAATTTCCGCCCCCCTGTAAACCCGCACATCACATATATACTTTTTAAGGCTCGGTGAAGTCAAAACGAGATCGATTTGCGAGCTTCTCACTCCATTAGGCTGTTGCCATGTTATCTTATGTATCTCCTTATGTTGGAACATTGTATTACATACAGATAAGCAATATGAAGCACAGAAATCCAAGAGTAGAGTACCTTGTCGATTTATACTCGGCCTTCCGAATTTGCCTATAATACCGCTCCATGTATCGGTATCATTCCCTACATGCGCATTGAAATCACCTAATATTAGTATTTTATCATTCGGCGGTATTTCAGACACTGTTGTTGATAAATCATCTAAAAACAACTCATATTCGGACACTGTGTTTGGCGCGTAAACCTGTATTATTGTTGCAAACCCCCCGTGCAAACATAATCGTAGCTGAATAATTCTTTCACTTATGGCTTTCCAATTTATCACAAAATCACTTAACACTGGATTCACTAAAAGAGCTACCCCAGCACGAGCTCTCATAGACTCACTCACACCCGAATAATACATTCTCCAGCCCTCAATCACCTTCTCACCACAACCCTTCACTTTTGTGGACGAAATACCACACAAACTTATTTTATAAGTTGACAATTCCTTTACTAACTCGGTTTCCCTATTTGAAAGGCTGGTTATATTCCAGGTACCTATTTTAATGCGCTTTGAGCGATCTTTCTTTTGTGCCCTCGGTAACATTGCACCCTAGTTTGTGGCAAGCAAACTGCGAGCTAATTATTACTACCGCGACGAGCGAACGCAACTGCAAGACGAAACAATAATATCTCAGAAGACTATAACTTCTTCTGAGATATTACTGTTATACATATATACCAAATAAAATTCATATAATACAGAGCTGAGTAACATTAATCAATAAATTAACAATGTTAATCATTCATTCGTTGCCGAAAAAGTCAAGTCGATACTTCCTTAATCGTTATCTTAAATTTTTGAAAACCAAACGCAAATTACAATTGATTCCAAGAGCTGAAAATCATCTTAGTATCTGCGACAGATAAAAGTAGTAAATAATAATGAGTGAGATAACAATTTAGCAACTAGTTATCTTTAGCAATTTACTGCTAGTTTACTGCAACAGCGCGTTGTCTTCCAACTTACCCGAATCGTGAACGATGGGAACTATTTCATTGAACTCCTTTCCTGAAAAAGTAAGGATCTTTTTTATTATTGACGTAATGAAACAAATGGCGGAGGTCGACCGAGAGACGCCTATATGGACCAACTGAAGAGGGACATGAGCTGTGGCTCATATATGGAGTTGAAGAGACTAGCTGAGAATAGGGAGGAGTGGAGAAATAAGTCAAAACTCGTTGCAGACCAATCCAATGGATTGTAACTCATTATATTATATAATGAAACAGAAGGTTTTTTTTAAAAACTGAACAGAACAAAGGATTACAGTTCATTATAAGTAGGTAACCTTATAAGGTAATCAACATCTCTGTTCATATATTAAATAAAAGATTATACATAGGTTTAGAATATTATAACTATTTAGAATACACCTACCCGTAATATATCATTATTTTAAATCTTAATATACAAGTTAATAGTCTTAATTCAAGTCTCTCCCAACATACTAGTCAAGTTTGTTTAGTGTTCATAATTTTCATGACACTGACAACATTTCTTATATGAAATGCATGACACGTGTTCTGAACGAAATGTTTAGAACTACATAATTCTACATAGCTACCTACATTTGCGTGACGCGATATTTATAAGAACCTTAATTTTACGATGAAATCGTATACACATACATAATGTCAAAACTTGTAAGATATTCAAAGAGAGATAATAATAAGGGTTTTGTTACTTTGTTATTTATATTTATACAATTTTGATACTGATTTCACTTAAAATAAAAATCTGATATTTTTGAAGAAATAGAAAAAAAATAATTAAATAAATAATATTCAGAATGCGTCGTCTTCTATATACTATGTATAAAATATATCTTGAATAAATGAATGTTTGATTAAAAATATATAATAAATATTGTTTGAATATAAAAGACAGTATTTCATGACACTCATAAAATAAATACTTTTTTTTTATTTTTTTATTTTATTTTTTATTGGCACATCTACAGGTTTTATACAAATATAATATATTACAATATACAAACATATTAACCCATTTACAGATTGCACATTTGTATTCGAATGTGTTTACATAGCTAAAAGAAAGATAAAGTAATAATAAAAAACCAAATACTTAAATACAAAAGAAGAATAACAAAACGACAACAAAAGAAGTTACTTAAAAAATAGACATGACACGACTCCCCAGAGCACCATGCAACCACCGCCATTCCCCGAGCCTCCCACTCGCCACCGCGGCCCCGGCGGAGCGCCCACCACCAACGAGCGTCAATCCAAAACTTTAAAAGCCCTAGACTAACGCCCGCCAACGTCGGACGCCCCACCGAAACCGCGGCAGCAAATAAAAAGCCCAAAAAACAACAACAATCACACAATACTCCAAAAAATCATATCATGTCTAGAAATTGTTATATAGTTAATGCCGAAAACATAAACAAAGTAAAAAAAAGACAATGATTTTTACAAAAAAATAAAAGTTGTTCCAAACCATTCAGTAAAAGTTAAAAATAAAAGATGAAAAATATGATAAAGCAACAAAAAATAGTAGAATAAATCAATTAGATTAGAAAAAAGCAAATTAAAAATAATAATAAGATACTAAGATACTTGATATTTCCTGATTAAATTTCCTTCGTCCCTCGTCCCTTTTTCACAATACATCGTTCTTACAACGACGACATTAGAGCGCTAGGAATGTTGTAGGAAGAGGTGACTCAATTGGCGCAAAGACGCTCTTAATGTAGGAGGCTGGTTCCTGCCCTGTGCTCCCGAGAAAAGCGTTGAAGATCATGATGATGAATTTCCTGACTAAAATTTATTTTGTTCGTAAACTTGGATCTACTCAAAAATAGTATTTTCACGATGATCATAAATTTGATGTTTTTCCAAGTTGATACATCAGAGTTAATATCATACCTAGCATATTTTATGTAAGAAATGCGGAAGGAGGCAACTGAGTCTGAATTTCCAACTTTTTCTTTGAACCTTCCTTCCCCTCATTTTTACAATGAGAATGTTGTACCCGTTTTATTTATTTATTTATTTAAACCACATTCACGGCTTTCGCCTTTTACATGTTAACAGCACTAGAATAAAGTAACAAGTTAATACAAAATTAAAAAAAAATAATAGATCAAATAAACAAGTAAAAAACAACAAATAATAATAATAATGAGATGTCAATCGTAAAATTAATTTTCAAAATATCATTAGTTTACAATAACTATTAAGGTGTTATCAAATCAAGATGCACCAGTATATCTCAGAGAACGCTTTCAATTTGCCTCCTCACATGGTCTGCCACTCAGGTCAGCAAACAATGGTCTTCTTACAATTCCCTCTCACCATACGGATTTTTTCACTTCTTCATTTACGGTCCATGGAGCTAGGCTATGGAACCAACTCCCTTCGGAGGTTCGCACGTCTTCATCATTTTTGGTTTTCAAGAATAAAATTTCACGGCGTTGACACTTATTCGGTTTTTTCCTTCTTTGTCTTTGGTCGATTAAGGTAGGATTCCTTCCCTTTCCCCTTTCCCTCTCTTTTTGCACAGACATCGTAATTAATTTACTTAATTTACTATTTATTCTTATATCTTTTTATATTTTATATATGTATGTATTTTCTTGTATATATCTTTATTTTTAATTTGAATATTTATTCTTTTTTGTAGTTTTTTCTTCTTTCGAGTGACTGGAAGATGTTGCTCTGCAACAAGTCCGCCATTTGACAGAGCACTGTTTTCTATTTATTATGTGTTTCTTGTACAAACTTTGTATTATGTTCTGTCAATAAAGCTTTATTATTATTATTATTATTAAGAAAATCAAAATCTTTACTTATTTTGTCGGTCAAATTTAAGCTCATAAACAAATGCCGTCTAATCTACATAATTTGTCTTTAAATACCTACGAAATGTGCATCATAATAAATATGTATGTAGTAATAAACTTAATGCTTTGTGTTAAAGTGCATAAAAGATTGTATTAAAACATTATTATTACAACATTGAATTTCATCACACACTCGGTTTTGTAGTATCTGTTACATTTAACAAGTAGTGCATATTATTATTATAACAAGTTGGCTATGTGCCATGTAGCAAACTCCAGCACTGTTAATCAAAAAAATTACTTAATCAATCGTTAATCAAAAGGTTTAAGTCAAATTCGTTACACTTGAAATCGTTTATGTTTTTCAAAATGTAATGAAAGTTACAGTTAACTCCACAGCTAAAAAGGTCATCAATGTGAATAAAACATAAAAGGTCAAACCCAATATCTCACTCTCCATTTCTCCAGAAAATTCAAGGCTGTTAATTTAACTTATGGAAGAGTATAGATAGAATATTTAAGGATTCTCATAAAGGTTAAAGTAAAAATTTGTCATCGATTTTTGAGGGATTAACTATGTCGAGACATTTAAATGTATAAAATTCTGACTATTGAATCATTACTGAGTATAACATCCGATACAATCCTTTAGTCCCAAATCGATAATAGCAAATTTCTTCTCCCTGACGATTCAATAAAATTTAGAGACTGATTTTGGCACAAATCATCCTTGTAGCATGCTATGCCATAAGTGAAGAAAAAAAATTCTATCATATACAAGCGAGGTAGCCAGAAGTTAAACTTGAAATAGTCTTTTTTGTGCCAATAAAAAATAAGACAATTAGGATAGGTGGCATACCTCACCATTGAATTTAAGATGATAATGTGTGATGTTGTAAGAATACATTTTACAGGCCATAAAAAAAACTGAAAAGAGTGGGAGTCCGTGAGATCTATTCTTTTCATGGAATTCTACCGAACAATCTAAAAGTATATCACAATTTTAACGGAAGTGATAATCCTAGTGTACTCGTAATATATTTGCATTGCACCTACGTATTTTGTGATGTAACGTTATGTTTAAAAACGCTAAAGGGCAGTTTATTGAAATAATTAATAAATAAAACTTATTAATCGTTAACGCCTCACTCTGGCTAGTATTAAGTATATACAATATATGTTGTTATAATTAATACAACTTGTATTGTTACAGTATACTGATCCCAGAGGAGTTGTCCTTTGATTAATCAGTCATCTCTTCACCTATATTACATATTGTAATACAAACAGCTTATTAATTATATTATTGCTATGAACCGTCACATAATAAAATATTCTCTTTACATGTCGTAATTAATTGTTAGGTACCTTCACCACAATATCAAGGTTTACAATGATAAACTCTCCTGTAAGATAATATTTCTTATTCAATGAGGTGAATGTACTGTACTGTATCAAAATATATCTTCACGGTTTCTCCCAAAATAAAGATATCCCGTGGACTAATTGCATGCAATAAACACATTTTTTAGGATATTAGGATATATGGCGTGTCGAACTTCTGACAATTGTCATGAATAAAATGACATAGAAATAAGTTTTGGAATCGTTTGCTTTTTACAAAAAGTTATTATATTTTGTATTTATTTGATTATATGACGTTTATCAGCCACTAAGTATGCCATTCTCCTGTTTTTATTACTATTCTTATTTCATGACAGTGAGAATGACGATGTTGATGGACGTTGTCCATGGACACCGAAAGTGATCACTTAAGCCAGCCTAGAGTCAATTCGTAAGCGTAAGGACGCCTTTTTTTACTTCTTCCGATGAAATTGTGCACAATGCTATATTATGTAAACGTGGTTCTTTAATCGAGATGTTAAAATGGTTTTGTCATCTGTGCATTGTGTCAAAATGCAGTTAAACAAATAAAAAATTGAAAATATTTTAAACACTTGAAATACAAAAATTTCTCGACTCTATTAGTTTTTTGAGGTAATTTGACCTTCTAAGTCGTTGTTATAAAAGAAAAAGATAAAAAATACAATGTGGAATATATTCGATTGATTTATTTATTACGTAAGGCCAAACTATGAATTAAACAATAGCCTTGTTTTCGGGAGTTAACTAGCAAGTTCATAAGTTGATATAATATATAATAATTTATTTGTATTGCCAGAACATTGGTCGCGTGATGAATAAATCATCATAGAACATAATTTCAGATGGAACTGAAGAACTATTCAAATCCTAGGTTTAAATCTGGCATTGCTCTTCAAGAAATAGTTAAATAGAAAATTTCATTTCAAAAGATTCATTTTCCTTCTTTTCGTAAATTTTCTCATAGCTGAGTCATGATTTTCTGATAAGTATTGCTCTGCGCCATACTTTTCTGTCCTCAGCACTGTGCGTTGCTTTGTAGACTGAGAAAACATTATTATTGTTTTACTTGGTCCATTTAACTCACTGTAATTTTTTCTTTAGGTCTGGAAAACACTGTCAAATTCTATGCCACACTGTCTATCTATCTATCTATACCCTCACGCCGTGTCCCAAGTGGGGTAAGCAGAGAGAACGGAACGCCAAACAGATCTATCTTTACACACTTCCTTCGCTTCCTCCACATTCATACAGTTCCTCATACACGCACGTCGGTTCCTCTTACTCAACACGCGGCCGTCCTTGAGAATTTGATCCACGTGATCAAGCCACGTGGTTCTCGGACGCCCGCGTTTCCTCACACCCTTTCTTTCAGATAAGTATATCCTCTTTGTCATTCTTACCTCGTTCATTCGTTCAACATGCCCAAACCACCGTAGTTTATTCACGCGCATTCTGTCCACAACACTCTTCTTGCATCCGCTCATTCTTCTAATATCCTCATTCTTCACTCTATCACGCAGCGTTTTACCAACCATTCTTCTCAACTATGCCACACTGAAACGGAGATAATCGAAATTTTGTATTGTGTCTTAAAATTAATTATTAAAATTATTGTGTCTTAACAAATGGAGAAATTACAGAGGACTGATTGATAAACTACAGCTGTTTAATTATTTTAGGAGAGTTATATACTGAATAAATTAGTTTTGTTTGTGTTCTGTGCTTCCGAAAGAAGGTAGTTTGAAGGTCGAAAAAAGGGAATATTTGTAATAACAAACATACACACCATAATATTTATTTGGGATTCTCCGATTGTCACACGCTATACCTTAAAAAAGACACAATATATTCCGGTGTCTTTACATTTTTTTTGGGTTATTATAACGAACGAATAAAATAGCCTTGAATAAAAAAACATGTCAAATAAGACAAAGTTTTAATATTATGAAATATTAAATAAGCCCCTGAATACATTTTGAGAGAGCATATTGAATGAATTATACCACTGTTAATTAATGGGATAACTTTAATAATGTTAAAAAAGTTGCCTACATAATCAGTAGGATACTGTGTCGATTACCACTATGTCCACCAGAGAAAAAATCAATTTCATTTTTTAGAATCGTCCCTCGCTAGTCTAATCTTGAATAAAGGCTTTCTCTTTCTATATTATTCGATCTCTTGCCATCTGCAAGTTGATACAAATATAAGAAAATATTATCACATGATTGTATAGGATGTTTGAGATAAAAGTACCAGCTAACATCTTCCATGTTCTTTTATAATTATTATGTGTTTGAGTACAAAGTGACATTTTTATAACACTGTAACTCTGTACGTGTAGACCCCTAGTACAGCTCCTTTACATCTATTTACTAGTTTAATCTTTGTTTTCTTTATTTT
The DNA here is from genome assembly GCA_947579605.1 of Athripsodes cinereus. NCBI lineage: Eukaryota > Metazoa > Arthropoda > Insecta > Trichoptera > Leptoceridae > Athripsodes > Athripsodes cinereus. Next base: position 9,838,017 of record OX388318.1, read on the forward strand.
GTATTGTTGATTGAAGTTGGAAGGTTATTATTACTTTTGGAATGTTAATAATTTTTTCTAATGTAAAAGTTGTTCATAGAACCGAATTTCGAATTTAGAAGGGAATAATAAATTAGTTTTGTTAATTTTAAGTATATAAGTAGATTTTAGACACACAATAGATGAATCCATGATATGAAATAATCTATGACATGTCTTTAAGAAGGAAATTGAATTCAGAAATGCAAGTCTAGAGTAGAACGAAATATGGTTTCAGAAGAGAATTAAGGTTAGTATGTTCAATTATTCTGAAATTTACAACGCATTAGATGACAATACATTTGTTTTTTTCACTTCAAACTCATAGTGCATTCCTAAAGTGTATTAATTTATAAAATTCACGTATTGTGAGAGTAGGTACCACTAATATTAAACAATTCAAACAGTATAATAATTTCATAATGAGCGGTGCATTTTATTATTGTTATTACTCATGAACAACCGTCGGTTGTCCGCAAGTTTGGCATTAGGTAGTAAATAATATATTTGGCACCGTGCCATAAAATATACTCTTAAGAGCTTGTGCAAATCTGCAATTCAATAGTTTTCAGCAAAATATAACTCAATGATACAAATCAGCAATAGTTGTCGGCAAATTAATACCTCGGCAATATAATGTACCTACGCGGTTGGAAAATGGAGGTAAATTAAAATTATTACACACACCTTAACTAAATGATATGTCCTCTTATTTCAACAAGATTATTGTGAATATAAAAATGATTTTGAAGTAGTGCATTATTAGTGAAAAATTTCAATGCCGCAAGAAATCTAATGTTTGACATATGGTTTTATTATTGATCAATTATCATATCATTCTTTGATGGCTGAATACAGAATCGTACATATAGCTGCAAAGGAAACAGTAGCTGATTAATGGCCCCGAGGGAGATCACCAAATAGATGGAAAAATAGATGGTCTTCAGCATCACAGGAGGCAACAACTTCTGAACTAATAGATCGTTGATCTACAACACGAAAAAGAACAAGAATCATCAGAAGACTTTTCTGGCAATGATTCGCTATGGGCCGTTGTTTCCCCTACGTTTATTAAAAGAGATTTTGTGTCATATTTCAGCGGAATGTTTCATTTAATTATTCACAACTATCCTTTTTATAAGTTCGACAATTTTTGGATTGCAAGTTTTAAGTTTATACTATTTCACTATTATGATAGTTAAATAACAATAAAGGATTTTTCTGTGCACCATTTAATCAACATTAACGTTTGGAGTCTGTTTTGAAAGTGATGGATACTAAATATAATTATGTTCAACTATCTAGTTGTTAGTTTGCGCATGATCTTAAAGTAACAATACTATTGAAATTGTTGTAGGTAAAACCCAGTAGTAGTGATACACATGCGCTGTAAAATTAAAACAAAAAGATTAATCGCAGTTAGATGAAAGGGAAATAAAGCTCGATTTGTTTACAAACATTGCCAACATTGTTTGTATTCGTATTGGTGAGGAGACATGTAGTAGGTACACTGATAATACAAACAAATGTTTGAGCTCGTTTATATTGTATTCAGAATAAAAACTTAAATAGTTACAGAAAAATGACCACTATGCGAAATGACATCTTTAAAATTCATTAACTTCCTTTTTGAAAATATATGGAACTTTTTTGTATAATTTCGTTTCAACGTGCAATCGTGCATGTTGTAGATACGATTAATGGGGGGGGGGTGTTAGTCTGTAACATTTTCGTTCGAATATAGACGTTACATGAATATTTTCGCTACGAAAATTAACACTTTCTCGTAACGTAGTCTATATTCGAACTAAAACGAAACAAAAACGTAACGCTAAAATGTGTTTGGACTACAGGCCCAGATCAGTGTGTCTTTTTTTTCTTATTTTTATGAATGTTTTGTCAACTCTCTGTGTGTGTGTCTGTTGAATAAATGAATGAATATAAATCTCTTCCATTTAGATAATTTTACGTCACTTGAGTTCTCACCAAACATGACTTAACTAAAACTTTGACATCGATGTTATGTTTGGATGGTGTACTTTTAATTCTTGATTATAAGGATTATTTATTTAGCGTTACGTTTTCGTTCGAATATAGACGACGTTGCGAGAAAGTGTTAATTTTCGTAGCGAAAATATTCAAGTAACTTCGAAAATTCGCAACGTCGTCTATATTCGAACGAAATTAGTATTTTAAGTGTGGATAGGTACCTACTTCTAAAACATTTTCATTTGCTGAAGTATAATTTTATCAGATTCTGTTAAATTTCTGTTAATTTTATCTATTGATATTTTATTTTGGTTGCCTTCTGTTGTTTTATTTTAAAATTGTAATGATAGATGTATGTTTGTAATATTGATTTGCTAATTTGTGTTTGGTACCTAGGTTTTGTTATGATATTGTACCTATGTAAAATATTGTGTGAAAGGCTAATTAGCCGAAAATAAATAAATAAATAAAGAATTGAGCGGATGTTACTGTAAAATATTCTGTATACTGAATAACTTTACGTTATATCTTGATCATAATTCAATATATAATATATATAATTAATTACTTAGCATCGACGGATATAATAACTAGTAATAACTAATAATAATCTTGCACAAAGTAGCTGACATCAAAACATATACAAACATGTTACATACATACATCATAATATTCCTATAAAATAGGTACACATTGTTTATGTTGATGATTATTTTATGATGAGTCGCATATACAAGTACATTATTTGCCCGACATATTATTCAGTTTTGTACGTTACAAATGATGTGTCAAATTATTCATATTAACTTGAATCTATGACACATCATCTGGATACAGGTTTTGGTCTGCTGAGTGATGACAAAAACAATAATTTTGTATACTTATCAAGTTCAACTATCACCTGAAATAGTTGAACTTGAAACTAAATTATATTAATTTCTCATTCTATAAACTATCTGTATTTTGTGAATTGGTACTAATTGCAATGATGTGGACGATTCTGCTTTTGTCCAATCGATTTAGATGATTCTTCCAAAGTCATCACCTATTCTTACTCTACCTCGTATTATGCCCTTCGTACATCTTATTCTTATGACTTCAGCGTTTCTTATCATGACCCTGATATTTGCTCGCCACAGCACACATGGCTTTCATCTCAGATGTTCTGATTAGATTTTCTGCTCTTGTTTCGTCACCAAAGGTCTTTGTTAACCTAATAGAGGTTGAAATAAATTAATTGGTTAAAGTTGGACATTTATGGGAATCATTCTGAAAAAAATATACATAATTTGTATGTATGACACAATCAACACATTCAATTCAGTGATGAGGCATGGCACATTTCCTGAATGATATTTTTTTTATGGCGGATGGACGGAAGAGAGGACAACTTGTATGCTTATTACATGTAGTGTGTCTGCTGGCTCTCTCACTCGATAAAAATAATAATAATAATAAGAACACTTTATTGATCAGAAAAAAAAAATCATGAGCAATTGGCGAGCTTATTGCCTGGAGGCAATATCTTCCAGCTAACCAAAATAATGTGTGATACTATGTTGACAATGTGTAATTAATACTAAATGTGAACAGTTAATACTTAATTTAATTATAACTAATTACATTCTTAGCCCTAAGTAGAACATTATATATGTCATGTTTCCTCTAATAAATACTATAAAATGAAGGATAAAGGCACGGGGAGGAACTTTTTAGGATAAGTCTATGGATTTTAGGTTATTCTTAAAAACGTGTAGCGTAGAGGAATTTCTAATATTGCAAGGTAGATTATTCCACATTCTAATTGCATGGGTCGTAAATGATGAACTGAAGAAGGTTGTGGTGTGGGCAGGGACGGCAAGTAACTGGTTATTCTGAGATCTCAGAGGACGTCCATGTGAAGACAGGTATTCAAAACGCTTAAAAAGGTATTGAGGGGAATTGTGCTTTAGGATGTTGTACAGAAAGTAGAGTATATGTAGATCGCGGGATTGTTTGTATGTTGGCCATTTAAGTTCTCCTCGAAATTTGGAAATATGGTCATATTTTTTTAAACCATACAAAAATCGTACAAAGGATAAAAAAAAGCCTTGCCGAGTTTCGAGTACTACATATTTAATTTATTTTTATTTATTTATTCTTTGTAATGGATCATAAAGTTATAACAATACATATAACAATTAATTACAACAGTGAGCAAACCAATCAAGATTCTTTCCTTACTAACTAATACACAAAAATTTGAGGTACTTACATACATACCATCACGCCGCTTCCCTCGCGGGGTAGGCAGAAAGGATCGAGCGCCACTTCCTTCTATCCTTGCATACATCTTTCGCTTCCATCACTGTCACACAATTCCTCATGCATGCTCTCCTGTTCAATGTGCTCAACACGTGACCGTCCTGTAGGATTTGATTTAAATGATCTTGCCATATAATCCTAGGACGGCCACGTCTCCGAGCACCATTCCTCTCGGCCAAATATATAATAATAATAAACTTTATTGTACAAAATATTTAAACAAAAAGAATGAGATAACAACATGGTTTACAGTATACAAATATTTTGCACAATGGGCGAGTTTATCGCAGGGACGCGATATCTTCCAACTAACCCAACATATATCTTCTGAGTCATTCTGTCCTCATTCATTCTTTCCACGTGCCCAAACCATCTTAACTTATTTACATTCATCCTTGTTATTACACCAACTTTCATTCCACATACCTTTCGTATATCACTGTTACGTACACGATCTCTCAGACTTTTACCACACATCCTTCTCAACGATCTCATTTCAACTGCATTTATGCCACTTTCATCCTTCTTTGAGGTACAAAAAAAAAAGAAAAAAGTGTTAAAACATATATAGAAAAAATAAAATCTAAAAACACGTATAAAAAAGTCCACAAATCCAATCCCTAAAAATAGTGTTTATCATGTCAATAGCCCATTCAAAACTGCTAAAGGAAGAAAAACAAATTTCATTCTGGAACAACAATTACATTAGGTATTGTTTAAATGTCTCTTTGATATTGTTTACCAAGAATGGTTCAAATTACTATTTAAAATTTCTTTGTATTTCATCGCGATTCTGAAAATGAAAACGAATCAAGTGTACATTACAATGTGGGGTGGTTTTCGAAGAATTCAACTTATTCAAGGTTGATGATGAATAATAATAAACAGACAAAATATTCTGTAACACATTACTATAACAAAAGCTGGTATGAAATGGAATAGTCCAAATGTGATATCATCACACTAACGTCACATATCTACTGCAGTGGTGGGTTTACACATTTCACACGAGTTCTGCTTTTTTTTAAGTTATGTTACACCCAAATAAAGTATTGTAATGTAAATCGTAAAAGGTTGCCTATGGTAATGTGTTTTTTCTTGTTAAATAATGATCAAATCTAAAATATAGAAGACTTCATGTTTTTTGTAAGATTGTGCCCTTAAATGATTTGTGAACTCTGGAGAGTGTGGAGGTCATCAAGGTAGGGTTAGAAACCCTATTGTTCAGGAGGTGTTATGTTTCTTAAATGAACCCTTATGCATTAAAAAAAATGTGGAGTTATTATTATTAGTAAATGCAGATATTTGAAAAAAAGTGCGTACGATGTGCAATATCCTCAATTAATCGAGAATACTTTATTTTTTTTGACACATATTGGATGATCTGTGCATTGATTGTGCCCACTGGATATCCAAATTGGGATATTCTATGATATATTGTTTTACGGATTCACGTTTATTTTATAAGCGTGTGTTGCATATTTGCTAATTTAAAAGATAGAACACTGAATTTATCTAGCAAGCTATGTAAAGTAAGTCAGCAGTGTCATGAAGTTTCTCTATGCCAGTATATTACGAGTATGTTGCTGAACAACACTTTACTATTACTGCTACAACATACCGCCTACATATTATTATATTGCTATTACTATGTACCTATTACCGGTACAAGCATTCTCTCATTTACATACATAGATATGTAGGTAATAGGTAATATGTTTAGCTAACAATAAACAAAATACCTACCCACATACCAGTCATACCTTAACTATATTATCTATTAAATACACTGGAGCCTCCTGCTATCAAGGATGTACTAAATAATGAAGAAAATTAACTGCATCATAGTAAATTATTATAAAGTGAGTAATAATAACGGTAATGCTTTTCTTGAAAGGTGATGATTTTGCATTGTTGTTTTTCAATTGTTGTATTTTTCATTTTTTAAGTAATATTAATTCATCATCTCGCCCTCAACGCTCCTCTGCGTCACCTCTTTCCACGGTATTCCCTGCGCTTTGATATCGTTGTCATAGAAACGGTGTATTGAGAAAGAGGGACGCCCGGGCCGACGGAACCCCTGCGGACGGAAGAATAGTGCTCTTTTTGGTCAACTATCATTGGGCATTCTCAAAACATGTCTCAGCCAGGACCATCGTCTCTCCTGTATTACGGAGATTACAGGTCTCTGCTGGGTGCGCCGGTGCACAACATCATTTGTAACATGTTCATACCATTTGACATCCAAAATCCTATAATATTAATTACCATGATAAAATAAATCTCAGAGTAAGTATTAGGTTGAAATATGTTCTGTCAAGCATTTAAAATTTAAGTTTTAATTTCTTTAATGTGCTTCAAAATGGTAACGTTCGAGTATGCCTAAAAATCTACATTTTAAGAAGCCACCATACTAATTATATTATACTACATTTCAGTCAATATTTTGACATAGGCCTTTTAAGTACCTAAAGTTCTTTTAGGTACACAACAATCAATACAAAAACGCCTAACAACTAACATTTCTAGGTAGGAGGTTCAGAAGAAGGCCCAGATGCAGGCGGTTATAGGTGGTTAGGCAGGACATTCGGGGTTTTGGCCTCACCTAAAATGACGGACTGGATAGAACTACGCGGCGAAGAAGGCGGACCCCACATCATTTAAGACAAATCATTGCCCAAGAAGAAGAAGAAGATTATAAGTTGTAATTTTATCCGAGAATTTTTCCACACTATTGCTTATAATTGCGATTATTTTTTTTTAATGAACAACCTTAAATTGTTTATTACGAATTTATTGAATCAACCCTTATAAAACAAAATATTCCCATTTCACACGGCGTACATATCAAAGCAAACATTCCACTCGGAGAGGCTCCCGCATTGTAATGAATAAGTCCATAAATTATAATATAGGGAAATGACACTACGTTATACCTAAGTGTATGAGAACACAGTACAGAGGATTGAATCATAACAATATCGTACATTAGATGTATTATTTGCCATATTATTATTCAGGAAAATATAATAAGGGGCACTAACAAAACATATGATAGATATAATGGCTGAAAAGGAGAGAGACGAGAGAGAAAGAAATGGTGAAGCATAAACTAGACTGAACGCAAGGCGGGAACACGGCTTCCGAGAAGAAGAACGGGGGTTTTAGCCCAAAAGAGTCCGGCACTAGTCTATTTAAATGAGGATTTACCCCTGACGGGAAAAAAATATTTTAGTAAAAATATTAAATTGACAAATACACACGATAACATAAATATTTTTTACCCGGTAAAGAAAAGGACTTCCTCACTTTTGGTTAAATTTTTGAATGTCATGTAAAAGACGTTGTATAATTTCACTATATTTATTAGCTAACAGATTTAAAATGTTTTTGATTGACTGAGCACTCATTATCAGTAAGAACATTATTCGAGTAGTAACTTTAAGAAAAATGCTGAAAAGATGAGACTTTGTACAGAATGTTTTGTTTTTCCATTGTCTTTCTCAATGACGGTGTAAATGGAGGACATATTTGCATACCTAAAAACGTTAGTTATATACGGATTATATTCATATCTTTATTATAAGGGACTACCTATTACTAGTATTGTTACTACTGTGTGAGATATTAATGACAGACCAGTCACAGGAATTCTCCATTCTGTTACATAATCATTGTATTAGTATTGGCTTTCAATCATATCTGGAAATTTCTAGGAATATCATTATATCAAGGGTATTGTGTGGAATTGTACCACAATAATTGAGTGATGAATGATCAAATTGTTATGTGCTACATGTTCAATGTTAATGAATAAACTCAAAGTTTTTAATCTTTTTGAATAGTTCTAGGTAGTATTAAAGTCTAATGTTTCGAGGTGTGTCTTTGGATGATGTTTTTGATGTTGTCTTTATTTTTATTACACATTTTTTTCATCTTAATCTAATGGTAATTTATGAAATAATAAAATATTACGAAAAACTGTTTTACTCCCACTTCACTTCATTTTATTTATTTTTTAATAGATTTTGATATCTTTTATGTGAAATAATTTTTTTTTAAATTTTATTGTTCGTGCATCAAAAACATATTAACCTACGTACTACATTAACTATTTTTCGGCTGAGCCTCAAAATCAATTGTTTTTCTTATAATATATAATATTATTCATGAGATATTTGTCCTTTGTTTTATACAATATTCAAAAATTTTAAATTACACTTGTTCATTTTTTAACTCCAGTGTCTATAGGAAACCTAAGCCTTTCTCCACGATACATCCAATATTGAATAAAAGCATTATTATTCATTATGAAATATTTGTTTTCTGTATATGAGATATTATAAACAGTATTTACTTTTCATTATTACAACAGAAACAATACTAGGTATTACATTGTATTAGCAGCAAATACTCCCCTTTCAACATCTTTACTGTAAATAACTATATAAGTAAAGGAATATTATGACGATATTGAGTAAATAATAATAATATGAAACGATATTCCATATTTAAAATTTATAAGTAATAATCGAAATGGTTACATGGGCTGGTCATGTAGCCAGAACCACAGACTCTAGGTGGACAAAGAAAGTTCTGGAGTGGAGACCTAGAACAGGCAGAAGAAGTGTTGGTAGGCCTCAAGCACGGTGGTCGGACGACGTAAGACGGGTTGCAGGGGGCGGCTGGATGCGGTCTGCCCAGGATAGAGAGCTGTGGAGATCAATGGGGGAGGCCTATGTTCAACAATGGACGCAGGGAGGCTGACATGATGATGATGATGATGAATCGAAATGGTTGTTCATCATTCTAATTATAACTTAGAAATTTTAAAACCACTTAGACATATCCAAAATGGCAGTAGACTGGTAATACATGGCAATATGAGAAGTTGGTAAGTGAACCTCTAAAATTTTTGGAAAAGAGAAAGCTTATTATATCCAGAAATGGGGAGATGAAAGCTTGAAGTAATAAGGCAAGTAAAGTAAATTATAACATATTCGAATTTCGAATATCTTTTTAAATTTTGAAGAGAATTGTATAAGGATAGGGAGGAGGTTTAGTATGTTATATAAAGTAGGGTCTAGATTTTTAAATAGGGAGATCCTTAATGTCTTTGTTATGCAATGTTCTAAGAGCCAAGTCTATAATCATGAGGAACTTGTCTGTAAGATTGAAAAACATACTATCAAATGCGGGAGTCGAAGAAAAGTAATATGAAAATATCTGTAAAATCTGTAAAACCGATCAATATACTCGTACATAAACTTCCTCAATATTCCGTCACATAGGTAAATATTGCAGGGAAATGATTTATAACTCGATATAGTTATTGTGTAGTGTAGAGTATTAAAATTTATTATGTGTACGTGACGCCAATGTATCATTCCTTTGTCTTTGTGTATATTATTGTATTATTAATAATTATACCTAATTGTTGCAACAATAATAATAATAACAACTACTTCTACTAAAACAACACGTGTGAGATTATAATAATACTACTTACTAATAGTATGAGATATATTTGCACTTGCATAAATCCGCGAAATTACTACACGGCACTACTTGTTTAGTATACTGTGACCGTAATGAACTGACTACAAATCGTGGCGCGAATTTAAAAGAATTTCATTATGAAATTATATAATTTATTTTCAATATTTTTGTGTGGTGGAGTCTCTGCCTCGTAAACAAGGGGTCTGTGGTTCGATACCAGGTGCCGGCAAGCTCCCCTTTCACGACACAAGCTTTTAGTTTATATACTTACAAAGGCAGTTGCCGTGTATTGTTCAAAATAAATAAATATATTGTAAATTGTCATATTCATTGTGAGCTTATTTATTGATATGTTGAAATAACTTTATTTCTCGGATATTGCAGGAGTCCAAGGACTCCTATTTATCCGTTTAGGTGACGATTTATTAATATTTTAATTCTCTCTAGTTTAATACCACTATGCAGGGTTGGCATCTCCGATCCTACCGCGTCAGTGGGCGGGGGACCCATTTATTGATATTTGATTTAATTGATTTTAGCCTGATAGGTATATTTACTATATCATTACGGTAGATAAATTGCATGTACTAAACAAGCATGTTGCTCTCGCCGTATCAATGAAAAAAGACATTCAGGGTTGATAGCGTACTCATAACCGAATTGAACATAGTAAATGTCTTATTTGCGTCGTTTTACGAACCTGCAGGGTTACTCTTGACAAAACTAAACACGATCTTAATCTAGTCTTGATCTTGATCATACGTCGCACGAAGGGACTATGGTCAAAAACACCGCGCTACCGCTAACGCGCGATCGGTTTGAGTGTATTTTTGGCCAAAAGTCACTTCGTGCGTCGTATGATCAAGATCAAGACTAGATTAAGATCGTGTTTAGTTTTGTCAAGAGTAGCCCTGCTGTCTTTTTACAGAACACTCGAAAACTCAACAAAGACTTATTAACTGACCTAACCGCCAAAGTTTCATATTTTGGCGGCTAAGCTAGTATAGATATTGAGAAAAGATTCAAATACAAATCGTTTTAGTTCTATATCGTACCACTATGAATATAATATTGTGCTTTAGTTGAATACTCTAGAGGGCTAATTATTTGGTCTATAGGGATTAATATGGGAAATGGAGGAAAGCAATTACACTGTACCTTCTATGTATGTATGTAAGTAGGTATATATAATACCTCTTACGTGTAGGTATTTAGTATCTGTGAGTGTATGGGTATGGGGGTGGATGTAGTATATTTTAGTATATGAAGGTGGTGTGTGATAGTTCACGACTCATAAATCGTTTCATAGCATAATTATGATCTATACAGTTATAGGGTATGTGTTTCAATAGTTAATTTATTATTTTGATTAATAAAGCATCTCAATAGTTAATTAATACACACATCTGTTAAAATTCAAGCCATATGAAATACCTATTGGTATATTACTCTTTTCAGTCTTGGACTTGCTATACCCACTTCCTTTCACTAATTTCTCAGGCACCATCCAACCAACATTGGTATGAAATCATATTTAATAAAGAGAGCTTTTTTTTTGTTTTTCAAGAGAAACTCTGAAGCATGAATGATACATAAAGCAAAATAATATTTTCAAATAAGTTAGTATTAGTAAATACCTTCTTAATATTCCAAACATATTCAAAGAATAAGATAGTACATACAATTGTATGGAAATACTACAAAGTACTTCAAAGAAATGAATATGGAATTTAGTGCAGACAAAGTGCACATAAACAACAAACAGTTAACTTCAATTTTGACACTCTTTTGTTCCCTGCACTTACTGTAGTTAAGAAGTAGGTACCTACTCGTACCATAATATGATAAAACTAATAACAACATACCTTGTGTGAATTTGTTTATCTGAAATAGAGATAAACACACTTAAATGCTCTGTCTTTATTTCTCATACAGCACACCATCAGTTGCAAAAGGTGTTATTTCAAATTAGTTCTCACAATTTATATTATTCTAGTATGTCCTGTATTTTCTACCGTGTCTGTATTTTCCATTACATTGCTCTGGGAAAGATACTATGGGCTACAATAATACTTGTAGGATGGTTGGTTAGTTGAAACTAAATAAGCTATTACTTCTAGTATCAAAGTACATATGTAGTGTCGTTTTCAAAGTTTCAGTAAGAACAATTGAAAATAAACCGAAACCATTACTTATTTATCATCATGTAAGTATTTGTTTAGTCTGTTACAGAAGAAAATCTATCCTCTTTGAAATCAAGATGTAATTAAGTATTTCATTATATATATTTTAACTGATATTTCCTGAAATGCCTCTAGGATTTAATAAACCTTTTTTTTCAAAAATGTTTTCTTTAAGCATTTTCCAAAGTACTTACTTGTAATGTATGTACGACGAAACTTTATGGAGTAGTCTAAAAAAATGACCTTTATAATTACAAGAGTGTGATATTTTTGTAATTATTTATAAATTGTTTCCTCAATACCATTGAACCAACCAGCTCACACAAGTGAGGTAGTCAGCAGACTTATTATCGCACGTAATAAATATGAAAGCGTTTTCTCTTTGTCAATAAATGATAAAAACTTCATTGTAATTAATTTGAATACATAAAAAAAGACTTTCCATAATAGGTATGTATATGTATCTTGTAGATAAATTGATAACTACTACACCATCACGGCATATCCCACAAGTGGGGTAGCCAGCAGACCAACCGCATATAAAACATGCAAGCTGTCTTCTCCGTGCCAATATAAAATCAAGTCATTCAGGATGGGTGGCAAACCTCATCGCTGAATTTAAGATGTAAAATGTCTTATTTTTTCGAACACCTGCCTTTTACAGGACACTCGAAAATTTAAAGAGAAGAGTGGGAGACCAATTCTTTACCGGGTGCTCCACGGGATAAAATTGATAACTCCAATTGATAACTTTTACTCATTATCTGGTAACTGCATATTTTATTTGTATTTAAATGATTTTAATACAAAGTCTGTGACTCTTTGGATTAAGTTTAAATCATTTTAATAAATTATTCAAATAGTCCGACAAAATTGACGGTCAGTGTTATAAATCTTAAAATATGGAATCCGCTTTATGCTCATAAGATGAACATAAATCAAAGCGTTGTTGCTACTGCATGCTACTCATAATATTAATGTAGGTACCTGGTACCCATTACATTATCAATATACTCATAATAACATATGTAGAATCGGTACTTGAAATTATACAAATGAAATAGCATACTACTTTTGTAATTTAATAATATCAACATGTCGCTTAATACGTATTGCACTCGTACTTAATACAAATATTAAAGTTATATATTATAGTAAACAATAGCATTCTCGTTTTATATCCTTCAGTATCTTACTTGGTTTATTTACCTTTTCAATGATTGATTCTATTCAATTTAGTCTATTATTATAGTTAGTTCTCGTACTTTTCTAATTCATGACAGTTTTCCCTAAGTTGTAAATTGATGGATGTGGATGTGTAGTATTTATCATTTAGTTCATGAGTGTAATCAACATTGAATTAATTTGTGCAAATAGTTTTAATCAAGTTATCTTCTTCGCCGTTTTGGCTACATCTTTGGAGACATGTTTTCCCTATAATTTTCCTTTCTTTTTCTGTCTTTTCCACTGATATTTCTAACATCATCAGTCCATTTCGTCTTCGCATACTTTTTATGTCTATTGTTAGTTGCTGTTCTAGAACTTTTTGTCTCCTTTGAATCGAATCACCTAGCAACACGTTTTGGTGTATCATTATCAGACTCAAATATGATTTAAAATTATTCTTTATTGTATTGAGTACTTATATACTCTTCATTTGAAGAGAACGAATTTCAGAGATCCAGTATTGAAATAATTTTGTCATTAACGTAGCAATTTGCAAGTATTAATTACATACTGTGAAGGTGTTAAAGGATGTATTTAGGTTTATTACAAACGTATTTTTTTAAATTAAGATTACATGTGGAATCAATCGATTAATTTTTCTATCTTCGAACGTTCTCTTTTTTGAACTTTCAATTACACTTGACAATTAATCCAGATAAATTCAAGTTTCCAGCGTAAATTAAACACATATATAATTAGTATATATTATGATATACAACAAAACATTATTAAATATGTTTTATGGTAAAGTTAATATAAAGATATATTTAAATATGTTATGATACATGGACGGACCTAAGGAAGATGGGGCAAAAGGGACAGCTGCCCCCTAGGATCTTGAAAATAGAAGACAAAAGTATAGATAGTCAGCATCGAAGTAGAAATCTGCCCTCCTACAAGTCAGACTGAATTCCAGTTTTGTTATAAACCCAAATACAACTCTATACACTATTCACAGTAAGCTAAAAGCTTGTGTCGTGAAAGGGGAGTTTGCCGGCACCTGGGATCGAACCACGGACCCCCTGTTCACGAGGCCGAGACTCTACTAGACCTAAGGAAGATGGGGCAAAAGGGACAGCTGCCCCCTAGGATCTTGAAAATAGAAGACATAAGTATAGATAGTCAGCATCGAAGTAGAAATCTGCCCTCCTACAAGTCAGACTGAATTCTAATTTTGTTATAAACCCAAATACAACTCTATACACCTTTCACAGTAAGCTAAAAGATTGTGTCGTGAAAGGGGAGTTTGCCGGCACCTGGGATCGAACCACGGACCCCCTGTTCACGAGACCGAGACTCTACCTCCAGGCTACCGACGAACTCAAATGTTGTCAGAACAAATTGTGAAAACTATATATATAATGAGTTACAATCCATTGGATTGGTCTGCAACGGGTTTTGACTTATTTCTCCACTCCTCCCTATTCTCAGCCAGTCTCTTCAACTCCATATATGAGCCACAGCTCATGTCCCTCTTCAGTTGGTCCATATAGGCGTCTCTCGGTCGACCTCTGCCATTTGTGCCTTCGGTCCTGCCCTCTGCGATTGCGATGAGCAGTCCTGGGTGCCTGATGTTGTGGCCAATCCAATTAGCTCGTTGTTGGCAGATTCTTTTGAGGAGTTGCCTTTTTTCGCCAACCCTGGTTAACACTTCTTCGTTTTCGACGTGTTCCGACCAATGAATCTTCAGAATGCGTCTATAGCACCACATTTCAAATGCCGCTAACCGTCCGCTTTCCCTCTTACTGATGGTCCACGTCTCGCACCCATATAGCTGGATGCTCCACACAAAGGCTTTAGTGAGATTCTTCCTCACGCTTAGATCAATATTAGGGGATTCTAATATTTTGGATTTTTTGTTAAAGGCAATTCGTGCCTGGTTTATTCTGCTCACAATTTCTGATTTGGAGCGTCCGTCCTGGTTTATTCTGCTGCCCAAGTACACATGAAAACTAATATTTAAAAAGGTCCACACGTTTGACAGTTTGTCAGACTAAATACAAAGTGCCTAATAGCAAATTAATAAAGTCACCAGTTTTATAATATATTGTTACAATGCACTTTCACATGAACTTTCAACGAGAATCGTCGGCCTTTATAACTTAATAAATGTAAGGTGGTCCTAAAATTCTCGAACCAAACCGAAGAGGTTGAAAAACATTTCAAATGCGTACACCAAATTAACAGATCGAAAAATTTATATTGAGACTAAAGAACAGTCCACGCATTTGATAGTTGTAATAATTAAATATTACTTAGCTGCTGCCCCCCCCCCCCGAGAAAATTTTGGGTACGTCCATATTATGATACAATACAAACAATAAATTAACAAAAAGATAAATTGAGATGCACGTGTGCGACACTCACAATATGAGCGCAACTCGACAACATCGTGTTTGTTTTGCAATAATATTATTATAGGTACTATAGAATACATAATGTTTAAATGCTTTCCAAACATTGAGATAATTAATACAACTACCTACTGTGATTACACTACGAGATTAACCCTCTAATGGATATGGGAACCACGTCAAGATATTATTAATTTATTTGTATATTATTATGAAAATAAACAAAGGTGGTACATTGCGAAATTATTTGATTTTATGTATAATTAACTATTGCAATCAATTTTCTTCTATCTTAAACATTCTTGTGTCGTACATTGTGTTATAACAGACAAACAAAATAAATATCTAATTTGATTAAATAAATGTTAACACAGTATTTGAAGTCATTATTTATTCAGTGTACGTAGTGTGATTTGAAATCAAGGGTTCTTACGAAGGAAAATGTGAAATTAGAAAGTCATTTCATACGTACTATTGAAGTGGATGCGATGGAAATTCTCAAATCATTTTGGTATATTGAATAGCTGATTATTATAACGAAGAGAAAAGTTTAATAGAAATCCACTTTGTATGATTGTATGAAATATTTTGTATACGATAGATTTCTCTGTATTGACAGTTAATAAAGTTCTTTAAAAAAATGGTATTGAAGCGACGAGAAGCATAAGGTCAAAAATCTTAAATTTTGTTTCGATAATTAAAAAATTTAATCTATTTCCATCCACCCTAAGATGCTAAATTTAATTTATTTCCAAATCTTCCGATCTTGAGAAGATAAATGTAAAAAAATAATAAAACAATTGATAAATGTTATTCTACAAATGATTTCAAAATAAATAGAAAGCACTCATTATAATAATAATAATAATTTATTCAAACAATAATATCGTCTTTACACTTTCATTATAACACAGTTGAACATACTTAATACAATCACAAAAAATGTCTTCCACACTAGCCATAGGGCTGTGTTGTGGCAGAAATACAAATGAGATACAAAACAATAGAGTTTTTGAAGTTAGCAAAAATAAAAAAGAAAGCCAAAACCTTATAATAAATTAATAAAAAACATCTAGTCAAACAAAATCAATTATTTACAAACATGTCTCCACAATACGGTCAATTACAAAAATAAACACACACTACAATACAAAAATGGGTCAGAGAATAATCTAGCAATGTCAATGAGTGAAATCTGTCTGCGAATGAGTCATTACTGGCTGTGTTAGTTGGGTAAGTAATAATTTTCATGAACGTCAGTATATAAGTCTTAAATATATTAACAAATCGGTCCTTAAATTAATAAAGTACTGCAGAAAATGAGGTCACAGTATTTAGACGTTAAAACCGACTAAAATAATTAAATTAACTAACAACTTGTTAATTTGAAAAACTTTGTAACATAACACATGTTAACGATATTGTTACTGTTATACAATTATAATAATAGGTATATTTATAACATCTAAATTGATATATACCATGTACATTTAATATATGCATGTAAGTATTGTATTGAAGTGTGGAAAGCTCTTTTATTAACTTATGCAAGGTGGCTTATTGTATGTATGTTCCGATATATGTATTGTGATAATATTGTGGAGACTGGTATGTGATAAAATTAAACGTACAGTCATCGGGTTTTTCCACAAAACGTAGAGTGATTATTGAATAATAAAAATATATATTAATACTATGATTTTAGATAAGATAAATTTGTCTATCTATCTTTCTATTCGCTCACGCTGCATTCCAAGTCGACTGAGAGAACGGAAAGCCATATAGATAATATGTCCCTAGATACTTTTTTCGTCTCCTCTACATTCATGCAACCTCTTGTAATAATGCATATAACTTAGTTGCAAGAAATCGTAACTCTGCGATAAACTCGTCCTAATGTACATTGACTGTATTCAGTTTTGACATTACTATATGTGTGGTATATTACTTATAAGTAATGTACAGAAAGAAAAAATAAATAAATATATATCTATCTAAAACATCACGGCATAATTATTATCCCAAATGTAAGGTAGACAGCAGATCAGCTGTATAAATAAATACATTTTCCTTAAATAGTCTTTTCATCTTAAGCTTCTGGACATAAAATGCAAAATATCATGTAGGTTCTTTGCACTGACATCTGTATTTTTGTACTCATATATTATTTTGGAGTCAATTAGTCGTATGTTTATTAATTTGTATTTTATTCCAACCTTTTATCATACGCCTGATATCGTTCGAATTTTGTATGTCTACGTTTGTTTTGATAACCGTACTGTGAAAATAAATTATTATTTTAATTTCATGGTTCGAACTTTCAATCGGGTGAGAAATGTTGAAGAAAAAAAAAAAAAAAAAAGAAAACTGAACTTTAGATGGCAGATATGGCAATACAGCAAGAAAACTCACTCTTTGTACACTGTTGTACATAATTGTTGATTTTTGGAACTTTTAAAGATTGATATTGTTATCAATGAAGAATAACAGAAAAAAAAAATTAAGTGCAAAGTCTTACCATTTCAATGTCATATTTTAAATGAGGAAAGAGCGATCTCTGTGTTAAATGCATTAAGCGAATTATCCGATTATTTTAATTTTAGGATATGTTGTAATATAAAATGATAGGACATATACCTAAGTCAAAAGCATATAAAATCTTTATCGCGAATAATATGCAATCATTCTAAGTTTACTCATTTCGTTTCAAAATCGTAATGCTGTTTCTATCATAAAACAATGGTGCACTAAAAAAACAATGCATCTGCAATACATCCATTTCTACAGTATGTAATAGTGGAAATATAAATGATATTGCTCTAAATTTTTCAGTGGTGAGTCAGTAGTAGTGATGGGGTATCGTAAATATTTTAGTATTTAAAAGCAAACGATTCTTATTAATGGCATATAAATACACAATACTTGTAATAAAACTGGAAAGGTACCCAGAGCTGTATACCGGTATATTGGTATACTTTAAACAAGCATTTTACAATATTGACCAAGTTTACGCTACTCCATACAAGATGATATGAAAATTAAATTTTATAGAGTAGTTAGGTAAAATAAGGACAAATAATAAAGTAATTTTTCTCTTTTCTCAGTTTTCGGCAAAATAAGTTCTCACATTTTTCTATATTTTTTAAGTCTTGTTAATTGCAAAAAACCTTGGTGCCAAATATATAAATGACCTTGAAAATGGCGCCAGCACGTGTGCAGAAATGTCGGCGAAACAAAATCAGGCATGACTTACCCGAAGAATATTAACTATCTATAGAATCTCGCTATGCAAACCTTTCCTCATCCCCATCAAATAATTACACTAAACATCTTAAATTCAGCGATCAAATATGCCACCCAGTCTGAATGTGCTGTCTTGAAGACTTGTGTGTTTCTCACTTTTATCTAGCATATAGACAGATTTGTTTAGAAGACACTAATAAGAAGTGTAATTTATTTTGTTTTAAACCAATCTCATTTTCTTTTATCTTTAATTTAGATTGTGTGAAAAATAAATGAACCAATTTTAAACCTATTAGCGCACCCTAGTGTCAAAATTCCCGCTTTGAGATTAATAATATCGTTTTTCAAGAGATGTCGTTGTTTGTACGATAATAAAGCATATTAATTATAATACGATTTTATTATGAGTCATTATTGAAAAGGACAGTGAGGATTGCGGAAATATAAGGGTTATTTATGTTTCAATATTCTGAGATAAAAAATTATAATGGGGATTTAATTACAATAAATATCTGGAAAATTCACAATACTGGCGTCGGAACGTTAATGGCCGCGTTAACGGTAGAATATTTTATAATAAATATTAGTGCCTACTGGATAACTTATTGACGGATTTGAAATTTATTATCGGAAAATATGGACACCACTAGACTTATATTCTAGAGAATGTTTATACCTTTTAAAATAGGTAATATTATTTAGAAGACAGTTGGTATCATATCTATATTTTCTCTTCGCTTTCATTGTCCTGTAAAAAGCAGGTGTTCGTAAAATATTATGAATAATACAGTCGAAATCTTGAACTCAGGTATGAGGTATATCAGTTAGTTAATTGATTACCCCACTTATGGGGAAACCGTCATGGTACAGATAGAATATTCGGAAGATAAAAAGAATGTTTACGAATTTGAGTTTACAATGATCAACAGGATTAACCATGTTATTAATCTACATACGAGTATATTCTCAGTTCAATAGAATTTGATGTGCGGATATAGTTGACTTGACTGTAATTTTTTTTTTATATAGGTAGTATTATTTTATATAAGTTGTCTCCTTGCATGAAAAGATAAGTCTAAATAGTTTAATTTGTAAAAATAGTCCAAGAGCAAAATCTTTATACTACAAAATTTTCAACAAAATATATAGGTATGCTGCAATTGTGAATAATTTGATTTCAAACACTAGTTTATTTATTAAGTAAATAAAGAACATACATTAGGAATAACATTAATTCAAACACAATATAAAAACATTCATTGAAAAATTAAAATGGAAATTAAAATATCCTGATCACAAATCACTGGGTCATTCAAATGGTTGAATGGGATGTCGTTATTAAAAAATGTAAAAATGGTAAATAATAAAATAAATAAAGAAAACAGCAGAGGCAACATTTGTTAATGGGAGTGCAAATACAGATGGTAGTTTGTTACAATATTTCAGTGATTCAAACGAAAGGAAAACACAATAATTGAAATAACTTTATAAATAAAATGATACAATAAATTGACCTCATAAGCGCTATCAAAGAGAGATAAAAAATATAATTTATATTGCAGTCTTGATAATTCTTTGGCCGATTGCCAATTCTTTACTTATGGTATCGCAATTCTAGGGGAACGGAACAAAGAGGGCTTGTTGTTTGTGATACTGAAATAATAATTGAAAAATAAAATCTACAATGTGAAAAGATAAAATTGTTGCAGTACAAACAATATATAAATAAGGGACAATAGGGATGGATGATACTTTCAAATGACGAATCGTGTTTAATTATGTAAATAAATATCAAGGAAATATCAGAAACAGATGACCATCTTAATTTATGGACGATGCTGCTCTGTTTATTTGCATAGCGCACACAAAGAATAATAAAACAATAATTATTTTGTATTTACTGAGACCCGATGTTTTAATTTGCCCTAAGGGTATTTATTATCACGAATTATATTTATCGTTGACCCTTATCATTAAAAGTTAGTCTTTTTTTCTAATTAATCATAGCCGAACTTAACATCCAAAATCGCATGTCCACTATAGATTTGTAACATTTCCTGCAACACTTTGGATTAATCATAAGAAGAGAGCCAAATCAATTCTTCTCGTAAAATCTCATGATAATCGGGAGGAACGATACAAGGAGATATCATGGCCAATTACAAATTTTATGAAGCGGTATGATTCAGAAAACTTCATTCACAGGAAGCTCTTTGCATGGCTCACGACCGACGCAAGTGGAGAGAGATTGATTCTGTAAAGAACCTGCTGTTGCCACTACCCAACGAAATAAGTGATAGAGAGGAATATGCAATGAAGTTCCTGTAAAGTGGTTGTAATATGTTTACTGGACAGGAAAGACACAATTTACCGAGCCAAGATTGACTTCATAATAAGGGGGACCTTATGGGCATATTTATTTATCGGGGCTAGCTTATTTATTCTTGTATAGTACCTACCGAAGGGCTTGTGTTGGAATAATATTATTATTAGTATTATATTATTTGGAACGATATACTTTTGATTGTTTCTTGTTCCTTTCGCAGAATAAGATGACGCGGTGTTATGGTATGAATTTTAATTAGGGATCCAAAAGTTACTTTGTAATTTCAACTTACATTAAATTAACGGCCTGCAACGGACACATTGATATATTTCAAAAATATTACTTAGTTGATGCCAAATACCGTGCGTAAAAAGATAAGTTATTTGAAAGAAAGAATGGATACAATCCAGTCTAGTTAATTAAGTAAGAGTATAAAGCTCGATTAGAATTGACAGTGGTAAAAAATGTGGAAAAAATCTTAAAGCACATTACAAATGTTTTTTTTTAAAGATATAACTTGGATTTTTTTTAACCCAAATACAACCTTATACAGTACACTAAAAGTTTGTGTCGTGAAATGGGAGTTTGCCGGCACCTGGGATGGAACCGCGGATCCTTTGTACACGAGGCTGCTCTACCTTCAGGCTACCGACGAACTCTTAAATCTGGGTTTTCAATGAACCAAAATGCATCTCTAACACCCTTAATGAAAGCAAATTGCTTTTATCGTGAAGGCAAAGTAGAAAATATAAAGAATAAATCGTTTATAATACATTGTCAGTGATTACCTGATTTGATCCTTTAATTTCATTCCTACAAGAAATCGAGTGTTAAGACTAGTGTATAAATAAATACTTTCAGTTGATAGAAAGAGAAAATATCCACTTAAAAATAAGAAAAGGTATACAGCCATAGATAAAACGAATAGTCATAAGTTTGTTGTTTGGGGTGTTGAACCCCCGACAGTTGTAAATATGAAAAGTTATACAAAAGTCCAAACACTTTCCGTTCTGTACCGGCTCATTATTATAGTTAGTTCATAGAAAACAATATGACAATACTTTAGTACCAGTAATAGTAGTAGTAGCTGTCATATTAGTTATTGTAGTGTGACTTGGAAACATTCTTTCAGACAATTACATCACAAATATTTTAGTCTGTTTGTTTAACTATATTAAATTTATATTTATATATCCTTTATGATGTGGCTGACTTTGACCAAGCAAACAATTTTACACAATTAGACAGGGTTGGAGGAGATCACAGCAAAGTAGGGTCACGAGACAGATGGTGTCATTTGGTTGTATCGCTCCATTCAGATCTACAGTGTTCGGACAGCGGCAGTTTGTGTGGATGGCACCTAGACTATTTAATATCTTGCCTCTAAAGATTAGAGAAATCACTGTTTTTGTTGAATTTAAAAGAGCATGTTATGGGTGGGTGTCTGATCTGCCAATGGAGAGATTGCAGGATATCTTAGGATTTGTTCCATGATTTGTTTTGTGTTTTATGTGGGGTGATATACTTGTGTTTGTATGTGGTGTGGGATTTGTGATGTGTGTGGTTGAGGGATGTGTTGTTTTTTTTTCTGGTTTTATATGGAGAAATGGTTTGTTTGTGTGTTGTTTCATGTATGGACGGTTTGCAGCAGTGTTTTTCTTGTTATGAATGTGATTGTGCTAATATAGGAGATGAATGCGTTTTGTGATTGTGTATATGTTTCAGTATGATTGATATGTTTGTGAGATGTTTGTCCTAGAACAGGTTATACCTAGTTGGGCAGCATCAATGAAAATATGTATACCTAGATTTGTTATTTATTAGTGTAATAGAATAAATAAAAATAAAAAAAAAAACAACTAAAAAATCAATGCCTTAGAAACATTGCATAATGAATTCTTTGAACAAGTTCCTGTCCAATAAAGTTTTGTTTTTTGTATATATTGAGAAATAAATAAGTGAATATGTTTGGGTTAGTCGGAAGAGATCGCACCTTTGCGATAAACTCGCCCTCTGTATATTGATTGTATTTAATTTGAATGTATACCTATTATTTTAGTAGGTATACCGTAATTGTTTGTAATCAATGTACAGTATAGAATGAATAAATAAAAATATGTAAGCGTGAATTTAATTGGTGTTGCATCCTCAGTATTTTTTCAATAAGGAATATGAATTGAAGGTGAATAGATAGACAATAGCGATAGTGTCAATAGTGTGTACAAAATTTTTTTTCGTCCCTCTGCAGGAAGATTGTTTACATAGTGTACAAAATTTTTTTCGTCCCTCTGCAGGAAGATTGTTTACATAGCCCCGATAATCTGTGGGCTACCCTACTTGAGGGAGATTCTGCGATCTATACGATAGATGAAGAAGTTGTTTATGTGATTTTCGCACTCGTTCACAACTGATAAGGGACTGTGTTTTTATTGAATGATTATTCTGAGAAAGAAGCATGAGAAGTGAGATATACAGCTGGTACAAAAATAATAATAATGCTACTACATACATACACACAAACTAGAAGGAATAATAATAATAATATGTACGTAGTTAGGAAGAATTGCTCGAGTGTTATGTATTTCTTTCAAACAAGAAATTATTATCTTTTATTTTATATTATGATAAAGTTGAGACAATATTATTATTATTATTAGGTACCTATGTGTTTTCTTCGGATAATCTCAAGCTGGGAAAGGTATTGTGTGTAAAGAGAATAGGCAATCAGAAAGTATTAAAATATATGTTTTTTGTATTTTACACATTAATTTGCAGATGAAAAGTAAATTTGATATATTTATTTACTTCTTTATTAAACGTCTTGAACCTTTTACCCGTGAACCGTGAACCGTGAAGCACCCGATAAAGAATTCGCCTTCCATTCTTTCTCGTAAGTTTTCGAGTGTCCTGTAAAAGGCAGATGTTTGAAAAAATAAAGAAATTTTACCTCTCAAATTCAGCAATGAGGTTTGCCACCAAATTGTCTTGAATGTGTTAATTTTCTATTGGCACAGAGAAGACGGCCTGCATGTTTATTGCATGCAGCTGTTCTGCTAGTTACCTTCCTTGTGTGATATGTCGTGTTGGTATAGTAGTAGTAGTAAATTGAGAAAACAATAATATCAAGAATTCAAAATAACAACAACAATAATTATTCAAAAATAACAAAATAAAATCCAAACATTCATGTGTGATACCTTTGAAAATTACAACCTCCATTACTTTTGATTCACTCATTCATGCATCGTACAACAATTGATGAAACTAAAAACAAATAATGTTTTTTCTACTATTTTGATTTCAATCAAGATTGATAATGTTGAAAGACGCTTTTATCGATAAAAACATCACATTGTCAATCTCCTCGTTAAAAAACCTTAATGGATATGTGATACCTATAGAGATTATGTGATTCGGCATGTAGGTGTCATCACAGAGTTTCAGTGGAATACTTAAATATCATTAGAGACCATGACCATATCAACCAATATCAGAAATCAACCAATGATGGTTGATATTTTTTTTTGTTTCTGTCGTCCTGCAACATCTAATAATCAAAATATATTTATGTATCCATATTGAATATAAAAGTCTGTTATCTATATTTACTCGTACATGAAATTTATTGTGAAGTTGTTAAGAATATAATTATTTAAGTAACTTAAAGATATTGTGATAATCATCGGGAAATACTTGTTACATGTTGAATCTATGTTCAAAGGCCATCCACTCAGAGATATTTATGTATATTTATTTATTTATTCATTCTTTACTGTACATTGATTACAAACAATTACATAAAAGGTATACATTCAAAATAAATACAATTAATATACAGAGGGCTCGTTTATCGCAAAGGCGCGATCTCTTCCAACTAACCCAAATATTAATATTATTAATATTGAAACAGTAATCCTCTCAAAATTGAAGCACTAATTGCTTAATGTATTTCGTTCGATATTCCATCTATCATCGCTATCAAAGCTCAATAATACTTGCAGTTAAATAAACACACATTATGTATAATTAAAGACATAAATATATACGTGTATAATAATATTGAAACATACATATTATAATAATAGTATCTACTAATTTACGCAAGGGAAATCCCCGATGACTGCTTATAAGAACAGATGTTTATCGGCAATATGAAATAGTGCCAAGTCAAATGACATTAATCAGTTTACACCTACATATCTACTAAGTTATGTATTGCAAGATTAAAATGTTAATGCAAATACAAATAACTAAATAAAATACCAAGCAGTTGAAATGTTGGTCGCACGTAGAATAAAATATTTGTGGTATTAGTGAAATTTTTAACTTCAAACATTCGTTATAATCTATACTAATATTAAAAAGAGGAAAGATTTGATTGTTTGCATTGAAAAGGTTCCGAAACTACTGAACCGATTTGGAAGCTACACTATCCCCGGGTGATATAGGCTATATTATATTTTCAAAAAAGTTAGAGATCCTTATTAAAACGTCCATCTACCCGTGCGAAGCCGGGGAGGACCGCTAATATTAATATAAAAGTGGTATCAATTGAATGTTTTTTTATGGAAAATAATACAAACATTTGTGTAGTTAAATGTTATTATTCATCTAATGATTTGTAAACAAGAATGACTCACAAACTTAAAAAAAAAACAGCATTCCCAATGTAAAAATAAACTTTACTATTCAAGTGTTATGCATATATTTTCGACCTGAAATATGAACGGAATCATATTTTTATCATCAATCATAAATAATAAAGCACATAATTCAAAATCGCGGTAAGATTAAAGTTATTTCCTGATTTAATGTTATTATTTACATAGAAATCTCATATCATTATCATTTCCTTATAATAATATTTTCGTACATGCGCGTTACGCGAAAACACTCCGATAATAATATATTAGTATTATCTTAGTATTATTTCCAAAAAAGACTTGTGAGAGAAAAATGTGGCACTCCCATCTCAAGGTATAATAAGTTGGGAATGCAAAATGCAACGAAAACTCTTTTCCTTATTTTCAAAATACCCACAAATTGATTCTAAGTAGCGAATGTATGTGGGATGATAAATTCTTGCATTTGCTGCGGAAAGTTTTTCGGGCGAAGAGAGTTTGTTTATGGTGGCTTAGTAATACATATTATTATTAGATACTATGTACATATGTACATATAACCAAAAGAGTTCTACTGCTGCCGCTAACTGAAAAACTGTATAAAAATATCGTAAAGTACTGAGATTTCTAACAGAGGATAGAGTCGCTTGGGAAATATTGAGATTAAAACTTTTCTAAGCATATTTTTACCACTACTACTTACTACATAATTGAAAGTATATTTATGAAACAAGTTTCAGTGAAGAACTTCGATAAAACACATCTTAATCAAAATATTAGATACTTGTTGTGTCGTATAGTTGGTACAATTCATTTAAACTTTTTCTGTTACTGAAACCATATTATACCTTCTTAATTACAAGCAATACCTTAAAATAAGTCTGAATTAAACTTTTGTTGGATCTACCTTATGTATTCTGTGGGTATTTATTTTATTTCAATAATAATGATTCATTAATTTATTTTTCCTATGCTTCTTATGAAATCGTAGAAAATCATCGAATATGAAAAAATTATATTTTAATGGTATAAACGGCACAGACCTATATAACAATCAGTAATAATTTATTAAATCAATCTAAGGCTTAGAAAAAACAATGTCACCTTATTTGGTAGTGCCCTGAGAACCAGTAGTAATATCTTGAATATAGGTCAAGTTGTTCTTGCATGTTTCTGTTTCTTGCATGCAGTTAGTCTACTGGCTGCCCTACTTGTGGGATATGCCGTGATGGTATAAATTGTTCTCAAGAGTATTGAATATCATATTAAACCTTACAAATTAAAAGATCTTGATTAAGATTGTCAAATAAATATATTCCGCAGTTTATGTTTAAAAATAAATTATGGAGTTCTACAAAATAAGCAGTTATAAAATTCAAATAATATTAATTTGATGTTTTCAAGATATCTACGAAATAAGATTGAAGATTAGATCCGCATCGAGAGTGACTCCCTGTATTATCATGATCTGACAAATCTTTCATGGGAAATTGTAAGGGATGGAAGATGCAATAGGTAGGTACATCGAAAAAAGGAAAATGGGCGGTGCTAGAGTGAACGGTGCTCTTCGACCCATTGTCAGAATAGGCAATGTTTCCAACATGGCAAAAAATACTGGTGCACAATACCATTCTGGTACTGTCACTTTTGTATGCATGCGAAACATGGACGTGGTTGAAGCAGGACGAAAGTGGAAATGCAATCGTTGAGAAGAATGGATGGTTAAGCGTTGAATAATAAGAGTGAGGGATGAGGATATTCAAAGAATGAGCGAATTAGAGGGGAGTGTTATGGATAGAATGTATGTAAATGAATGATGATGGTTTGGACATGTGGAACAAATGGATGATGAAAAAATGACAAGGAGGATAAACTTATCTGAAAGATGGAGTGTGAGAGTGCGCGGGCGTCCAAGAATTACGTGGCTTGCTCACATTGATCAAATTCTCAAGGACGATCCTGTGTTGAGTAAGAAAAACTGATGTGCGTGTATGACAAATTGTATGAATGTACATGAAGCGAATAAAGTATCGAAGGATATTATTGATAGAATACTGTAATCGGGTGCTAAATAAATAAGTATGAATATCCCGAAAATTGTTTGTTTTATTCATACGAATGCTGGAATGACAGCTAGATACCCTTTTTCCAACACGTTTATTATATAATCATGTCTGCTTTATAGGGTCACTTATTTTCATTCAATCCATTTCCGAGACCTTTTTACCTATGAACATCTTTTCAATTCAATTCCTGACTATTTCTAAAAATCGAATCTTATTTTATGTCAGTTTGGCAGGAAAAAAATAAAACATTTTCTAACCTCCACAAAAATATTTGTGTATGTTCATCTATAGCTATCTATACCTTAACGCCATTTACCAAACATGGTAGGCAGAGAGGATGAAACACTATGTAGAACCATGCCGTCTTTTAGAATTTGATCAAGTCGTGTTGTACTCGGTGAGATTGAAGATTGATTTATTGTGTATGTTCATAAGTTTGTATATTCGTTTATAAACCGCAACGAAAATACGTTTTTTATTTATATATTTATAATTTTAAACATCTAAGCAAACAATGGAGATCGAGTTTCACAATGTACATAATGGTGTACTAGTTACATTATGGGTAAGTCAATGCTTTTTATAAAAAAAAACTACATTCATTGAGCTTATTTCTTAGTAATTAAAATCTTTTTACTAATAAAGATTATTTCAGATCTCATGTAAACATTCCTTAACAATATGATGTTTTCTTTTCTGACAAGTATCCTAAACAGTATCGATTCAGAAATACACAGATTAATTTAACTTTAAAGCCTATTTTTGATAAATGGTATAATTGACTAATCTCTGAGCACAGCATTTCAAGGAGTTTTCAGCTGGTTTTTATAATATTAGCAGAAAGGATACTACATACAATATCAGCTGTATGGAAACATTATTCAAATTAAACATAGTGAATAAAATATTTTTATGGAATTAGTTTGTCATTTTTTATTTTCAAGGAAAC
The DNA here is from genome assembly GCA_947579605.1 of Athripsodes cinereus. NCBI lineage: Eukaryota > Metazoa > Arthropoda > Insecta > Trichoptera > Leptoceridae > Athripsodes > Athripsodes cinereus. Next base: position 9,866,797 of record OX388318.1, read on the forward strand.
CTCTTGAAAATATTTCACAAACAAGTGTGAGTGGGATTCTTTGGCGATGAACCCTTTTCTATAATAATAATAATAATAATATATGTAAGTACAGTCTTGGGCATATTAACGTGGACACATAAATATTTAGTGTCGAATTTGGTGAATTCATATAAAACAAGGATAAGGTATTATAAATTATTAAAGAAATATTGTACTAAAGCAATATTTAAATTTATTTAACTATTATTTCAACTTCCAAAAGGCTGTTACAGATTCTACCTAAAATTTGCATCTGTAAAAAAATGGTAGTATTTTGGGTCTCTTTAATTATTAAGATGTGCTTATTATGTAAAATTGTGGAATCTCAAGCATTTATGACTGGTATTAATGATAAAAATACTTTCTTCTTTAAGGCTAAGTGGTCATGTTCTTGAGCATAGTTTTAATCTAACATTTCATCTTCATTTGTGGCGGGCATCTTCAACGGTTAGAGTGTGTGAGCTGTTTTCTTTTTCTGGGATGTCAGCCCGTGGTGTGGCTAGCAATTTTATTTGCCATCGAGTATAGTTTTTAACACACGCTTTCCTGTTGGAGTCCTCTTAAAGGGTTTTAACTCTTACTTTGTCTGTATTAATACGTACGAGAGTGTATATTATTCTGTATAGGAAGGTTTTCATGTACATATATTGTTATGAAAATATTTCAACACTGTTGATCGTATATTGTATAATGGGGGCTTTTAGAATATTACGAAGGATGTGAAGGGAATACAGGGGATATGAATGTGTCGTTCTTGTTGTATGCTATTATTATTACATGTACCTTTATACATTCATGGAAATATAACATTTACAGTGATTACAATGATTCAACTCGATAAGTATATTCATTGGGAATACTTCAAGGGTCTTTTTCCTATGCTCGCACCATGCGTTGTATATTAAAATGTGATTTTTGTATGCAACAATAATATAATATGTAGACCGTAATGTGATGAATTTGTAAAAGGAATCAAATTTTGAATAATATTTTAAGAGAGATTTTTCTTTTCATATGTACCTTTATGTAGGTTTTGACAAATGTTAAGATTAGAATATTTCAAAATAAATTATGTATTATGTGATCAATGATTTTTTAATACTTGTTTTAAAGTCGATTTTGCTCAGAAAGTTGTAGCCATCAAAACCTTTACAAATAATAGATTTAATTAAATTATTACTATTTTCGGTATATCACGGAAATAATATATCATTGTTTTATGATTTGCTCTTAAACTATCTGAAATAGCTTGATGCAAGTTTTCATAGACAGGATGTTTTGTGGGATTTACAAAGTTATACTTTTAATACTAAATAATTAAAATGTGTCTGATAACTAAAATTAAGATATGATCTAGAGTTTGTGTGTTCACATTGTGTTGTTTGTTTTGTTTAACACAATATGTTTAAAATTAAGATAAATTCGCAACCTTCAATATATGTATTTAAATCACTGGTTGCTCATTTGTGGATGATATCGTTATGAAATATTATTAGTAATAGCAGCAGTAATATATTTATTTTAATCCCCTCATAATTTGTATCGAACAAAGAGTTTAATTCTGTTGATAGTAAGTAAACTAATATTTCAAGCTTATGTAATGCTGACAAATATGTTCACTTCCTGCTCAGTGTAGAGGACAAGCAATAATGTGACCGTACAAATAAGTATAATAGTAAGTAGGTATAATGAAATGATTTATAAAATGCAAAGAGTGGTCAAAAGAAAATCCACAAGATGTCGCCGCCGACATCGGCAGGTAGAAGGCAAAACACGGAAGTACGATAAGCGAGCCGGAAGCTATGGAGGAAATTGGATAAAACGGAAGTTACATTCACAGCGATACGTTTTATTTTATAGTCTCGAGTCTCGCATCTTCCTGTTGCTTGCATTAGTTGAATCTAGTTATCGGAAGAAAATCTTCCAATAAAATACACCTCGTGGAAAATGTATTATTTACATGTAGCTACATATTATCTTTATACCAAATAATTTTATCTACTTTACTCTATGTACGAGTAAACTACAATTTTGTTTAGAAAGAATAATGCTTGGACTTAAATATTATTTGGAATATTAGAAGTTAAACAAGTTTCATGATTTGAAATTGCCACATGGAATTAGTTTGCTACACTTATTACATTTAAAATATATAGATACATAAGTTTTAACATGTGTAGCGAATGGACGATGAAGAGGATATAGGTATTTTTCAGATTAGGGCTTGTTAAAAAGCGTGTAGAGCAAAATCTCAAGAACGGATACGTCATGTTTAGTAAAAGAAATCGGCGTGCATAAATGAGAAACGAAGGAGGTATGTAAGGATAGATTAGTTATGGTGTTCCGTACTCTCTGCTATACCCACTTGGGATACGGCGTGAGATACAGATATAAAGTGGATAGATATACCACAATAAGTAAATTTGTTTTAAGCAAAAAGAAGTTAAGTGAGTAAGATTTACATCATATTATTATTCCTTAAATATGACTTTAAATAACTTAATTATGTAATAAGTAAAATATTATGAAACAAAAATTATAACAAATAATCCTGAAAGGCAATGTGATATATTTATTTGAGTTTCATATACATAAGTAGTTTAGTTGTTGATATACAGGAGGTCAACTGCATGTACAATTTTTCCTAGAATTTGATATGGGATTGTTCTCTCTGTCTTCCCCACCAGGGACACGGCGTGAGGGTTCAGTATAGTAGTATTGTTTTATAAAAAATCACATTAAAAAAGTTTATTGTTTTATAAAAAAACATTGAATAAAGTTTTTGTACATTTTCATTAAGGCGCAGTTCATATTTTTCTCTTTAAAAACAAAAAAAGTTTATACGGATAATAATAATAATATACCAAGAATTCAACCATACATTACAAATAAAAATAACAACAGTGTTCTATATGGACAGAGACTAAAACAGCCAACACAATCGTGTGGAGAAGAAGAAATTTATGGTAAAAATTACAGAGTGAAAATGGCTATGTACAATAAATCAAAATAATAATGTTGTAACATAACATTTTTCTCTGAGAAAGCTTTCCAATCCATTCGCAAAATATTATTATGTTAATACGTCTAGTGTAGTAGTAGATATGATATTATTTTTTCTATATTTGCCTTTTCCGTAAAAACATTTTCATTTTCCGGGTAGCATGAAAATGATATATACTTTTCATTATCTCCGTAATGAAACAACAGAATTAATAATATCTAAAAATTAATATCAAAAACCTTTTTGTATTTCTCGGTGAGATGGTTTCTGTTTACTCTCCTGTTCGATCTTATTTATTATGTAATTAATCCACTCACTGACTCCTGTTCTTTCCCTTCATTCTTCTTCCGACCTTTGCAACATGCTGAGGAGCTGGCCGGGAGACAAACGGCTTTCATATTGGCGACTTGCTGTTATCTCAAAAAGGAAAGAGTGTGATATTTTGTCCCTTAATATTTTGAGAACAATATGATTAACACTTAGATATTTTTGTTATATTTATTTTACTCATCTGCTAATACGAGTATATTGTCGCCATGATAGTTGTGATGAAACATCTTATGTTCGTCTGATAAAACATGTTATCTTCAGCCTTTATACTTCGTAAGAGACAAAGTGACATAAGATAGAATTATTGTGTCAAGAGTATAAAGTGATTGTAAAAAGAATACACCAGTACGAATATTAACCATTATATCGAAAACTTTGAGAATAGTTTTTTACTGCACTGTTTTGTTTACTTCAAAATCATCCAAAATGATAGCGATTTTCAATATCAATCTATTACACCCCTGTATCTTCTACAAAGAGTGGCTAGTAGACTGCCTGTACATAAATATACAGGTTGTCCTCTGTATATGAATTAAAACACAAGACATTCAGGATGCCTGAATGGAAGATGTAAAATGCTTCATTTGCGATGTTTTATTGGCACATATGCCTTTTATAAGATCTCGGAAGTTTACAAAAGTGATACCTATTTTCAACCAGGGGTTTTATCCGGGGAATTATAAGTATGGTCTCTTAACATATTTTATTATTTGATATTATTCTTATAAATAACAAATTTTAGAGTACTTAAGTATGGTAATGCTTACTTGAAATATTTTATCATGAAACCAATATATCTCTAAAATAATCGAGATGAAAACGCTTAATTCTGTATTTTGATAGGAAAATTAATTTTATATAGATCCTACTTATAATACAAATCACTTAGCTTTGAAAATGATCTCCATAAAATAAAATGTTTTTACAAAGGTAAATAAATTATCTAAAAAAACTTTTTCTTCTCCTTTGATAAATAACAATAAACAACAGTTTTAAATTTATTTCATATTATTAAAAAAAAAAAAACTCAACTCTGAAAAAATGAGAAATACGAATTAAAAAAAAACTTAACTTAATTTTCTCAGCTTTTCTTGGAAATAAAGTGTGGAAACAAACCGTTGTTGTTACAGGAGTGGCATATTATAAAGTTAGGAGTAGTATTAATGCGTCATTTCTAACAAATGTAAGCTGCTGCAATGCCGGCTAAACCAGATGATGAGTATTATTTATTTATTTTACGGCATTACAATGGCTTTCGACAAATCTACACAAACTTGATAATAGAAAACATTTTCTAAAAATAAATTGACTACTTTTTCGAATTAAGTGATAAAAGGCAATGAAATCGTACATTTGACATTAAAAATGTTAGGTATAGAGGTTCACAAAAGCGGAATACGTATTTAAAAGTACGTTAAGCAGTCAGTATTATCTCACACCCAATTAAATTGATTTTAACCCTTCGTCTACCACTGGCATTAATGCCGTAATATATCAAGCTCAACGTTAAAGCTATGTACAGTAAGTGAATGCATTACGCAGATACAACACTTAGCACTGCCTAATGAAGCTGAGAATAATTAATTTATAGCAGGTTCTTAGAGTGTTACCTCCGTCAGCATTGTATGGGTGTTGTACTTACAGTTTACGTACACTGTATGTAGACTGTAATCGAGTTCCTCGCACCGCAGTTTATGCTAATAAATAATTATTATTTTATGAAAAGTGGATCATCAAGCCGTTACATTTTTAATGAGGTTAGAAGGGATTAATAAAAAGAAAATAAATATAAAGGCAACGAGAAGGTTAATGCGCATTAGCGTTTATTACAGGGTAACTAGAACAGATGCAGTATTCTACATTCTATATTGGCACACTTTTGGGGTTTCCTAAATCTTATTTACACATGAGTATCTATGTATGTATCAAGCATTACGCTTTTTACTTTAACTTAAAGCTACGTTTTTTTACTTTCATCAAAGATGTATTAATTCTAGTGTGATGTAAAACGGAAAATATTTAAATTAAAAATCAAGTTATTTATATTAAATTTGAATTCACGTTAGAACTAAATATGCAGCTTCATTATTTATTTATTTGTATATTCAGGAATGGAAAGGCAAATATGTTTGTCAAGAAAAAGCTTAGTTGAATAAAATAAATATTACATTTAACGTAAAAAAAGTATCTTATGATAAAATATTACTATCAGTAATGAGTCTGACTTCAAAGGAAAAGTATTTTTTATCTTTATTATTTAATAAAAACCGTTACTTATACCGCTCAACGTCGTCATTAGGAAGCAACTTTTATGTTGCGTAGTTTTTTTATTCTTTATACAAATAAATTATTAAATACATTCGCGTAGAAATCGTAGCTAACTGCACTCTGTCGTTACGGTATGCGCTGACAGTTTTCATTACCAGTGACATATACAAAATACGTTCGTATTTTCATCACGAGTCAAATTCTATTTGACTTGTTGTCATTCTGAATACCTACGATTAACTATAAACATAGAAACATTTTTGAAAAAAAAAGGAATTATTAAGCAATTGTTTATCTTATTTATTCTGAATGGAGTGCTACATTGTAAATGTAAGTTGATGCTCCATTATCATTTTTTTGAAAGTGAATGTCGTAGGACAGTGCTCGGCAAAGTGTGGCTCTTTTGCCCCGTAAGTGCAGCTCTGAAAGTCTAGCCTAGAATCAAATTCGTAGAGAAGAAACAATAAATTAGAAAACGTGAAATTAGAAAATAAGTTCTAAAATTATAATAAAGTTTTACTAAATTAATAAACAGATTTGGCTCTCATTTTTTTTGATCGATGTAATGTACATATTTTTGGCTCTTTGGCGAATAAGTTTGCCGATCATTGTCGTAGGACATCAGCTAACGACGAAATATTATCGAAAGTCGAATATTTTCAATGACTTTTGTCATTGCTCTAGAAGGTGAAATTCTTTGAATATTTAGTTATTGTTCAATGTAAAATAATTTTACATATTTTATTTACAATTTGTCAAAATCACTCAGAATTGGGTGGAATGCCTAAATAATAATAATAAAAAAAATTATTTACAATTTAAATACTTTAAAAATGTAGCATCGTAATAGTTCATTCAATCACGGTATTTATGGTTAACTAGTTAAATTGAAACAACCCGAGAGAGATGTTTTTCAGTCTGATTGATAATAGCATTAGAAGTCGAAAGATGTCTCTCTCTAAATAAATAAATAATTTCAATTATTTACGTTTAACGGGTAAAGGTGAGGGTAAAAATCCAATAGAACGTGGATTGTTTGAAATATTAGTGGCAAGTTGTTCTAATTTTTTATTAACGTAATTTCGTAATGCAAAAACTTAGGTAAATACTAAGGGTACTATTAGCGCTATCTGGTGATCAAAATACTCAAATTATTATATGAACATATTTTATTACTAAGTCTATATCACATTTACAAACTACAAATTTACTGTATAAAGTTTATTTTATTACTAGAAACGTCGTCGTAGTAAAATGATTTGAAACTTGGAAGACGAAAGGAATGATAATAATGTAAAAGTATTATTATGAATGGGAATTTGTTAGTATGAAAATATGTATGATGCACGATTTTAATAGGAATTTGTTTTAAATACATTATTTAAAATATATGTTATTACATTTACCTATTTTTACCTGTATATACTGTGAAACTTTTAGTGTTTTAGTTACCATACATTGAACATAGGCGACTATTTAAGGCAGATGCGACACTCGCGACTTTTCAGATTGTGAAATTGTTTGTTAAATATTTCGCAAAAATCTTTTTAAACTACACGCTTTTCTAATATTGTTTAGTATTATGATTCAATCAATAATTAATGATAAATTGTTTCTTTAACAATAAGTATGTATGTAAACAATGTCTATCATATTCATTTTCACTTTAACGTTCTTCTTTTGTTATGGGGTAGAAATATACTCCATCATTGATATCAAGGCAACTTCACATGTTTTGGCTCTAGATTAGCAGCGTCCACACAGCTGGATGAAAACGTTAATCATCAATCTTCAATCCTGAGCATTCTACGAAGAAATATTCAAATGAATGCCTTTATTATCCGTCCCAAAGAGGAAAGGAAACAACAACCTGTGAAATATCTTATTTATTATTTATAAATTCTAAAAAGTATTGAAAAATATTTTCTATCTCCACTAATAATGTAAGCAGTTCTAGAAAATGACAAAAAGTACGCTGGTACTTAGGTTATTTTACTTCTTGAGTATCTTAATTGTACCTCTAAAAATATAGCAACTAATTAGCATCGTAGTTGAATAAATAAATACTACAACGCAGTAAACAGCCATCTATAAATTTTCCTTTTCAATGTCCTAAGTAGTATATCTTTTTCATTTATATTGTATATATACTACCTACCTACTATATAGTAAACAAAATGTATAATATATTATATTGAGCGTTTACTCTGTTGTATTGTAAAATATACCATAAAGTGCAAGCTTAGTTTTAAATGCGAACATATATTAAGTCTATGTTTTATGCCTTCAAGAGAAACCCTAAATTAGTTTCCTTCACGAGATCGCGGGATAAATTGTGTGAGGATAAATTTTCAGATTAAAATGATACAATTTTGAAGCAAGAATGAAGAAACAGGATTATAAACTGCATCAAGCAGCAATGAAAATAAAACGTATTATCATTATACATTAAGAGAAACATCCATTCGTTTGCATTCAATAAATTCAAATGGTTTCGATTAACTTCACGGATTTAACCGAATGAACTTTGTATCTGAACTGGCAAACAATTGGTATCCCACTCTTTTCCGTAAGCTTTTGAGTGTCTCGTAAAAAGCAGTTGTTTTGAAAATAGATAAATTTTACATTTTCAATTCGCCAATGAGGTTTGCTACCCATTCTGACCGTCTTAATTTATTGTTAACATGGAGAAGACAACTTGCATGTTTATTACATGCAGCTGTTCTGCCCGCTGCCGCACTTGTAAAATATGCCGTGATGGTATAGATAGATCGGTAGAACTTTGAAACGCTTTATTCTAAACCACTTTGTTAAAGAAATAATCATTTTATTACACAGCATTTCTCGAGTCGTGCATAATTAATATAGTCATGTAACATTACTCAATAAAAATATATGATTACAATTAGATTTTTATTTGACTTAAATGGATGGATCTTTTGACTAAGTTTAGTTTTAACAACAGAACCGTATTTATAAACTTTAAGGATGCTTAGAGAAATATAGGTTTATTTAATCAAAAAAGTCACCGAAACAATAAAAAGAAAATTTGTTAATGAATTTTCACTTTGTCGACGAACGAACGTTGAATAATTTTAATTGGTATATTTTTATTGGTAATACGTTCATTAAAATATTCTTCAAATTGTCAAATATTTTTCAAAATAACAACGTTTTCAGTGTTGTGGAAAATGTGGTCTGCTTTATATTGTTATCCATCCAGCCATCCAGGGCTGACATCAAAGAGAAACGGACTTAAAAGGAATCCTTAACGTGACAATCAAGTGACGCCCTTGTGTTGTTGCCATGGGAAACCTTTGTGAGAATTATTTTAGAATATTATTCTTCATTGATTTCAGAGGAAATTGTTATTTTTGACAATTAAACGATAGATGGGTACGTAATATATTGTTATAGATTTTGAATATAAAAAAGATAAAAATATAAAGGTACATACATACAAAACTGATTCCTTTATTACTAAAAATACTGATATCTGGATACACAAACTGGTAAGATATTATTTCTTATTGTGATGAATGTAAAATTATTAGTTATTAAATGTGTCGACTGATTAACTTTTTAAAGATTTTTTTTTGTTCAAAATGATTCCAAGTACATTTCCATCAACCTCAATGTAGGCAACAGCTATAATTATGAAAGTGGAGTAGGACAGTCGAGGGATTTGAACATGTTTTCATATTATATAAGTACCTATACTTAATGACTATTCATAAAGAATAGGTATGCACCTACATATGCTTTTCTCCAATAATAAAAAATATCTATAGTATATTCTGTACATAGAATATTCTGTTTCTACATGTTAGGTGATTGTCATTTTATTGAGATTTGAAAAGTGTGAAGTACATGCACGCTGAAAATATATAGAAATAATATCTCTTATAGTTAGTTGTAAGGTTATTTCATAGGAAATGAGGCGGAAAAAGTGAGATCTAAAATAAAGATTTATAGCCGTTCTGGGATGAGGCGATAAAAAATATCGAATCGTAATCTTGTCACTTGATACATCGATTTTGCTAATTTAAGAATTTCTCTTTTTATTTCTTTTCTCCAATCTCCCATTTTCTCCTCCGTATTTGATACAAAATCTCATGTGTCGTTTGAGAGATTTGTCGATCGCTAAATTGGCAACAAATGAATAGCTTTTTCCTTTTTACCATCCCCATTCCACCTCCCTTTCTCCATTTCAGAGACATTCCGCTGTACTTTCTCAACACTGCCTAGGACACTTTCGATACTTTCTTATCGGATGGCCAAAAATGGGCACGTTTGTGGTGTCCATATTATGTGTAAGGGATTCTCTTTCAAAGCATTTATGTTATCCAAGTACTTTAGTCGGCAATTTTTTCCACACATCGTTATCTTCCCTCTTATACAGACCGTGTTTATTTTATATTATAATTCGCGACAATTCTTTTATTTTATATTAAAAAAACTTATTCCTCCACGGAGGATAATTTATTTATCTACTTTTTTGCAACATTTTGGAAATAATGAAACAATATGTTTTTCACGTTTAAAAATCTAATTGAAAGAAAAAAATTAAAATTGTTTACAATAATATTGAAAGCGTGAGAAAATATATAATGTTAGAAAATAAGATATTTCTTATTTTATTTCAAGTAAAATGACAGCGTTGAGAAAATAATGGCAGCAATATAATATCACATTTTTGAAAAGCTATTAAATCAATGAGTATTGAACGTGGGTAGGACGGTTAGTCTATAGAATAAGCGAGAGCTGCCGGCTAAGACTATGATAAATACTCTCGGCTACAGAGAAACAGAATAGAGCTTAAAGCTATAAACTAGATTCCCTCAATACTTTAAAGAAATTATAGGACCAGTATAAAGTATCAGTGACACATTTTATGTCTCATACTTTTCAATATCGTGGTGTCATGATTCTTTGTTTTTGTAAAGGGTCTCTTTATCACAGAGCCAGCCCAGCATCCCCCTAACCCCTAACCGCCGTTCCCTGTATCTTGTCCCAGGAGAGTGCTTACAATAGCCCACTGCACCCTAATTTATAGCGGTCATCACGCGATAACTTCAACTATTATGGTATTTACGGGAAAAAATAAATAAAAAGCACACGCAGAGATATTGGAAAGCGAGCTTAAACATACAAAAAAACTAGTCGTAAAATGACAATACATTGAGAATATGTAGAAAGGAAATGCTTGATAACAACATAATATTATGTTTTGTACAGGTTTGTTCTACTGATATGGTAAGCAAAAAATAAAATAAGAAAATCAAATAGTGTAAATTAAAAAAAAATCTTCATAAATTTTGATAGGAAAGTTTGTTTATAAATTTATTTTTTATTTTATGCGAAATAATCTAGCATAAATCATTGAATGTTTTTTAACTAGTGACTCAAACCTTTTATAGTAAAGAAAATATTAAATAAACATTATGTACTTATGATGCATTTAAGCCACTGTAGAATTTAATTAGAATAAAACGTATGTTAACATTACGAAAGCATATTATATAATATTCTGAAAGATATAATCTATGTGGTGAGTAAGATTAAAGTCGTTTCAGAAAAAAACTGCTTTAAAGTTCATCTTGTTTTTATGTTAGCTCTGTTTGCATCCTTTGCTTTCATTTATCTGAATTTTAAAATAGTTTAATGCACAATACATGAAAAGTGAATATTGTAAATTATGAGCGAGTTAGAAGTTTTCTACATGAATTTTGAAGTGAGATTGACTCGGACAAGTCTCAAAATGGTCAGGAAAATTCCTGGTGTGTGTGTGTGTGTGTGTGTGTGTGTGTGTGTTTCAAATTAATTATTCGACAGAACGTTACTCAGTGCTAATATAGCTATACATAAAACTTCAGAGTACACGGTTTGGGATAATATTGAAGTTTGGTGAAACTGCACATAAAAATTTCATATCCAAACACGTGTATGGTGAATGCTATTATTTCATGGTGTGGAATTTTGTACTGAAACTCTATTTTGTTAGCTATGAGGGATTGAGAACCTTTACCGATTTCAATTGTACGCTAAAAATAGAGGAAAAAGTGAACGTAAAAAATAATAAAACGTACATTATTAAGTTTTTTTTTCATCCAACAGATTTTCAGAATAATAACATAATATGTGATTATTAATAAAATCATCTCTCGTTTTATTCCACGAATTAAAAAAGGATTATGTATTAAATAATTTGATGCAATATTTAAATAACAATTTATTACATGCGTATTTAAAGATACCTTTTTTATCTTATGTTATTTTATGTTTAAGTATATGTTTATATAATTTTCGGCAGTTGGAGATCCATTTATTGTCTTTGTCTTTGACAATAAATGGGTCTCCAAAGTATCCGTTGTAAGTTTTGGTGTGTCTTGTAAAAAGCAGGTGTTCATTTAGAATTCAGCGATGAATTATGTTACCCATCCTGAACGTAATACTTTTTAACTTCAAATGTCATTTAGTTGATGTTTGATTGCATAAAAGCTAAAGTATCATTGTATCAAAGATGTTACCTTTTCAGAAGTCAACGGCGGGAAACTATGGGTACGATGGCGAAGAACAGTGTATTCGGTAAAATTCACAGTCAACATTTGGTAGACAAGACAATGAAGTAAGTAATGTAAACAATGAAGTACCTAGGTAACAATAATATATTGTTTACTTTTGAACATTTGACGCGCACCAAGCGTAATTAATTTCCTAAGGGGTTTCCACGGATCTCGTGTATCTAATTCTTCTTCCTCGTCTTCGGTTCGTGTCTTCCGAATTGGGAAAAGTTTGTGATTTATGTCCCACCGCAAATAACTCGGGAATATTTTTATAGTTTGTGTTGTAAAAAGCGGAATAAAATAATGTTTTATTATCATAATTGTACTGGTTTGAATAATAGGTACTGATTTTAATATTCCATTGATTTCGGTTTTAGTATGTTAATTTTTTATGTGAGTATTTTATTATTCTTCCATTTGAATGACTTTATTAATTTAACCCAACTTACTTGTATTATTATGGCTCCATTCTAACTTCCTTTTTAGCATTTTTTTTTGTATGAAATAGTTCGTGAATATATTTTTGTTTAACTATTCATTTCAATATATGCTTTGAAACATTCTGAATACATATGAAATATATGAACTTTTTAAATATTAATCTAACTTTTATTGGACAGTCTCACAGTAAGTAATATTGCTTTTAACGTGAAAGTAGTCTGTCGGTATTGGATGAAATCGAATCCGGGATGTCTCAATCGAATGTCCAGCTCTACCATCTGACTACCGATCGCCTTATATAGTTATTTAATAATATCACAATCAATAATACCCAAACTTTTTACAAATATAAAAAGTGAAGTCAAAATAGAAAATACTAAGAGTTTACAAGGAATTTATTTTCCGTGAAATGATATAGTATGTAGAGTATAAAAGTTATGAAATATACTATTAGATATTATATGAACCAATGTCATTATAATATCTGTGCTCTCTATTGAATTCAAACACCTATTTGAACATTCAGTACCATACATACATACATACATAAATATTTAACCACGTACTCAAACACTTATAGTATAGCTGTGGTGGATAGGAACAGCGGCGGATTTTCTAAGCGAGCGTTGATGCGGCGCACTCTCTTTATAAATTCTATTTGGTACGGATATTTCTTTTTAAACATGTTTCAATGAGATCAAATAAATCAGTATTTTTTTTAACAAATTATTTATTTTTTATTTATCGTGTCGAAACCCAGAGAAAAAACCCATCAAACTGATCTCCAGTACTGCGCAAAACACACAGCAGGTGGAGATGCGTCAAAAATATCCTCTATAGTGCAAGTGACAGGGCACAATGGACACTCCAACAAGTGTGGCATAGTCTGTGCTGCACCACAGTCACATGCTCCGGAAATACAAAAAAGCATATTTTTATTAAGTAACAGAACAAAATGACTAAAATTTATACATGTCTAAAAGTAATAAGGCTCGGAGTCGTGGACGCCTGAGGATCAAATTGCTAGATTATGGATATCAGATCCTCAAAGATGGACACATGTTGAGGGTAATGAATAAGAGAACAATAGAACATGCATGAGGAATGCATGAATGTTGTACGTTGTTGAACGACGGAAACGAAAAGCGTGTGAATGGATTGGAGTATGTGGCATTAGATATTTTCTGCCTACTGATTATCATCGGATGATGATGACAATGATTTACTTACTTATGTTTATTTGTGCCGTTCCCTGCAAAGAATAGGTCTCCTACTCTTTTAAACAAGTTTTAAGCGTCCTGTAAAAGGAAAGTGTTCGATATTTGACATCTTCAATTCAGTGATGAGGTATGCCATTTATTTCAAATATCTAAAAATAATATTGATTATACACAAAGAGGATATTTTGCATGCTTATTACGTGAAGTAAGTCAGCTGGCTTCCACATATGTGGAATATGCTGTTATTACATATATACATAATAATAGATATAATTATAAAATGAAAAAGTAAAAAAAAATATGTTTCCCCCACAAGGCCGACCGACCAGCCGCATCTGGATAGGAACTGACATTTGATATGTATGTATTATTATACTTCTGCCTTTGGCTGCCACTTGCAGACGGGTTAATAGAGGAGTTATGTATTTCTCTGCACGCTGCGCTGCTGTGGTGCTGGTGCTATCAACAAAAAGCTACGATGAATGAGTCTTTGAAGTTGTGCACGGCATTTGCTTTCTGACCGATAAAAGGCATGAATTTTAGTACAACTTTGCAAGAAGTTTTTGCTGTCACGATTAAATAATCCATTCACCCACTTATAGAATACAAATGAAAGTTGGTTTTAGCCTACAATTTAGTCTTATCGTTTTGGGTGAAATTTGAAAAAAAAATTGAACATTTTTCTGTATAAATAAAGAAAACTTACATAAAATAAATAATGTCATCAATAAAACAGGAACATGATTTTCTACCATTATCACTTTTGTTGTTATTTCGATATCACGAAAAAGAAGAAAACCAAGGACCTCGTTGAAGACAGCTGTTATGGTTGGATATGATATATATTATATTGAGTTTGTCGGTAGCATGTAGGTTGTCTCGACCCCATGCACATGAAGTGTGAGGTTCGGTCCCAGGTGCCAGCAAACTCCTTTTTCATGATACAAGCTTTTAGCTTATTGTGAAAGTTGTTTAAGGTTGTTGATATGGGTTTATAAGAATAATTCAGATTAATCTTTAAAAAAAATAGTGCCGTATTCGCACTTACTATTTCGATTCATATAAACTCACACAGTTCAGGATTGAGATAATGGATTAAGCAACAGACCAAATAACTAAAACATTTAGGATGGGTGGTAATGCCTATCGCTGAATTTAAGATGCAAAATGTCTTTATTTTTGCGAACACCTGCCTTCTACAGGACACTCGAAAACTTACGAAAAAGGGTGAGACACCAATTCTTCGCTGGCTACTCTACGGAAAGATTGATTTCCACTGACTATTTAAATAAATTTTACAGAAATCTAAGGTATAACTAGACTACTTGAATATGGACATTTGGTGACTTTACAAGGTTTGATATTCTTATTGTTAATTCACATTGACTTCAATACATACATATGTAATGGATCTGGAATAATACTTGGTAAGTGAATGAATTATGTGTACGTAGAGTAGTATGCATTTAGTATTAGACAGGCAGTTGTAATGGTAATCTAATCTATCAATAATCTGAGTTTATGTGTAAACATATTTGTTGTAGGTAGGTACCTTTATATAATGTTTTTATGGACACCTTAATAAGGTAAGAATGGGGGAAAAATACAGTTTATACAATAACCATACTTCAGGCATAGTTTAATCCAAAACACCTTTTATACTATCAAGAATGTTACAGTTCTAATTAGATAATGTCTGCAATGATAATGTACGAAGCAAACGATAATCAATTAAAAAAAATATCAATCTCTATTTTTATTGTCAAATCCTCAATATTTTCATTTACCTGTACCTATTCAAAATCAAAACAATAATGCTTTTAGTACTTTTATTTGGATGTAGCTATAATATTGGTCTTTGTATAAAAATATTGGATGGGTAAACTATAACAAGACTACTGTATAAAAATAAATATGTGACAACCATCTAAATATTTTACATAAAATCATGTCAATTTGGCGTAATGTGCGTATCAAGGTCTTGCCAATTTTCAAATACTTTTTATGTGTCATCATATATTCAAGTTGGTTGTTTTTTTTTTCAATTTAAAGATTGTTTCTCGAGTTAAGTGGGGTCTAAAGTTAGTATGTAATATGTTACACGTCTCTTAGATTCCATTTGGCATTCACAGACAAACTGAAAGTACGGAGATAGTCGTAATCACGATATGCACTTTCACTAATGAGCGAGTACTGATTCAAATATCTACTGAGAACATTGTATACATATGTACACTTACAATCTTTCAGAAAATAGGATATAATATTCACTTTACAGGCGAGAGACACTAAGGCTTAACTCCACGATGCGCATTTCCTAGGATTAAGAGAAACGGAATCACTCCTACTAACTTCTTTTTTAATGTGGGATTTTTTAAAAGGAAAAGCGAGAGATAACTACTTATATGCTACGAGCTTCATTAGCTGAGAGTTTGTCGTTTTTTAGAGGAGATCTATACCACTTTGTAGTAGGTACTGTAATGTGAAATAGAGACTTCTCTCTCTTGCTAATCTCTGAATTGCGCTTCATATTCAACGACCGCAAATAACTAAATAATTGAATCCGATTATTTTAAATATATTATTATCTTCAGATATATATACCTACACGTAAAGACTTTTTATGATGAAAACAAGTTTTTTTTTATTGAATACTTATGTATATACTATTTATATTGACTAATTTTGGTAGAGAAAAATTATATCAACATAATAATTTAGTATTGTTGAAAGTTTTACGTACACTATTCACCATAAGTGTGTATACTGATTTTTCAACAAATAATTCAATATATTCTTCGTTTGTTGGATGCCATACATTTGTTGATAATATCATAAAACAATTTTTATTCGCGTGATTTACAGTAGTTTTGTGCACTGTTACTTGTTTTTATTTTTTTGTACTTTTTTTGCAGAATTTGAATTTGACAGAAATGAGTTTTCTGACCACCTTCACGATTGTCACTTTGTTATTTCTTCAAAGCTACCCAGCTTAATTTGAAGAACATAATTATTTAGTTCATATATATTTTTGTATATTTTCCTAATTCCAACAAATTTTAAGCAAAATTTATACATTGCAAGCATTTTATATCAAGTTCTGCTCGGATTTGTTTGAGAACCGATTAAGCCAAAGTTTTGTTTTCTTGACCACAGAGTAGAGTATAATACATAAAATCGATTGTTAGGGCTATTGTATCGAAAATTGATTTAAAAGGTTAAATAAAGTTTTAGAAAATAAAGTTGGATAACTGATTATCGAAAAGATTATACCTAAAAATAGCGATGCAAATTGACAAAAACATCACAAATATATCTGAATATAAGCATAAATACTCGTATACTTAAATATCGTACCAAAAATAATCATCATCATCATCATATCGCCTTCAACGCTCCTCTCGGGAGCACAGGGCAGAAGCCAACCTCCTCCATTCAGAGCGTCTCTGCGTCAATTGCGTCACCTCTTTCCACGACATTCCCTGCGCTCTGATATCATTGTCATAGGAACGGTGTATTGTGAAAGAGGGACGCCCGGGCCGACGGAACCCTTGCGTACGGAAAAACAGTGCTCTTTTTGGACAACTATCATTGGGCATTCTCAAAACATGTCCCAGCCAGGACCATCGTCTCTCCTGTATTACGGAGATTACAGGTCCCTGCCGGGTGCGCCGGCGCACAACATCATTTGTAACATGTTCATACCATTTGACATCCAAAATCCTTCTAAGACACTTGTTTTCAAAGCTTAGTATCTTTCGCTCTTGCTTGAGCTTGTCTGAGCCTTGGTCAAGTGCTAAGACTCACAGCCATATATGTATAAGGATTGGGATGCTGCACGCATTGAACAAGCGACATTTTGTCCTGATGCTGAGTCCAGACGCCTTCCAAACTTTGTTTATGTTATTGAAAGCCCCGCTAGCAGCTCCTATGCGGGCCAAAAATAATAGGAACTGTAAAAACCTTTCTCATAACAATATTGAGTTTACACCAACTTAAGTAAAGCATGAGTGATCTGAAGTCGATAGTAGAGCCAGACTTTATTTCCTTTCTTTGATTTATTTCTGACTTGCTTCCATTTTATGCTTTATACAGTTGTATGGAGCATAAAATGGAAGCAAGTCACTTTAGCATGTCTACGTCAAAAGTTTATTATGTTTTAAACGAATGTTAAAATACTCACTAGATATTAAATACTACTAGGTACCTACTGCTGTCTTAATACAGATGAATGTTAAACACCAAACATGAGAAATGAGAATGATAAATCTACTACATATACGTGTAATTAGTGTTACGAAATATTAGAAATAGAAATAATACGTGATATATTGTTTTGTGTACATAATATATCATAATCATATATAATAATATTACATAAGTATTACTTCCTCCCTTTGCTAGGGTTATCGACCTCTATACCCTCAGCTCAGCTGTGTTAGGCGCCCATATCTGGCTGCCTGACTGCAACCTTGTACTACCTACCTACTATTACTACTACTAGGTACTATCGATATAAGTAGATATACCTAATACTCCTATACCTAATACTCCTATACCTACAGTCACATCACCGTGCAGTTCCCAGTGAGTGACACGAAGGGAATTTATGAAGGGTGATTTCCAAGACGTGAGTTCTTCTCCTCCATAAGCATCTATATATATGTAAAACTAATATTATTATGTAAAGAATTATTGCTTCTTCTAGTGATACTTTACATACGGTGATGAATGAAATAAAAGCAAAAATAATTTCAAATGTTGGCCCCTGATTTCAACTCCCAAATCCAAATACCCAAAGTGAATCTTGAATATCATTTATCTGCCCGGAGATATGTGTCTTACAACTATATCAGTCCATTGCCCTTCATAATCATACCCAATATAAATTAATTATTATGATACAATCGAGTATATTTAAAAAACCGAATTGAAAAGAAACAAAACTAGCAAAAATACGTGTTTCATTGAATTCGGTATTAACCATTTTGGATTTAGCGAAAATTATTAACAATTTTTCAAATCTTCTTATTTACTTACATTTTTTTTGCTATAAATACAAGAAAACAATTCGATTATAAAACATTAAAATGACATTTGAAATTCTACAAAAAACAAAATTATATGTTGCTTCTTTAGATCTTTATCTAAGAATGTTCTAATGAAATTATAATTTGGGTTACAATAATTTACAAAGAATACCAAATATGTGTTCTATGCAAATGAACAATAAGGGTGATTCTTTTGAAAACCCCATCGTAATTTTTAATACGAGTATATGTAGGTAAATAGAAAAAAATCGACAGAAATTGGGACTAACAGTTGAACGGAATACTTCAATAAATTAGTCCAGTATTTATAATACATTACATCTAGACTAATGAAAATAGGCTATACCTATTCTATACAATTTTATATCTTGAGAAAGTTCAAAAGAAATGTTAATATAAATAGAAACTCCTATACATCGTTCATGGTATTATTTGCACTTAATTCTAATAAGTACTGGGTTACTTAAACAAAGTAAATGAAATACTTTTAAAGAGAGATTCTTTCATTCTTACGGCTGGTACTGATACTGTACCTACTTGTGATGTTGTTTCCCTGATGGAGGAGATGAAATCCTTGAATTTTTAAATTTAATACTATGTCCTTAGATAAGATTAAAAAGGAACGTAGAAGAAAGAAGAAACTTCCAGGAAGTGGGAATAGTAATCACGATATAGAATAGAACAGGGCTGAGAAATGGCATGAAGATAATTTATAGAAGGTACATAATTATTCAAAGGTATATTTTTTGAGACGTAAATAACCAATTGCAGATTATTGAAAATTTTGATATTATTGACCGAATGTACTTGTTGAAAGGCCATTTCAAAATAAATTGAAAAAAAAAAACACAGTATGTTGTTAACTTCTTCATGACGTCATTGACATCTTCATGACAACTTACTGTGTTTTTTTTTTAAAATTAATCTTGCAGATTATTGTATTATACCTCTTCCTATTCCTTCCGTTACATAGTTGCGGATAGTTTGATCAGATAATTTTATTGACAGTAGATAATTTAAAAAAATATCGTTAGATTACTTGAAAATTTGTGGATATAAATCATTCTTCTTCATGAGCTGATTGATGACACTCATATATTCTTCTACCGACATTTTTTACCTGTACCTCCCTATTTTCCTTATATCGTCACTCCATCTTGATGTAAATCATTTGTGGACATACATACATACATACATACCATCACGCCGCTTCCCTCGCGGGGTAGGCAGAAAGGATCGAGCGCCACTTCCTTCTATCTTTGCATACATCTTTCGCTTCCGTCACTGTCATACAATTCCTCATGCATGCTCTCCTGTTCAATGTGCTCAACACGTGACCGTCCTGTAGGATTTGATTTAAATGATCTTGCCATTTAATCCTCGGACGTCCACGTCTCCGAGCACCATTCCTCTCAGACAAATATATCTTCTTAGTCATTCTGTCCTCATTCATTCTTTCCACGTGCCCAAACCATCTTAACTTATTTACATTCATCCTTGTTATTACACCAACTTTCATTCCACATTCCTTTCGTATATCAATGTTACGCACACGATCTCTCAGACTTTTACCACACATCCTTCTCAACGATCTCATTTCCACTGCATTTATGCCACTTTCATCCTTCTTTAACCATGTCCACGTCTCACTTGCATACATAAGTGTTGACACTAAGATAGCAGAGTGCACCAACCTTTTAGCTGTGGTGGATATGTTTCTATTTGCAATTATTGGTCGGATTGCACCATTTACCTTATTGCCAGCAACTTTTCTCCTTTCAATATCGCTTTCACACTTCCCATCTCTCGTGAACAAGCTACCTAAGTACACACATTCGTCAACTTGCTCTAACACTTCGTTGTCAATCATCACCTGGCATACTGTTCTCTCACTTCCTCTTTCAAACACCATAATTTTTGTCTTTTTTGCATTCATTCTCAATCCATTAATCGCACAATTTTCATACACACACGTCATCATTCGCTGTAGATCACTTTCACTTTCAGCCATCAATACCAAATCATCGGCAAACATTAACGCTCTTACATTCATCCCATTCATATCAACACCTACATTCATTTCTTTCAATGGACGAATACAATGATCAATGTATAGGTTAAAAAGCCATGGCGACATAACGCACCCTTGTTTCACTCCTTTTGTCAGTGTGAACCATTCCGACAGGTTATTGTTCACTCTAACACACGCAGAACTTCCTGTATATAGGGACGCAATGGCGCGAATTAGCTGACTACCCACCCCACACATTGATAGTACTTGCCACATTTTCTCACGATCTACTCTATCATAAGCCTTTTCAAGATCAACAAACGCGCAGAAAAGCTTCTGGTGTTTCTCCAGGAGCTTCTCTGTCACCATTCGCAGGGAGAAAATCTGGTCCACACATCCTCTACCACTCTGAAAGGCACCTTGCACATCCCATACATTCGTCTCAGTTACTTTTCGAACTCTTTCAATCAATATTCTTGCATACAGCTTCCCCACCGAGCTCAGCAGACTGATAGCCCGATAACTCCCGCATTCTAGTCTTGACCCCTTTCCTTTGTATAGAGGGCATATCACAGCTTTTCGCCAGTCTTCTGGCGTGCAACCTTCCCTCCAACACTGGTTAAAGAGTGCATGACACCATTCGAGAGTCCTCAGCCCACTCAAACTGATGAATTCCGTAGAGATCATATCATATCCAACCGCTTTGCCATTCTTTGCTTTCTTCAATGCATTCTTAATCTCATCCATAGTTATTTCTTCATCCCTTGTTTCATTCGCGTTTTCCCTTTCACTGTTCTGGCTTGGACATTCACCTCCACTTTCAAACAGCTCCTCAAAATATTCTTTCCATCTATTCACAACGTCAACACCATTCATCAACATACATCCCTCTTTATTTCTAATCGCATTCATACTATTCACCTCATTGTTGCTTCTTTTACGCTTAACTTCTTTCCAAAATATTTTCATATTTTCTTTCACATTATCAGACAATTTCTTACACTCTGCTTCATCTACTAATTTCTTTTTTTCCTTTATCAGTTCCTTTACAGCTTTCTTACATTCCTTGTATACTTCTCTAGCACTCTCAATTTTTCCTTGATCTAGATTACGTGAGGCTAGCACACCCTTCCATGCATTCTTCTTTTTCATAACTGCGTCTTTAACATCATCATCCCACCATGCATCGCCTTTTTTCCGTCCAATCACAGTTTCTCCACAGATATCTTTTGCACAGTCTACTAGCACTTGTTTCATCACACTCCATCTCTCATCTACATTCAAATCATTACCTTCATTTGCATCAAATTTCATACATGTTTCTCTTTCATACTTTTCCCTACACTCTATCTCATTCAACTTTTCGACTTTTATCCTCTTAGCTTTCTGATCTTTATGTGTTTTAGACCGCCAGCCAGAAAACAAGCATATTCTTGAAACCACAAGAAAATGGTCTGTTTCCAGCTCAGCGCCCCTATACACACGTGTGTGGACATTTGTGGACATAAACATGAAAAAATACAGGTTTGATTTTCCCCTTAATTTTTTACATGATTTTCTCTGCGTTTAGTAAATTGGGTTGGGCTTATTTGAAAGAACGAAGTGCACGACTAAATATGAGAAAAATGTTTTAAGATACTGAAAATAAAGACTAACTTACATAAATGTGTTAACCCTGTATCTATGTAAAATTATCATTCTTACTTGATACTTGGATTAACTTTCATCAAATATAGAGCGCGAATTTTGTATCGCATGAATTAAATTGAAAATGAGTGTGAAATTTAGAATTCTCAGAATAAAAAGAAAACATTTTATCATGGGTATGTAGGTATATTTTTTTCTTGAATCTTTGTAAGGTGCCTTAATCTCAAAGTGTTTCTGGATTCCGGGAAGGAAAAGTGAGTTGAAATATTGCTTTCATTGAGTACTGTTCTTTTGCTTTATGTTTATTAATTTATGGAAGTATAAATGAAATAGCACATTGTACTTTATTAGGATGTGAAATTATCTTATATGCAACTGTCTTTGACGATATTGTTTATAACATAAACGGGTATGTGGTCGCGCAAGCTATATAAAATGGTCGCTCACTTTAGTATCATGTCGTCGTTCACGTTTGTTGGCCCAAGCAGTAATTCTTTATACTCATTTGGATTTTCTACAACTCATTAAAATACTATTCTTATTTAAAGATTCGAATAACCTCCATTTAACTAACGCCTTTATATCATTACGTACAAGAGAATCTAACAGTGAAAGATATATTATAAAATATAAAAATCATGACGATTGAATCTTAACAAATTCTATCATTAATTATTTTGAAACTTATACGTACTTTTATATGGACGTGATACTGCGTCCTTTCAGATTGTCGACGAATGTATTATTACATCGTGTCTAAACTCGGTCCAAGCTTCAGGCATTATATGATGAAGAGATCCATTAGGTATCTATCTACGTAAAGCAACGGAAAGGTATTTGTATTACGTTGCATATTTCATTCAAGCTTCCCCGCACTAGACTTGATGGATATGACGTTGAATCCATCAAAATTGGATGAATAATGCAAGCCATTCGAGTACAAGTTTTATCAGCGCTCTGGCTTCGGATCCGTACTGAAAACGCATCTAGGTACATATACGTATTATAAAATAGTGGTGATACAATTATTTCCTATCATAGGCTATTCACCATGTGCCCATATTATTTAGTACATTCATTATTTGTGTACTATTATTATAAAATTCTGACATTACCTATGTGTTCCGATTTAATAACTGATTAATTATGCAACTAAAATATAATTGTTTAGGAGACTATTGTATAATGAAGTATTTAGTTACAATGTTTGACGCTATCAATTAAAAGTGGTAGAAAAAGTAAAGGCAAAAATGTTTTCAAAACTACTAAAAATTTCCCACGGACATGTACGCAGGTAAGGATATATTGTCAAAAGATAGCAAAGAAGGTTTACTGAAAAATAAGGCATAGTTGAGTAGTGTTGTCTTATACCTTTAGCCGTGCTAATTGTTTACACTATTGCTTTTTTTAGTTTTTTTTGTAGATATAGATTTAGGTAGTACCCAAAATAATATAAATAGTAAGTCACAGTCACAGAAGTCAACGATTTTCCAACCCAGAATCGCTCAGCATTGTATATCCAAAACTCTATCATTATTTTCACTATCAATCGTTGATAATAATAAACACCTAAAGTAGGTACAAGATTTAAAGTTTATATTTTTTCATATGTTTATAAAATATTTCTCCTAATAGTGAAATATTCACTCTCAAATTTCCATAGTCTGTACTGAGAAGATTCGTGTATTTATCTACACGTGGACTTCCGTATATATGTCCTTATATAGAATAATATGCTTATGATAGTAGAAAGTAGAAAACCATTAGTGTGATAATAATTTATTAGATAAAATTGCTTTTATGTAGAATTTAGGGCTAAAATTTCATATATAATATAATATATATAACGCAACATTTTCTACACAGGGAATGGTGATTAAGCTACCGGCTTCTTCTCAGTCGCTTTTCATATTATATTTTGTGAAACCAGTATTCGGCGATTAAAATCTACAATCAGATGGGTCTTAAAAAAACTCTTTGAGCTTCTTGAATGCATTTATATAACTAGTGATTATAAAGAAGGGCGGGTGTTCGAAAAAATCTTAAGTTTAAAAAGACATTTTACATTTTAAATTCATCGATAAGGTTTTCCTGAAAATCTTATTTTTTTGTTGAAATGGAGAAGATAGCTTACATGTTTGTAACATGAAGCTGGTCTGCTGGTTAAATAAATATCCAATATCGAAATAATCCAAATAAAATCTTCATTATACCTCCTAAAACGACAGTCTTGAAATAGAGTTGGTAGGACATAATTACCAGGTATACTGACATTTGGCAAGCGAAAAATGTTCTAAAATGCAACTTAGAACCATCTAAAAAAGTAATGGAGTCCACAGGCTAATGATAATTAGATGTAATAAGATCTAGTCAGATGTAGTGTGTCTAGAATAAAATGTCATAGTAGATCACAAAGATGGATAGAATATGGCAGAAAAAGGCAGAGAAATATCTTGTTTAGATATAATTTACATTAGGATAGGTGAAAACGTGATGTGATTTCGGTATCTCACTGGTATTTGACATAAATTTCATAATATGAAAAGTGTCTGGCTGGTTTCCGCTGTAGCTGATGTTAGTTGGTAGTACTGATAGTAGGTACACCAGTAGATGCAATCCAAATCCTGTAGCGTCCACTCTGCCAGACGTGATATTAATTATTATTCCTATATTCCATATCTATGTATAATATATTCCTATCTACCTTACGTATGGAACATATTACATCATGTTTATTATAGGCTCTACTACTACTT
Organism: Athripsodes cinereus; assembly: GCA_947579605.1. Lineage (NCBI taxonomy): Eukaryota > Metazoa > Arthropoda > Insecta > Trichoptera > Leptoceridae > Athripsodes > Athripsodes cinereus. Next base: position 9,892,112 of record OX388318.1, read on the forward strand.
TTAGCAATACTATGTACTAGGAAGTTAACATAGTAATGTTATGATTGAGCACCATCTATCTACATTCTACATATTATAGATAACGCAAACTAAGCCTCCATGTTAATGTTTTATACACTTTTCTTCATTCGATCTCTTTTATTTTCACTGTCTTCTTTTTAGGTCCACCTTTGTACACATGCCTTTTTTATGATTTTCCGCTTATATCTGTTTTGGACTACAGTTGCATTCAGTGCATTCCTTGTGTCGGTATTAAGTTAGTAGAATTCCACAATGAAATAAAAAACAAATGTTATTTTTTTACTACATTGTCTATTGTTTTAGTCTTACAGGGATATTGTTTATTCAAAAGATCCAAGAGATGGACAATATCCTTATGAGACGAAAGATGTCTCTCTAAACAATATTATGTAGTAGAAAAATATTTGTTTTCTGATTTCGTAGTTGCACCCACTTTCTTCCAACGTTCTCCCTTGTATCATCCTTACATCAGATTCCATTCTATGAAAATAACATTATATTATAAATTCATTATAGCATACTAAGGTTTAAAACATTATATCAAGAATAGTATTATTTCGCTCGTCAATGGCAACGATTTGCTGAAATTGATCTTGATCTATATATAATCAAATAACAAAAGTACACTGTAGAAACTTGTTTAAAAACAATATGAGTTTTAAAATGTTAAAACATTCGTTTAAAAACATTCAAAAAAGAATTTTGTATTGAAAATAAGTGCCCTGTAGGATTACGGAAGTAAGGTGGCATGAAAATGTCGTACATAAGACTATGATAGTTGTCCAAGAAGAACACTGTGTTTTAGTTTGTCTTTTGAAGATCATTTTCCTCAATATATATTTCCTTAGAACGAAATCTCTCAAAAATGTATTGAAAGAGATGTTTCAATTATCGTTCTGAATGGAGGAGGCTTGTTTACACCCTGTGAAGTGTGTATAGAAGGGAGAAAGATGAAAAAAAAAACAGGAGAATGTGAGAAGTAGTTGTATACTATTTTGTAAACACTTTTACACAGAAATTAAGATAAGATATTGGATCACAGCCTTGCATAGTAGGGGAGAACTTGAGATTTTGAAGTTCAATAAAAGCACAAGTGTGTGTCTATCTAGGTATTTGACTATTGGCGTACATCTTTGTACGTACTTGTAGGTATAGTAACTTTGAATAAGAACCGACCCCTATTGTTTGCATTCCTTAAACTTAATAAAAAGAATTCGTTTATTTTCCGTTTCGTATCCTGCGCTCCTTCGCAAACATTATTATTTGTGTTCTTTGTAAAAATAATATAACAAGCCAATATTGTAATATCCGGATTAGTGATTTTGAAATCGATATTTTCCATTAGTCTTTGAGCACTTGCTCTTTTTTCGATGCGAATGCACTGAACTCTGAAATTTATGTAAGTAATAATAATACTATGTATGTAGAAAGAACTGCTACTTACTAAATATTCACATTCACATTAAAAGTAACAGTAACCTATCTCTCGTTTTTCCAATTTTTAAACATTTTTTAGTTGCAAGTTCAGTTAGTTTAGTTAACTAGTTCATTTTAATTGGGGTAAGCACAGTATTGTATGTTTTACGCAACCATGCGTAAGTTGCTTAACAAAATGATTCATAAATATTTCAGTGCGGAACAAAAATTATAGATTGAACCATAAAATAAACATTAAAACTATTATATTATGAATATTTTTAAAAACACAATACAACGATTACAGATAATATATGAATATAATAATTATGCAGAACCTATCGAATTTTATGTTAATTTTATTGAAATCATTTATTTGTACTCTGCACTGTTTTTCCATCCACAAGGTTTCCCACGACCAGGAAAGTACTCTTCAACAATACTCCTATTCTAAGAGAACGATATCAGAGTGAAAATATTATTGTGAAAAAGGTGTCTCGACTACGACAGATGTTTTCTGAACAGAGGGCGCTTGTTTCTTTTTTTGTGCCTTCAAAGGAAAATTGAAGAGATTTTTTTATATTGTGTTCACAATAAAATCTGTGAAATTTAACAGCGGATTATCTTTTGATTCTCTCATATAAGCGATTATTTGTTGCATGGTTCTTTTGATATAAAATGTTTGGCGAACGATTTTTACAATTCTAATATTTATTTTCTTTTGTGGCTAATGCTTTAGTACCTACTACTAAATAGGTATTTTACTACGAGTTTATGGGAACAAATGAAACTAGATCAAAGATTCTTATTTTGCTAGATTGAATAAAGTAGGTCCAAAATAAATTTTATTGAATTTATTAAATTCAAAGATAACATTTGATTTACCTATTCTCTTAGCTATTCTGAACTTACACTGAGTATTTTGTTGACATCATGCAAACAATTTTTTAGTTATTCAACTTCAGGACGGGTGTAATTCTTCATAGTTGTATACTCGATATTAAACATAAAAAATAGGAACATCATCCTTATTCCAGGATGTTTTTATTTTATTTATTTACAAAATTATATATGTAAGTTATAATTTGTTTATAATTTATTTACACAAAAATTTCAACATAATTATATAACTATCTAGTTAACTGTGTACATTACAACACATTACAATCATACTTAAATTAAGTACTTAGAAATATCGATTTTTTTCAAACTTTAAAAAAACTTTTACTTTGAACGCTTACAGATACCTATTAATTATTAATTCTTGTCCAAAAAAAGTGAGAATCGAAATCCATTCTGATTTCAAATGTTATTTTAGTTCATGTTTTGATTATTGGATACATGAATATGAGAGGGTAGGCATTGAAGTCTGACAAAATTCGAAAGTATATTTTTTTGTCTCAACAGAGAAATATTATTTGCGTTAGTAAGATATAAAACATTCATTTGAGAATATAACATAATATAGTTATTGATTAAAGACATTTATTTGATTGAACCAAGGTATTAATTAGACGAGAAATGTACTGCTTCTATACCGTTACGCCATTTCCCATAAGTGGGGCAGCCAGCAGACAAACTGCATGTAATGAACATGCAGATTGTTTTCTCCATGACAACAAAAATAAGACATTCAGAATGGGTGCCATGCTCCATCACTAAATTGTGGACGTAAATTGTCCTATAATTGACGAACGCTTGCCTTTTACAGTACACTCGAAGTCTTACATAAAAGTGTGGGAGACCTATTCTCTGCCAGGATTTCACGGCTAGACACTAAAATAGCAAACATTAAAGGATTTACAAATAAATGTCTTAATTTTCACGAGGGAATATTAATCTTAAGAAACGATCGGACTATCTCATGCTTTGTACCTACATGTTTTATTTATTTCTTCCAAGAGCAATAATGCCTTGTTAACATAGAAGAGCGTGACTGTAAAAAAATAAATAAATAGGGACTACATACCTACTTTCAACAACGGACAAAGATATATAGACATACATTTTTGGATAGCAATTTAATTTCATGTAATTACCAATAAATATATTATAGCTGGTTTTATGGCCTCTATAAACATTGCACAATACTACTACACTACGTATCTCCAGGGTAGATCTTCTATAAGGATAACCAAGAGAGATCCCTTTCTGATTTAAGGAGGGTGATGAAATAAATTCTCCGATAAGAACTCCTTATGAAGACATATTTGAAGGTCAAGGATGATTATATTATGAATTATCGTGGTCAAGGTTTTTATATTATATACTTTATAATTTTGTAACGAAAATCCTTCCTTTTATTGAAACCATTGAAATAAAAAGCTTTTTATTTTGTTAGACGTGTTTTTTCATACTAGATTTATTATTATGATTGATTTACTATATTTGAATGCATTGGTTTTAAAAAGCACTATAAGTACTAATTTGTACCAAAAAATAAAACTTTTTGGGTGGGTTAGAAATTGTAATCTATTAAATATAAGTAAACAATGAAAAATTATTGTAAAAATTAATTCACTATACTTGAATGCACCGATTTCAAAAAGCACATTACATAAATATATATTTAGTTCTACCAACAGATAACACTCTTAGGGTGGATTAGAAATCGTATTAAATTCAGTATAGGAAATCAATATACATAGGTTAATATTGATGTTTTATTTGTTTTTAATCTAAGTAATCCATGGATTGCAGGGTAACTTAGTTAAAAATTGTAGATTAAGTGACCAGTATTTGTGATGAAGAACGTAGAAAATTGGTCTCTTTTTATTTTTTTCAGAACTATTATCGATAATATCGAATTCATATTATATCAATAGATGGAAATTCATACACAACAAAGTATTGAAAAACAACATACAATAACGCTTTTATTATGAAAAATGTAAAACCTTCTGAGAAATCCACCATACTTAGAAATATTTCAGTCCCTTTGTAATACACTTTATGTATTATCATGATTGAAGTAGGCATGCATGCAATGTTATAGGAGGAACATAATATTGTATGTGTGCATGTGAAGGAAGCAGTTAACTTGAAGTTAAGTGTGCATCAAACAAAGTGGTTTGTAATTAAACCAACAACTTGCCTTTGCGATACTCACAATATAATGATACGTATATACTGTGTATGTACAGCACACTGGTGATGTGGCAAATATTCCCATTCGCATGAAAAATATGCAAACGTTGTGAATATTGGTCGCACAAAAGCTTGGAAAAAATTAAGCTCGTGGTAGAAGCTCGCTATCTGTATATTTATTTATATATATAAAATTTATGATAATTCAAAATTGGTGATGATGAAACATTCCAAAGTTCTTTACTCAACTGAAAATATACGATTACGGAGCAGGGGGAGGGATCATTTTTTTTTTGAAATTTTGGATATTTATGTAAATCACTATATTTGATCATGAAAATAAATCGGAATCTAACGGCATTAAATAATTATTGACATTGGGTACATCACTACTTCATACTATGTAGTTCTTCTAACATACAATTGCTACCGCAAGTTGGTACTTCTCTTCTCTCTATTGTAAGAGTATTTTGTGCTCCTTATTCCTTCTTTCCTTTGTAAAGCATAGTTTTACTTATAACACAACAAGGCTTTGTTTAAATCTGGATTGAAATATTAGGCACAGTTATTATTTAATCAGGTTGCTAATAAAAAGAAAATATCGAGTAATTGTCGTATTAAAAAGTATCTAGGTCATGATTTAGAGAGTTTTTGGGAGTTGAACTAGTAAATTCAAATGTCTGTGCCTCCATCAGTTCATAATGTCATATATTGCATATTGTGCTATCTAGGTGTAAAAGAATCTACAGTATGACACTCAGTGTTACAGTGTTAAGAAAACAAAGTTAATTGAATAAAAAAATAATACACATGGCATTTTTTTATATCAATTGTTTTGTAAAATGAATAAATGAAGGTCTGTTGAATATCGAAAAGATTAAATTCATTATTTTAAAGACGATTAAATAATATAATTAATATAAGTGGCATTTACAATGTGATAATTTCATAACATGATATAAAGAAACGAGTTTTATTATTTTCCTTTAATAATCGAAATTAATTTTTATTTCCGCTACCGGTCTAGGGACGTCAGTGTCATTAATGAGCAGTTTGAAAATTGGTTTTTATAGGTTTCACTGGTTTCATAGGTAGTTTTTCAAACTGCTTGTTAATGACACTGACGCATCGAAACCGGTCGTGGCTTTTTTTTATCCTTATTCATTTTTCACTCTTCCATTTATAAATTCAAAAAATTAAATAAAAAAGGTTACTATTTGTGTATCGATATTGCTCAATAAAAAAAAATGCTATAATAGCAGCAGTCTTTCTGTAAATTCCCTGGATTGATGTCTTGAGAAATAGATCCGTGTTCACAAATAACTTATTTAATGTTTCGGTAAGATCGCAATAACAAATTATACTGTTCTTTTACAGAATGCACTTGTAAAGTATTTAGCTATATTGTGACTTTTATTGCTTTTGCTTTGTATGTAGTGCATAGTGTTTGTAGTTATGTAGTGCTAGTTGTTATCTTAAGACTTCTAGCAGTGAATTAGTTGGTTACCAACCCACATGCTTTAAAGTACTCCTATAAAATACTAGAAATGACTGTGTTCAACTAAAGAACAAAAAATGAAGACTTTGAATTGGTTTATAGTGAATCATTATTTTGTAAGTCTTTACAAATCTCCATTGCTTACATACATATTTATTATTTGTAATTTAATGAATCAAAAACAATAACTCAAACAAATCAATACATTTTTGAATATTTTTATAGATATTCGTACATTTTGTATTTCGTCAAACTCATAACATTAAACAATGTTGAATCAAGCAATTACGAAATACTGATACTTTAGTACAGTTGTTCTTAACCTGGGTTCGATCGAACCCCAGGGGTTCGGTGAGTCAGTCTTGGGGGTTCGGTGAAAATCATTTTAAAAGCAAGATAGTTTTGCGAGTTGGAAAAAGATAAAAATACTCCGATAATTCATTAATTAATATGTTTCATGTTTTGATTTAACCATTAAAATTTAATGTTTTGATCTTTGTTTTTTTTTATTTTTTTTCATTTTGTACACTTATATATAAATATATACCATGTTTTGAATTTGTAAAAATCTAATTTCATTTTTCAAATTAGGAGGGATTCGGTGAATGCATATGCTGTAGCTGATGGGGTTCGGTGAATGCATATGCTGTAGCTGGTGGGGTTCGGTGAATGCATATGCTGTAGTTGGTGGGGTTCGGTACCCCCAAAAAGGTTAAGAACCACTGCTTTAGTATATTCAGTTTTTTTTTATAATTGTGATTAGAATTGCTTGTATTTTAAAAAAATACTATCAATCCATTACGGCAAATCCCACTACTAGCCAGCGGACTAACTACACTTGATGAATATGAAGATTATCTCATGAGTGTTAATAGAAAATATGTAAGACTTTCAGGATGGATAGCATATCTTTACACTTAATAATTGTTTATGTTAATTCGTGATGTTTAAACACCTGTCATTTACAGGACACTCGAATAGTAACGGAAAAAAAGTGCATAAAATAATAATATATATAACAGTATAGCAAAAATGTAAGAAGAGGTTGTAGGATGAAACCTTTTTTTTAAATTATAAAATTAAACAATCATTTCCAATAGTAGCTGCAGAAAAAATAATATTATTATCGTGTAATGACTGTGTTGTTTTAGGATTGGTAATAATATTTAAACCGATTACCTAAGCGTAATAATATTTTGTACATAACAATAAGTGCTACATACTGTGTATTATTATTATAAAACCAGATGAATAAAAAAAACCGTTCGCTAGAAACATTTCATTTTAAAGCCGATTTTCGTACAAAATGTAAATATTTAGTAAAGAACGTCGCGTCGACGGCCGTTCAGTAGTATGAACAAATAATTGAGGGATGTTAAATATTATTATTGCATTGATTTTTTCTTTTTTTTTTAAACATTCGCAACTGTTTGTTTGTTATTAGGTTTAATACATTATGTCTTTTTAATTTCTGTTTTAAATAGAAGAATATAACGACCTGTGAGTTGATCTAGTAGCCGTCAAACTCGTAGGAGAAATCGTGAGAGAATGGTTGAGTTTTTTCCAATATTTCATAGGACTGAAATGAAATATTAGAACAAAATATTACTCATATTCGTTTCTTATTTATAATGCGAATATTACACGATTTCATGTTTTTATAGAACATGAATCTGTTTTTTGAATCACTTCAGTGTGGTATTTTTAATAATCCAACAATTCAACTTTTATATACCCGCATCGGAAAGTCGCTCACGTCAGCATATTATGCTATTCTATCTGCCTACAAGCAGAACCAATATTTTTGCAGAATCACCAATAGGAAAGGCAATTCGATTGTTTAATATATATATATATATATATGTGATTGTATATTCTTTACGGATACGTCGCGTCGAAGTTTTTGTTCGCGAGCTTTCGGAATCATTGGAGATTCCATCATCAGGCAATGAGTGTACGTCTTCACCCGTCGAGGAGTTGGCGCTTGAGCGCCAACTCCTCGACGGGTGAAGACGTACACTCATTGCCTGATGATGGAATCTCCAATGATTCCGAAAGCTCGCGAACAAAAACTTCGACGCGACGTATCCGTAAAGAATATACAATCACATATTCTCGTCGCGAAAATCTATTTCAAAACATATATATATATATATATATATATATATCTTCATCTTCTTCTTCTTCTTCTTATGACCTTAAACCCGTACTTCCAGCTCACTCAACCATCGTACGGCTGCATCCGAGGCGTCATGTATTTCTCTCAGTCCCCCGTCAAAGGAATATAGGGGGCACTGCTCCACGATGTGGTCCATGCTCTGGGTTTTCCCGCGTCATATATATATATATATAAATTAATAAGACACGAAAGTATTGTTTTGTTTGTTTGAAATTTGTCGATGTAGTTCCCTTCACTATTAAACCGTTACAATAGCGCGAGGCGACGGCATTGCCTGTATGAAGGAGATTAGATCACGCCTGCTAACACAATTTTCTCCTGAATGCGATAAGGAAAAAGTTATGATGATCACAATGGCTCGGGTTAAACATATCCCCTTAAATCAGATGCAGCATTGTGATATGATAGCGTAAACCGACATACACATACACACACACCCACACAAGGCCGCCGAACACCGCCACCTCTTTGTATACCAGAATATATTTTACGAAATCTTAATTAAAACTATCAAATTAGATTTTTTATCAGCATAGTAGTTTTGCGAAATATTCAAAATACGGATTTTTAATAAAATATTTTTGGTAATTTGAAAAATGTTTTCTCTCGGGAATGTCAAAAACGTAAACATATTCAAGTTTTCAAATATTTTTAAATAAATAATCACACTACTAGGTTTCCAACGGTCTTTTTTTTACAAAAACAATTCAAATGACAAAGAAAAATACAAAAACGTTTTCATTGGAGGGTGATGGTTTCTGCACTGCGTTTACTGGAGGAGCGTTGAAGGGCGATTGATTGATAAAATAAGTACTGCCATTAAATTATCATCTATTTTAAGAGAAGCAATATTTTCCCATTGAATTAAGATTCATTACATTGACTGTAGAAGAAAAATAAGCTTTTGCATTGGCTTGGAAAATTATTCGATAGATGTCTCTGCCAGTCTCAAATATCAAGAAGTCTTTGAGGAAAACTTTTCGTACATGCTAACTATGCGTGAAATTATTATTACGAAAAAATTTAGTATTATTTTCAAAAGGAATTTGTAGACATACAAATAAAATTATAGGTATACCTATATTTAACAAGAGTTATAACTATTATAACTTTATTTTGCAGAGAAAAAATAGGAAAGAACAGAATAGGATATAAATAGAATACAAATTATAAACAAATGATATCAAGGCGCCAAGAACGTGCAAGGATTCCAATCAGCTAATCTAAACATTTAGTATACGATATTCCGGGTGAGCTTATTAAAAATATCAATCGCACGCCTGAACATAAGTGAGTATTGCGTTCAGTCTTGATAAATGATTCAGTTATTTCAATCTTATCTCACTGTTTACTATTGAATACCTGTTTTTAAGAATTTTGCCAAAGGCGAACAGGATGTTATCGATAAAATTATCACCCGATCGAGATGGCTCAATTAGTCTTTTGCCTCACCCTGTGCTGAGCGAAGCATGAGCTTTCACTGATGGTTTCGATCTCGCACATCTCCGACAAATAAGATGGTAATACACCCTTCAAAGCCGAAAACACAATCACGCATATATTGTTCCCCACTCGTTGCTTTACTTTTAACCATTGTAAATTGTGTAAGAGACCTCTCAGGAGAATTATAAAAATTTTGGGGGTGATAATTTCTGGTAGTCATTAATAATGAAACATCTTATTGCTGAATTCAAATTAATGTCTTGCAGTGATGAAGTTCAATTAAGCGTTTTACTATACTGGGAAAATAAAATCCTTTTAATGCCCAAACGCGTGTCGTGAACCAAGGGAAGACATAGGATATGAAGATATTCTATCTTATATGTACATAGATAGTATTAAACAAATTCTTATGTTTGAACCAAGGGAAGACATAGGATATGAAGATATTCTATCTTCTATGTACATAGATAGTATTAAACAAATTCTTATGTTTGAACCAAGGGAAGACATAGGATATGAAGATATTCTATCTTATATGTACATAGATAGTATTAAACAAATTCTTATGTTTGAACCGCGCCATGAATAGCAGAATGCGTTACATTTTAATGTTAAATATGAAGTATTTCTTAATCAACTTGTTCAGCATATTAAAGATAACACTAATTCTTCTTGTACATATATATACAATAATGTGATGTGTTTGTCTTTCTGGTAGACATTATGAGGACCTTTCCGCATCACAAACAAAAACAACTAACAAAATATCATTATGTTTGTGTCATTTTACATGGAAAATATTCAATTATATTATTATTACCAGCTTTAAACCTGGCATTGCACGGAGAAAAATAATTAAATAATTGTCATGAGATATTGTACATAAATTTATTTTAGATGTAGTGTTGTTCGTTGGAGTTGGTCAAATCCTTTAGTTTGTGTTTTGTGTGGGATTTTTAAATTTTTTAGCATGATATGAATAAAAAATAAGGAATACGTGTGAAAGAAATTCGGTAAATTATCTAAAAAATCCCCAAATTTCGATGTAATTTTTTTATATTAATGTACTAGCCCTAACTTTGAAACTATGTATATATCTACAACAAAAGTTGCCTCTTTTGTTTTGTTAATTTATATTAATAAACATATACCTACTTTACTACATTAGCTTTGTTGGTTTACGTACATATTTTATTATACACATGTTTCTATTTTGATTTTTACATCTCTTATTCATGTGTCATTTATTTCTCCTACTTAACAACCGTAGATTTTATGTCAAAAGAAAATTTTGCCATATAATGTATGAATAAAAAAAATATTCACTAAATATCCGCCTTAAGAATGGAACTGTGTATAGAGGGTATAACTTGTAGAGGTGTTCACAGAGGATTGATAAAAGAGGTATCTACAAAGAATAATCACAAACATACACATCAAAGAACTGTTATTATAATTTCGAAACAAACAAGGACATAATTGGGGGGTCATGTTGAGTACAGAATGCTCATTAGCATTTTCAATGAAGACATATAAATGTATAAAGGGAATGTTTTTATAGGACAACGCTTTGGTACTGTGTATTGTTAGTAATATATTGTATTGCCTCATGTTATTATTGTATGTATAATATGGGATATTACTTTGTGCCTACTGAATAACAATATATCGGATATTACATATTAAGTTAAATACATAATTGGATATCAGACTGAATATTGTAAAATAACATGCTGTTTCAATTGCAAAAATCTAAAATATATTCTTTTTATTCTAAAATAATTATACTCTTTATAATTATTGTTTTACTGCAATGTTAATAAATAAACTATCTATCCATAGCATCTATACTATCACGAAATTCACAATTGGAGTAGTCAGTGGATTCCCTGCATTTTAGAAAAATATCCTCTTTCTTCTCAATTTTTCCGTTAACGCGTCGTCGAATTAAAAATCATATAAAATATTTCCGGCTGGTCAATTGTGACGTATAGCTCTGTTCATATATATTTTAAAATATTCTGAGTTGATGGTATGGTTACTCACCGAATTTAAGTTATCTTATTGGTAGTCAAAATTTTAAGAATGATAAATGTATCTGGCTTAAACAGAATTCTCGAGAACTGATATAGTAAAGAGTAGCAAAACTATTTTACTCTGCAGCCTTTTTTGGTCGTAGGATTACAAAATAATAACAAAAATCACATTTGAAAAATATATCGTACCTACTTAAAATCGTATCTATTTTCACTTTTGTATTTCGGTTCAGTGAAAAAAAAACAAGTATGATTTGGACATTCACCATTAAAAATACAAAAAAAAACATGCAAAAGTTTGAACAATCCAATCAGAAGTGCAATTCGATATTGAATAATGCATCGAATTTAAATTATAATAATATTTATCGTTTTCATTATTAAAATGTATTATTGTCTGGTATAAATATAATAAATATTATAGTCAAATAAAATAATAATAAACAAAGTTTTGAATTATACAAAAAACTCCCATCAAATAGGACACATTTGGTTAATCAGCGGTATTTACTAATGATGCCCGATATGCCCATTGCATTTTGATGACATGCATTGGTGTTACAAAAACATTAATTAATTTAAAACGTGTTTTAAAGTGCAAATAAATAATTAATCATCGGATAATATTGAGGAGAATGTCAATTATTATTAATCCCTATCCATTTTTTCCAGGCGATCATCTACCATACCTGTAGATAGATTTTTGACACACGACACTGTCAACCTCATTATTTGTAAGAAATACCGATACCATAAATATAAAATTCCAATCTAATTATTTATTAAGTGTAAAATAATAATAATAATAGTTTATTAAACATAAATATCACTTACAATAATCAAACAACAAAATAATACATTTTTTTCCTAATACAATTACTCCCCAAAATTGAGCGTAGCTCGGGCTTTGGGGAGAAGTAGTATAATTTCCAAAACTCCTTAAGTAGTTTCTGCCTTGTCTATTTTATTAGGAATTTTGAAGGAAAGTCTGAAACGAAATTTTGATATTTAAAATAGACGAAATTTAAATTTTGATACAAAAAACAACGATTCTACTAATTAAGTAACCATTGAATTATTATTTCCAATTTTTCAGAGTAATAACTATATCACGACTTCATGAATGGTACCTTATGGTATACTTAATATGTAGGTATGAATGTAGCATAGCATAAGTTTATTGTTAATCAAATTATACGATTCTTAACAATTACACAGTATGTGACAATGTAGGCTTGGTCTCGGAACACCAATGGTGATATGTGATATTCGCTTGCAGTATTATTACCCATTGTTTATATATACATTATGTGTATATCCATATCGGATAGTAGGGATTGCGGTATTAGGCATTTTGAGCTTTTAAATTCAATTGCAACGGTACGGTTTTGCATTCAGTGTTACGAAGGATTTTATTACACTACTGGTTGAGAAGTGGGAGGGGACAGGGTTAGTTATTTGACTATTTTAACCCTTCGCTGAATACGGGGATTGATTATTTGTACATATTCCTATTTCGGGAAACGAAAACTATTACTCTATGTAGGTGCTACATTTATGATAACATATCTGCCAAATAATTCTTTCGACTTTCTATCTTTCAATGTGTTGCGAAGGCTTTAACAACATATTATATCCATCATTTAATCTTCTCATATTCCTTTTGAAAGACCTTATTTTGGAATGCCTTCATTCATTGTTCTATATTGATTAAGTTTGGTCGAATTTGTTTGATTATTAGTAAAAACCCTATAACCCCTCAAAGCACGAGCTCTGCTCAATTTTGAGGGTTAAAAAAACAGATAATATAAAGATTTGTATAATTGTGCTTATTGTATATATCATTATTTTTAATGCGTTTATTATTATCTCAATAAAAAATATTTGAATGTGAATTTGAACTGCACGGCATATTTCAGCGTTTATCCTAAGCAATGCAGATAACGTCAACGAAGTATTTGGAAGTTCAGAATTTCCATTAGGTTTAATTTCCAACACTTTGAATACTTATATGACTTTAAACAGTATGTATTTTCATACTAGCTTACCTGTATATTGATTAATTAGTATCGAATTCCTGTTTTAATGCTTTGTTTTTTTTTCATTTTACATATATTTAAAAGTCAAATAGCCTTCAACAGGAATATTGCTTTAATTGTATTGTAAATGACTAGTCTCTTGTTATTTTAAATATAATTTTTATTGTTATATTAATTATCATTATTTATTGCTTATTTTTAATTATTATTTTGGATTATTAGTCTTACCAACTGACATCTTGTTATTTTAATAAATATTTTTATTTTTGTTAGTTTAATTATCATTATTTTCTACTTGTTATCATAACTATTATTTTTTTTATTTTGGACTTACTTGTTGTTACTTTTATTTTTCTGTTGTCATCATGTAAAAGACGAAAACCGTAAATGTGCTTAAATATTTTTTTTTTAATAGAACGAGTGCTGTTCTTCATTATTAACTACAATATATTACCTTTATATATTATTCGTATATAAAAACGTAATCTGTTAATATTTTTGTAAGTCAACCATTAAGTTAACGTTGTCAAATTTATATTAATAAAATACCTTTATTAAAAATATTGAAACAAACTTTTCTTATTGAAGCATGAAATGAAATATTAAACAGAAGATCGATCAATTCTTATATTCCGAATGGAATAGCATAAAGGAAAATGATGAAGCTAAGTGCACATCCATTACGTAATGAAAATCACTTTAAGGCGAAGAGATAAATGGATTTGATTTGGTTCCACTGCACGGAAGGGGTTATTTGCATTTGGTATTTTGCCTGCGCATTTCCAGGGCCCATTGGATTAACAAATGGCATCCAATTTTACGTGAAATGCATTTAATTTATCTGTTGTGTTCGCGCTATGTTGTGCCACCACTGAGCTTTCTCCTTTGCATTTGCAACAACATTTCCAAACAGTGGTGTAAATTATACCTACGCGGACATTTTTACATGGCTTTAAAAATATTACCAAAAAAATAATAATAAAAGTTATGTTCTGTTGTGCTACCTCCATTATGGTGAATGTGCGGGGATTATAAAAATGGTTTTTATATCCAGAAGAAGTTTAATACACTGAGTGCATAGACATCGGAAAATGTGCATATTCGTAAATCAAAATATTACTTTCATACCTATACTTAGTATGTGCATTACTAAATACTGGATTATATGCAACAACAAACAAGTTCGTTGGTAGCCTGGAGGTAGAGCCTCGGCCTCGTGAACAAGTGGTCCGTGGTTCGATACCAGATGCCGGCAAACTCCCCTTTCACGACACAAGCTTTTAGTAACTTACTGTGAAAGGTGTATAAGGTGTATTTGGGTTTATAACAAAACCCAGATATATCTTTTTTTAAAAAAATAAAAGCATTAGAAGCTGATATATTATGTATTGTTGGTGTTCAAATATTATGGTTAAAAAACAAGATTATACATATGAAATCGAAAATATGTGTATTGACCGCGGTTTATTCGGTGCAAGTAATGTTCTATTATTTTTAAGGTAGGTAGCATATTTACCAATTAGTACTAAAAAATAGTAATAATATGCATCATTACAGCAGATTATCATCAAAATATGCAAACATTTATAAGCTGTTCATGAGTGCAAAAACCTATAGGTAAAACTATTTAATATCCGGTTTCTATTGATCACATTTATGAAGTTTTTTTCACAACAATATTAAGAAGATTTAGAAATCCAAATTATGAATACAATAGGTACATGAGTACGAGGAACACTTTCTAATATTTGAAAAAATGTGATTTAAATTTTTAGTTGAAGTCGAAATAAAATAAACAAATATCATCCATATTACAACATGTTCTAAAAACACTCATTTCAAAAATGACAAACTTTGTGATGTGAATGTCATATAGACTCAAATGTCTATGGTTTTCCCAAATAATATAATATAAATGCATATTTGCTTATAATCTGATTTCTTTACTTAACACATTACTTTGTACTTTTACACCAGACTTCTTACCACCCCCTTCACCCTACCACATACCATACCCCTCAGACACCTTTCTATGCACACCATTAATACACATAACATTGGATTATTACAGTGATTTACAGCATTACATTGCATACTTAATTTCCAATTTTTAACGTATTATTTATCTAAATTAAACTTCCATATTAACCTCATTTGTCTAAAATGAATTAATCTTAGATTATTTTTGTGTGTAAATGTGTATGAAAAATTTAGTATTTTAATGTGGGTAAATATACTCTCGAGAAAATCTAAACATGGTCTTAATATTGTCTTGATTTTAATCATACGACTCGTGAAGGGACTATAGTCAAAAATACCATGCAATCGCTACCGAGAGATTGGTATGCACAAAGTAATATTTTTTGCGATATACTTTTTGTACTGGTAATTATTTATAATAAATAAGTACCCTACTATACCAACCAATATACCAAATTCCCTCAAAGGAATTAGTAAACTAACTGTATGTATGTCTTTGTTCTCTGTGCCAATAAAAAATAAGAAATTCAGAATTAGTGGTAGGCCCTTTACGGCCGAGTACAAATTTTTGCTGTTTTATGAACAGTTCTATTTGATATATTTGTAGCAAAGAATAGGAGACTTTTTCTTTCCCAGTAACTGTTATAATTATGTACCTATGTAAGTATGCTAATATAATTATGTGAACTTGTGGAATTGCGTTAGAAAACGCAAACATCTGAGGATAATGCAACAGAATCGTCCATCAGTTCAGTATTAAGTAGAATTTTCATCTAAGTGATGATTTACAATAATTCAAACAATTAAAGGGATGTGATTGAATGTTCGTTCGCGTTTTCCATAGGACGCAGTAATAAAGGCACACATGAAAACAATAATTATAAATGTAACAACTGTACCAGGTACCTACCCTATACGCACCAATAACGTGCACCATGTGGTTGTTTTATTTGTTCAAATATTAACGTAGAACATTATAATAACTACAAATAATCTGTTACATATATTATGTCCTATTGAAAAACCGGTCGGGGAACCCATATGAATATTTTTATGTATTTTTCTATTGAAAAAAAATCCTGACATCTTGGCTGCCTGCTTGATAATCCCTCTTTTAGAATACATTATACGTAAAAACGCTCTGAATGGATATCGTTGATTTCTACTCTGTACTTCAGGGAGGAGTGTTGAAAGACGATTGAGTGATTATTAAAGTAGTTTTTTCGCAGAAGACAAGAGTATCTTCACTTGGTTCCGTGGAGTCATCAGCAAAGAATAGGTTTCCTACTGTTTTCTTTGTGTTAACGAGTACCCTGTATAAGGTAGATATAATGGAAACTTCACAAATAAGGTATTTAAAATCTTTAATTCAGCGATGACGTTTGCCAGCGATGATAATGAATGTCATACTTTTTATTGATACAGAGAAGACAGCCTGCTGGCCACTCTCGTTGTGGGAGTATAAATTTGGAACTACATCATCTCTTTCTTCTCTTTAGCATCATATCACTTTTGTCAATTGAGTAAGCGATAAATCAACACAATGTGTTAAAAATACCATACCCATACGATACATTATAATGGAACTTAGTATGATGGTGTTCTGTTATAATTATGTGTATCTTTAGGTTTACTGAAAAAAGAAATTGATTTTCACCAACACGTAGCTATCACATATTATATTTTTGTTAGTGTTGGTCAATATAACTTTTTTTAAACTAATTAAATTGAAAATTTCAAAGGGTTGTTTGTTATTTAATGTCATTTTCGTATTGAATTTGTATAAAAAAAAATCAGTTTTTATTCTAATCAATAACACAGCAACATATGTCTTTGATGTTTTTATCTTAAATGAGTACCTACAAACCTGATATTAAGGGAGATTTTAACAAAATTTTTCTATGGGTCTAATACCGGTATCAGTATTTTTACCATTTGTGGAATATGCCGTGATGGTATAGTTTAATATACTATTACTATTTATTGCGTCTCCTTCTACCAATCGAGTGACAGGAACGTATGTTTTTTTTATCTTATCACCCTTTTTAAATATAGACCTCAAAAAGAATACAACGTTATTTTTTCCGTTTATTAAGAAAATATAAACTAAAGTTTTTTAGTATGGTTTGTCTGATGGATGTGAATATAATTAATTTTTTGTTTTAAAAAGATATATCTGGGTTTTTGTTATAAACCCAAATACAACCTTATACACCTTTCACAGTAAGTTACTAAAAGCTTGTGTCGTGAAAGGGGAGTTTGCCGGCACCTGGTATCGAACCACGGACCCCTTGTTCACGAGGCCGAGACGCTACCTCTAGGCTACCGACGAACTCGCGAAACGATACTTTCTATAAAAATTATGTGGACCGAGTTTTCAAAGATGGGTGCGTATGAAGCAATTGAAATCAATGAGTTTGAAAAGAAAAATTGTACGTTCATGGAAGTCACTGAATATATTTTTTTACAAATAAAATATACATTTTTCAGTCATGAGGCGCGGACGTAACGCTATTGGCTTTTAGTCACGAATTTTATTCCCAGCCAGCGCAAAACGAGATACGCCCTTTTTCTAAATGTACTGGCTTTGAGTATTACGTGTATTTATGTTTAGTGTAGTGTAAATATGTATCGGTGCGTTATTACTCAAAATACAAGTTTCATCATTACTTTTTTTATTTGCACACATTTCGGTGTGTGCAAGTAATATCCATAGGTACTTTTAAAATAATGAAAGAGGGTTGTTGAAGCGTAATGAATTGAACTGCATATTTGTGTGATCGATAAATTAAACATAAAGATAAAAAAGAAACGTGGATTAACAAATATTATATTATTGCAGGAAAAACTCTCAGAAACAGAATAAGAAATATTAAGATCAGAAACATTTGCAACATGGAAGACATCGTAAGATGAAGTAGAAGACAATTGTGGAGAGACCATGTAGATTGGATGGTTGAAAATAGAATCGTGCATATAGCTGCAAAGGAAACATCAGTCGATTTACGTCCCTGAGGAAAGTCAACAAAAAAATAGCTGGGCTTCAGTATCATAAGAGGAAACAACTTTCAAACTAACAGATCGATGATCTATGTACAATATGAATAAGAAGAAGAGGATTAACAAATAGAATTGATATGAATTGTATACTGAAAAAATGAAGTGTAACAGTGCATTTCCATGTCTTATGAAGCGTCAGGCAGCATACTAAAATAACGATTAAGCACGCCACGACTCTCCGCGGTGGTATCATGTGGGTACTATGTAAATACTAAATAATGAGGTGTACACTCTCACGCACTTTCTATAAAAATGAAGTGTAACAGTGCATTTCCATGTCTTATGAAGCGTCAGGCAGCATACTAAAATAACGATTAAGCACGCCACGACTCTCGGCGGTGGTATCATGTGGGTACTATGTAAATACTAAATAATGAGGTGTACACTCTCGCGCACTTTCTATAAAAATGAAGTGTAACAGTGCATTTCCATGTCTTATGAAGCGTCAGGCAGCATACTAAAATAACGATTAAGCACGCCACGACTCTCGGCGGTGGTATCATGTGGGTACTATGTAAATACTAAATAATGAGGTGTACACTCTCACGCACTTTCTATAAAAATGAAGTGTAACAGTGTATTTCCATGTCTTATGAAGCGTCAGGCAGCATACTAAAATAACGATTAAGCACGCCACGACTCTCGGCGGTGGTATCATGTGGGTACTATGTTAATACTAAATAATGAGGTGTACACTCTCACGCACTTTCTATAAAAATGAAGTGTAACAGTGCATTTCCATGTCTTATGAAGCGTCAGGCAGCATACTAAAATAACGATTAAGCACGCCACGACTCTCGGCGGTGGTATCATGTGGGTACTATGTTAATACTAAATAATGAGGTGTACACTCTCACGCACTTTCTATAAAAATGAATAACCATAAGGTGGATGCAAAAAACATTAAGGGTTGTACCCTCCCTTACCCGTGGATATTTCAGGAATGGTAGTTCCTATGTCATCCACACTCATCGTGCAAAATCTTTATTTATGCAAAAAACAGATTATTTTGGCCAACTCAATCTTATAATAATATAAATATGATAATCTATAGAATTAAAACGCTTTAAAAGATCTTGAGGCCATAAATATATTTTCCCTCTGAACCCCACAATCCATAGATACTTAATTAATCGCATTCCTAATAGATAATGTTTATCACGTGACTTATAGAATAATATAATGATGTTGGTATTCAAGTCACGGCCTACAATGTGATCAGTTCAGCATTGTATGTTGTGAATGTATAGAATATTGTGTAATCTGTTCACACAAAGGACGATGTTGTGCATCTGAAGCTGACGTGTGTTAATTATTATTGGAGTCGATTTCAATTATATGCCGTTAATTAATGCTTGAGCCGAATTATCAACGGATCGCTTTGTTGTTTACAATTTAATAAAATTAAGCAACATTATTGGGAAACAGCCATCATGGCTGATTTAATTGATAATCACGTATGTCGACATTTCAGCGGGAATTTCAGAGGTATTGTTATTACTGTATCGCTGAACTGAACGCGGACATACCTGACGGTATTCAACATTGTATAACGTGTAGTATAAAGGTAGAGAGGGAAATCAAAGACCGAAATGTTACGTTATTTCATTTAGCCTATCGGTGAAACTATGATATGTATAGGAATCTACGATCCCGAATTGCTCTGTAATTTATGATAAAAAAAATATATATTCTCAATGAAAATTATTTTGAAGTGACCACGAAAGCATACCCAAATCGTGGGAAAGATATCAATGATATAATTGAACATAATAATGTAAACTGGATGTGAACCATTCAAGATCGGATGGTATGGAAAAAATAGGGGAAGCATTCATCTAGGAATGAAAATGGGAATAGGTTGAATAAAAAAATTGCTTATAGATATTATGTCATCATCATTATCATCATTGCCCTCAACGCTCCTCTCGGGAGCACAGGGCAGAAACCAGCCTCCTCCATTTAGAGCGTCTCTGTGCCAATTGCGTCACCTCTTTCCACAACATTCTTGCGCTCCGATATCATTGTCATCGGAACGGTGTATTGTGAAAGAGGGACGCCCGGGCCGACAGAACCCTTGCGGACGGAAGAACAGTGCTCTTTTTGGCCAACTATCATTAGGCATTCTCAAAACATGTCCCAGCCAGAACCATCGTCTCTCCTGTATTACGGAGATTACAGGTCTCTGCTGGGTGCGCCGGCGCACAGCATCATTTGTAACATTTTCATACCATCTGACATCCAAAATCCTTCTAAGACACTTGTTTTCAAAATTTTCAAAGCTTAGTATCTTCCGCTCTTGAGCCTTGGTTAAGTGCCAAGACTCGCAGCCATATAGAAGGATTGGGATGATGCACGCATTGAACAAGCGACATTTTGTATAGATATTATGTACGATGTGGTAATAATGTCCTTTTTTATCATTCTCAGGTATAATCATTTTACATGAAAGACTCAGACTAAACTAAGGAATGAAAATAATATGAGTAAATAATGCTATTAACATGGTCGACTTTTCATTGGGTATCGTATAAAGAGAATATCTACTTAATTCTTTTGTTATGTAAAAAATCTGTTCAATATGTTCAGATTTTCAACATTAGCCATTATTTCTCGGTTAATCTTCTAATAAAGAATTCCTAAGGTAATAAAATATGTATAATAATATGACCCCAAAAAAGTTATATTGACATTTTGGACGACCACCGCCCGCCTGGTGCTTTATCATTGATGTTGGTTTTGGCAAAATTACTATCATACCATTTCCTTTTATTCCATCTTGGTGAGGAGAGAATAGCAGAGGAGCTGTCTCTATGCATTAGCCAGCAGGGAGAGAGACTGCCAAAGAAAAGGAATATAGATAATGAAGTAAAGCCATCTATTGTAATGGTGAATAGAATCGGAAGGGAACTTAATCTTCTTTTTGTAAGGAAAAACCTTTTTTGGATGAACAGTATGCGCGGTATCTATCAAATAATAAATATGTCTGCATGTGTGCTTGCTTATATATAATTTTTTTTTTTTTTTTTTTAACATACATAGACAACTCACAAAGACATACAACACAATTATATGCTATGTTTGTATTTATCAGACAATTATTAAGAATAGGAAAACTATTGCGGTCTTTACGATCTCGCACTTATCGAGCAAGTACCTGAATAGCAAAACATTCTGGAACTAACTATTCATAAAAGCATTACATTTTTTATAAGACCACGAACAAAAGTAAGCAAAAATTTAAAACATAGAAATTTGTAAATCATTGTATACAAATATTCCAAAACATAGACTTAAATTTGTATGAGTAAACCAAGTATATTTTATGCGCTAATAAAAAACATAACAGCATAAATTTATTAAGATGTTTTATTCTATTTGCATCACTTTACAATCCATCGAACGATATTTTATTTTATTTTAGAAATATAAAAGGCATGAAGCGTTTTACATGTTTAAATAAACTTAAAAAAAATCATAGACCACAATTACATAACAGGAAATAAAAAGACATAGTGTCGAAAAATCAAACAGTAACCAGAGAAATGTATCGAGAATAAAATAATAATTAGTAGATACAATACTGACTGATGATTAGTAGATATTAATAGTGACCTTACTGACGATGACGATATCGAAAGACAAAGACGAAACATTAGTATTATCTCAAACATGCTCGCCAGGACTTTTTTCAAGTGTAGTGACAGTGTTAAGAGAATGCTATTTAATGCCTACTGTACAAACCTTTACACATGCCAACTATGGACGAACTGCAGACTGACTACAATAAACAAATTAAGGGTACAATACAATGACGCATACCGTATACTATTTGGACATCGTAGATACACTAGTGCATCACAAATGTTTACAGAAGGTAGGACAAATGACTTTAGGGCGACAATGAGACTGAAAATTCACGGTTTTAGGACACGACTAATATTAATAAATAACGAACTTTTACGAGCTGCTTCCGAAAGACAAGTACAACAACTGACACAAAGGTGGATTGCTTATTTAATTAATTAAGAAAGTCTGTAGGTATATTGAACCGATACCAGTTTAGCTGCCTGCTATTGTTGCTGTTGTGTTTGAATCTATGATCTTCTTTCTACTTATTTCTAATCTAATATGTATTATTTTTTTGTCATTTGTATTATATTGTATGTATTTTGATATGGACTTGAGAGGTTTGCACACTCCACCTTCAAGTCTGGAGTAAATATAAAATAAATAAATAAATACTCACATAAATCGATAATATCTACACGATAACACTAAGAATATCAAATAATAAGAAATAAATTCTAATATAATATCAATTTAAAAAAAACAACAACGCAATAAATAGAATTCATTAATTAATATTTGATGATGATTTAATTATTTATTATTCCTAAGTGAAGACGGGTTATAAATCTAGTATTAATAAATATAAAAGTTACAACATAGCGCATATCACTATTTTATTATAGCTAAATCTTTCATCAATCAAAGCGGAATTATAATATGACAATACATATACATACCTCATATTATTTTTATTATTTCTTATATTAATAATATTCTGACTGCTATGTATATAATAAGAAGCAATGAAAATAATATTACAAATAATAATATTATGCCCTTTATTATTATACTATCTACGTACTAGTTCTATGGAATTCGCCTCAATGTTGTATTATATGCTTTTTAATCAACACATGTTCTTTTTAATGTGTATTACCGTAGAGTTACATATTTATTATTGTTTTATTGCCTAACACATATTTCATGTATTAACTAAGTATGACTGAAAATGTGGCATTTTCATTATAGATAAACTTTAGTATCTCAAAATGTTAGAATAGCAAGCGAAATTTAAGGATGGTAGTATGTAAAATCGACATTGAAGTGGGAAGCACTTCCTCGTAAGTTAGACTAAATATAAGGTGATTCTTAAATTGTCGAATAGAAACGAGAAAAACGTGAAAAATTTCATTCAAATTCATAAATTAAAAATGAAAGACTTGACGGGAAGGGAGGGGGAAAATATAAATATATTGTTGAAACCAAATAACCAAATCATGAAAACTGAGACCAAAGAAAAAGGCTTTGACAAATTTCTATATTAATTTGCTAAGGTGCTTCCTGCCCCTAAAAAAACGCTAGGTACGCCCATGACCATATTAAAAAGAAACTTTGAATTGAAATTCACCGACTGTACTAAAGTAATCCGAGATTTTTTGCATTCAATTTAATTCTTGGAGTTGACAAAAAATATCGGGTTGTTTAGAGGAGTACGAAAAAATGTGATGTTTTGATTGACACGAATGATATTTTCTTTTAAAGAGATGATGCTCAATTAACCATATTTCAAAATAAGTTGGTTGATACTTCTATAAATACTCTCAAAGCTAGTTTAAACATGCTGTTAATATGAAGGGGGGGGGGGTTAAACTACGGACGTTTCTATTAAAGTCTG
Organism: Athripsodes cinereus; assembly: GCA_947579605.1. Taxonomy (NCBI): domain Eukaryota; kingdom Metazoa; phylum Arthropoda; class Insecta; order Trichoptera; family Leptoceridae; genus Athripsodes; species Athripsodes cinereus. The sequence continues at coordinate 9,916,338 of OX388318.1, forward strand.
AGATTCAATCGCCAAGCTATCAGTCACTTTATATTTCTTTCATACCATTCACAACTCATCCCTAATGAATATTATATTTCTTAGAAAACAGTTCCAATCTGACAGAATGGTGCTGAGTGTAATATTGCTTTTAATACGTTTTTGTGTACAACTGATGAATAAAGCTTGCTTTCTCATTAATTGTAGGTAGGTACCTACTACTGAATTCAATTATAACAAATACCTTCCAGATGTTATTTCATAAGGCCAAGAAGTAGTAATAGATAAGTAGAAATCTGAGAAGGGATTGCACTAGATAATAGGATGAGTATCAGCCAACACTGATTGCTTTGTAACAAGTAGATTCGGAGTAATATCTGATAAAGGTTTGCTATACAAATAAAATAATTATTAGATAACCTGCCATTTAATAAATATTTTAATAATAAATTGCTCTTGTATTCAATTGTATCTTATGCTGAAAAACATTTATTTATAGACAATGATACAAACATTGAAAATCTCTTACTTTGTAATACAGTGTAATTTACATAGTTGATCTTCTTTTTCGTTTGCAGCATTTTAGCATCAATCTGAAGGGATTTTTTTAAAACTGAGAAAAACTTAGTAAAAACATGTTCGAGATAAATCATTTGAAATATCGTATTCCTAGACTAATGTTTTGAAGATTCAGAAAAATTGTGAGGAAAAAGAAAAAATATAAATTTTCAATCTTGAACATTGTATTTATTTCTCCGTGGAGCATTCATATTTTACATCTTGAAGACGAGAGCTTACATGTTTATCATATGCAATTGGTCTGCTGGCTACCGTACTTGTGAGATATGCCTTAATATCTTGAATTAGGTAAAGGTAATTATCTATCTGCATTCTGCATCATATGATTATCTGCTCACCATCTCTCAACTCAGTAAGAAAGGAAAAGAGAATTAGCATCCACCCGTGAAATATAACTAATATAATATGTAATCAATGTTGTGTTCAGCTTAATAAAAAACTATGATTATCAACTCTCTGTCTCAATTCTAAGTCTGCATTTGATTTCCTATAAAATGAATTTAATGCGTATGGAAATGACAATAAAATTTCCTCCATAATCTATGAACGTAGCTCCGTTCTTTACAAACGAAAGCGAAACAATATGTTGAGATTAAAACGAGCCCATCCCAAACATCAAAGACTTTGGACTTTCGTTCAATGTCAATAAATAATTGAAGAAGGGTCGTCCTTCAATAAGTCAATCTGTAGAAAGGTTTGGATTATATCAAAGGGATTCATACTTAGTTTGTGGTGGACCAACATATTCCTCTTCAAATCTTTTATTCTCTACCATTCTTTTATTCTGAACCAATGAGAGGTCGTCTCTTAGCATATTACACTCCTCAAATATATGTAGTTCTTTCCTAAGACTTTTATTACTCGTGTCTTGAGTATTTTCAAATGATTGATTTAGGGTATTTAAAAGAGATGAAAAACATAAAGAAGATATCTAGTGAGGTTTCTTAGAAAACTTCTTTTTGTGAAAAATTGATTCAAAATCTCAATTCTTAGTCTTTGACAAAAGAAAAAAACTAAGTTCTACTTCTTTGTATTTAAAGATCAAAACTATATTGTTTAAAAAGGTTTTAGTATTATGAAATTCTATCCATTTCTAAACATATTATTTTATTTTTTTGTATACATAACTTCTGTGACATGCGTACATTGACAATTAACTGCGATTATAATTTTAAGTTTTTTTTTTATTAATCTTGGTGTCGTAAAAATGATCTCGTTCATTTGTGTGATTTTGCAAAGTTGTCTTTTTAATTTGGTATATTCATACATGAAAAAACAACATTGAGATTGGATTTTAATTCAATTATGGAAGAAGAAAAACATCATATAAACAAAAGCAGTTATTTTGCTTCAGGCATTAAATGCAGTTCACAATAATAATAATGGAAAAAGAAGCAATAAAATTCTCATAACGTGTAACAGTACTTTCTGAGAATAAAATATTATAATATATATATTAATGTACCTGGAATGGGTACCTACATATAATATGAGGGAGTATAAAAATGTTACGATATCAAGGATTAAACACTTTTTGGTAATTCGATGTCGTTATGTTGCGCTGGTGAATTTATTACCAGTCATAAATGTGCTTAATTTTATAATTACGTAAGCTGCTTAAATTCCGCAATAAAAACACAAGGGGCAATAATTGTAATTGTGGGCCCCAAAAACAACAAAACTTTTACCCTTATAATGAAAATACATACACACAGTACATGGACACTTGTATGTTTTTATTTTATATTGGTACCTACAAAGTGTGTTATTTATAAGAATGTGTGGCGTTTATAATTTTATATAGGTCACGTGATGCGAATATCGTGAAGCGTATAAGAAGAAAAGTGTTTTGTGCAATAGGCACTTAAAAACATTTTATTATTATGAGAAAAGTTATAGCAATTAGTTACCTGCAATGAAAATCAGTTTATCGTTATTGCACATTCTTACAAACGAGTACCTATATTATTTACATTTGTATTTTGAGTTTATCAATATTTTTCAGTTAGTACAAAATTAATTTCATGGTAGTTTCGTGTAGGTACTAAATTTACAGATATAACCTCATACAGCAGGAAATAAAGGTAAATTAAACTTTTGTGAAATTGTTATATTTTTCAAAAATTTTCCACGCCTGTTTTTTCGAATGTTAAGGGCTTGAAAGAACAGGTGGTCTGCTGTAGTAGTTTTTTCAAATCAGAACTTTAGTTTAAAGATTTATCTACATATAATAATAAATAAATAAAATAAACCATCCTCATATCTCCCAAATTCCCAAATTAAAGTCGTCCTTTCTGTGCCAATGAAAATTAAACATTCAGGATGGATGGCCAGATAGTATACCTAATTGATTACTAGATTGCAAAAATCATGTTCATTTACAGGTGTGATTGTTTGAATTGAGAAAATATAGTAAAAAGGTTGTGAACTGTTCCCTTGAGGCAGCATTTCTCGTTTAATTCTAACATTAAATTCTGTTTATGCATATGTGTATGTGTGGTTAAGAAGCTGCATATTTTCAGTTGATCACTAGATCAACGAGAAAACATAACGCATAATACAAGGGAACGTTTTTAATAGGTACGGTAATATTAATAACTTAGTCTTTGCCCTTATTTTTGATAATTTTTAATCCGTTCCTAACAGAATAAACATAATTGGTACACATTAAGTAGGTACCTACCTTAACATGAATAGAATGCTAATAATCTCGCACCTTTCAAAGAAGGACAATGTATAGAACCATGTTAGTATGCGTAGTACCTACTTAAGTCCTTATTCTACAATACACAATGGAGGATAACAGTGACGGGCTTTCCATACATGTGAAAAAGCACAGCGTGCTTATTAAAATTTCAAAATATCAATGTATTACTGCAAAATTTCTTGGACCTTTCTAACACTAGATACGACAGTATCCGAACTAATATAATATTTACATTGAATTGACATCTTACATTTTTATCCCTCTTCTAATAATTAGCATCGGATTTTTATATTCACTGTATTATCATTTTTTTTTAAATGATGTAGGTATCTGGGTTTTGTTTGTTATAAACCCAAATACAACCTTATACACCATTCACAGTAAGCTTCTAAAAGCTTGTGTCGTGAAAGGGGAGTTTGCCGGCACCTGGTATCGAACCACGGACCCCTTGTTCACGAGGCCGAGACGTAGATATAACGTTAGTTTTTGTTAGTCTTATCTGTGTTAAGTTACTCGCCTCTGATATCAGCGGTTAGGTTGCTAATTTGGCATACAATAAGAATGAAATAAATACATTTAATATTCATTACATAAACACGATCAACATAAATGTCCAGTCCTGCCACTGGAGTTTATATAAGGTAGCGTGTACCGTACAAACAAAATCCTAATAATATATTACTAACAACGATTTCCTTTGTAAAAATTAAAATAATTTAATTAGCCAATTAACCCTCGGTGTCCGCAAAACATTAACTTACTTACCTACTTGATATAAAATGTTAAGGATTTCTACATATATAACAGATTAAACAAAATTGGTTAATGTTTAAATAATTATATGTCATTTAATATATAATTATATAGGTACTTAATATAAACGGCCCAACTATAGTTCGAACTATAGTTATACCCGGCTTTGCTCTGGTAATAAATATTATAAAATTGATAACACAATAAACAACTTTCCTGTGAGAAAAAAACCTTGTCATAAATCTTGAGAATAAAATAATAATAAATAGTACTTGACATTCGCGCTTCCTCACACCCCTCATTAAGAGAGATACATCCTTTTCGTCATCCAAACGCTTCACATATCAAACCATCTTAACTTATATTCACACGCATTCTATCCACAACACTCCTCTTCCGTCCATTTAGTCTCCTTATATCGTTTAACCAACCATTTTTTAATTAGAAATAATAACGTACTATTTTTGACAATTTATAAAGATTGAGATAATTATACTTAAATGTATGTTTATGGATCAACCACTTGTCCAAAAGTGATCAAGTAACTGAAGGAGACACATCGATCACCCGAAAAGCGTAGAAATCTGGATCGATCAGGTAAATATGCATATTTAACTTTTTATACCTGAAGCATGTCAAAAGAAAAAGATTTGTTTTAAGTATTATTGTACTTGTCTGGCCTCAATAAGTTATTAATAAAGGATATAATAATAAACATAAATGTATTTGAACGGAATTAAATATTTACGTGAGGTTATATCGCGTTTCGGGTAGAATTTGATTCAATTATTGAAAATGTTTGAAGTACGATTTAACCAATTATTTAATTAGAAAGGTATACAATGAACACCGGTTTAAAGGAAGTTATTGTTCAAGCACTTATTACCTATATAGAGAAGGGATGTTTCGCTCTTCGATGAAAGTCTGTTCAGCGATGGAAAATTAGTACGCAGCCGGTTATATTTTACTTCTTACTTACCAAATGAAAAATGCACGTACGTTTGTTAGTTTTTGGATAAACTCTGGAATGGGCAATTTTAGTATTTTACAAATTAGAAAATTTTGAAAAAATTAAGTGAAAACTAGTGATTTTTTTTTAGTTTTTCTCAATTAATTATTTCTTGTGGCTTACACATGGTTAATATTCTCAACAGTCGAAAGAAATAATATGATTAGATCTAATCCCTTCTTACGGGTTGCATAACTACAAAAATTATAATTATTATCATATCATAAATCACAATGTTGTTAATAACTAAAATACCTTGTAGATGTAGTTTTGAATAACAATGATGATTTCTTGAATGGCTTGTTGCATTTCAAGAACATCAAGGACAACAAACAGGAATAGTAAAAAAATAAGTTGCTTATCGGAGACCAAGGAATATTACTCAGATCGTGAGAAGAGTATTATCGAGTTGGATAAACGATGTTGCAAGATATGATGATCTTGCATATGATATCAACTGGATACAGACGGCCCAGTAGGGTTACTCTTGACAAAATCTAAATACGATCTTTATCTTAATCCTACGACGCACGAAGTGACTATTAGTCGGAAATGCGTGCATACCAATCTCGCGGTAGCGGTTGCGCGGTATTTTTGACCATAGTTCTTTCGCGCGTCGTATGACTAAGATCAAGACTAGATTAAGATCGTATTTAGATTGTGTCAAGAGTAGCCCTGCAGGACTGGACAACAAAGTGAAATATGGAGAAGAAAGCCTTACTTCAATTTAATTGAACGAAAAAAGGGCTGGAAAGAGGAAGAAAATTCAAACTTGCTTGACCGATTGATGAATAAATTATAATATGATGGATATTTTTCGTAAATTTAATTTTTTTCTAATTTGATTTACAGGGTTACTCTTGACGCAATCTTTATACGATCATGATCTTGTCTTGATCTTAATCGTACAAAGGGCGATGGGACTATAGTTTAAGTATTGCGCAACCGCTATCGCGAGATTGTTAGCTGCAAGTAGCAGCTAACAATCTCAGATAAAAATATATTTACTTCGCGCGTCGTGGGATTAAAATCAAGACATGATTAAGATCGTATTTAGATTGTGTCAAGAGTAACCCTGCTGATGCCAGGCATTCGAGTGTAAACTAATACATTCATTTAGGTGTATTAAGTGTGTGGAGTAGCTAGGTAAAGTAAATACATACTGGAAATATTAAATCCCGTGGAGGATTCTCAAGGAACAGGAAAGAGTAAAACTTTGGACATATTATGTTTGTTACTTTGTTACGATTATAAAACTGAAACTCACCATTGGTCATTGCTTATGAAAATATAATATGAACGCAATTTTATAAAAAAAGTATTTTCATTCTGAATCATTTGTAACCCTTTGTAATTCTCATGAGAACATAATATTATATTCTAAATTTCTGAATCTGTGGATTTTCAGAATAAAATTGGTCTACCACTCCTTTTTGTAAGTTTATGTGTCATTTAATTGTAGGTATACGTTTAACAAAATATATTGAATATTTTCGATTAAGCGATGCGGTGTGCCACCTATTTGGTATATTCAATTTTTACATAGTACAAAGATGATAAACTGTATATTTATTACACGCAGATAGTCCACTAGCAACTTCACTTATGGGAGAGGCGTTATGTGATTATAGATATTTATATGATATTCCTATTTAATTTATTCATAAATGATGTAATGAACGTGTTCACTGATGTGGAGGTTCTTTTGTATGCCGATGACCTCAAGATATTTAAAGCAATTAGTGATGAAAGTGACAGCCGTATTCTTCAGGAGAATCTGAATAGATTTTATGATTGGTGTACGAATAACAGATTAACACTCAATGCAAAAAAATGTCACGTAATGCGTTTTTATCGAATAAAGAGTCCAATAGTGTACGAGTATAAACTTGATGGTGCCTTGCTGGAGTCCGTGGATGAAGTTCGCGATTTGGGTGTCGTTTTTGATCGTCGTCTTAGTTTCATCAGCCACACTAACATCACTTGTAATAAAGCTATGAGGCTTTTGGGATTTTTATTAAGAGTGTGTCAGCAATTCTCCCACATACACACTTTGAAATTGTTGTATGTTTCTCTGGTACGTAGTGTCTTGGAGTACTGTTCATCAGTCTGGTCTCCGTGTTTCCAGGTTCACATTAATAGCCTGAATAGGGTTGAACGAAAATTTCTGCAACATATAAATTTTAGACTGGGAATACCCAGAGAACATTTGAACTACAATTTTCTTTTAAATTCTTTGAATTTATTGCAGATATCAGAGAGAAGAAAATTAACCGATTTAATGACTCTGTTCAAGTTAATAAATGGTTTTATTTACTGCCCAGATCTATTGCATAAGATAAATTTTCATGCACCATTGAGAGTTACTCGACAATCCTTACCATTTTATGTTGATGACTCGACCACTACGTATGGTCAGAATTCATCTCTAAAAAGAGTTCAGCGTTTGGGAAATGAATTTGCTGAAGGGGTTGACATATTTCACTCATCATTAGTCCAATATAAATCACATGTGACAGAAGCCATGTTGAGAGTCCAGAGGATGTGAATTTGCAAGTGTGAATTGCTGTAGTGTTCGGTGATATGGATTGTTCTGTGATGTCGTTTTTATTGTTAGCTATGATTGATCCATCTTCTTGTATCCAGTCTGTCTTGTTATTTTTATTGGTAACTATAATTGATGATAGTTTACACGTGTTTTAAATTTTGAATTTCATGTCTGACATTGAATTTGTTTGTGTTGTGGTTTTAAATTAAAAAAAATTAAATTCTGTAATTTTATTTTTAAATTTTAATATCTTTTATATAATTTCTATTACATTGTCTTTTATATGTTTTTATATCATTGAGATTTGAGTGTGTTTGTGTTGTGTTTTCAATTTTATTGTTGTGGAAATTGTTTATGTATATGTATCATGTAATAAGGGCTTTTTGCCGTAGAATGAATAAATAAATAAATAAATAAATTAGAGTTAACTATATTTTTATTTAAAAAGTTAATTATACTCGAAATTGATGAAAGAGGGGCTCGTCCAGGAGTTAACGGGAATAGGTTGAGCTTAAAAAACATTTTAAAGGGTTTTTAGAGAAACAAATTTCAACAAACAACATACATGCCATCTGTCGTGTGATGCACCTGAATCAAAATATTTTTACGTTGATGACTGCTTATCAGTGTGTGTGTTCTCGTTACACATTATTATTATTATTATTACATGATGCTAGGTATATAGGTACATACTAGGTATATCTCCTGGGATTTTCCCCACTTAATGATGGCTTTGTGTAATTAATTATTCGCCATTTTATGGGACGAGCCCTTGCTATCTACATACCTACGTAGTACTATGAACAAACTGGTCCGCCTTTGATAACGTCGAGTCATGCCGATGTCAATTATTATTATTATTAGTATTATTACTAGCTTTAGACTCCCCATAGCTAAGAAAATATTTTTGAAATGCAAAATTTAATTTTATCAAAGTGCTACACTTTTGCAAACCATACAAAATAATTTATCTATATCTATATTCTATCATTGCCCTCACACAGTACCCCAAGTGGGGTAGGCAGAGAGAACGAAACGCTATATGGATCTTCACATACTTCATTCGCTTCTTCTATATTCATACAATTTCTTATACAAGCGCGTCAATTTCTCTTACTTAACATACGTTCGTTCTTTAGAATTTGATCTACATGATCTTGAACGCCTGGGCATCCTCACAAAAGAAATAAACAAATATGTTTTTTACATTTTTTGGCGATAAAAAAAAATACATAACAATACATGTACATAAAAAACCACAAAAATATAAATTTTAAGCAATTTCAAAACATAACCCAAACACACAAGCTCGTGCTTAATAGATTAGAGTTCGAATACTGACGTATTAATTTCTTTCTTTCATACCAAATAAAGGTGTCTATAACATAGATTTATATGTACTACGAAGTAATATAATTCTATGGTCTATAAAGCGTTTAATATAACTTTTCTTTAACAAAAACACATACATACATGTACATATGAACATCGATAGATATTGATATAATTCGTTCCGTATACGGTTCTATGCATCTACTAAGATAATTCCTTTTTTTGTCCGTTATAATATTCCAAGCACCTACTCTTCATTTTGATCCTGAATTCACACATGCAAGGAATTTTAAGAAGGTAGGTACCTTTATATGTAAATTAATAACTATCCATTAACTCGTATGTACCTAATTTGAACAAATCGTAGATTATCAGTGTAATGAATAATTTTTAAGCACTTTTTCATATAACTTTTCCTTGGTCCTAAGTGTTGTTAATTTTTATATTTCTCAATTTACTAACTAAAAACACGAGCTTGTGTGTTTGGGTTATGTTTTGAAATTGCTTTAATCACCTGTAAATTAGTGGATGTTCTCGAGAAGAATTAACTAATAAGGTCATATATGTTATATAATACAGCCCTTAAAGCTACCCACAATGACAACTTTGGTGTGGACAAAATTTGTTAAGTGTAGAATTTCGGATAAATGGAAGTCCCCAGACTTCTGCGATATCCGGGTGGACGGTGGGTGTCCTTCAATATTATAGTACAAAATAAACAAAAGTTTGGGAAAATTAGAAGAAAATATGAAGGCAAGAAGAAGGGATAATAATAATAACAATTAATGTAATTTCAAAGTCAAAAGAAAAATGTGAAGGTATAGCTGGTGTAGCTGAGTATAGTATAGTGTGATGAGATAGTGTGTCTGTCTTGTACGTTGCATAGTGCATTTTTCAAATTACTTCAGTTTCAGCCATCGTGTGAAAGTATTCAGGTGTTCATTGCACGTTAATTAAAATTTATTCTTAGATATGAATTTAAACACGTTTTTTTCTTTTTGAATTTTTCATTCTATTACCGTTTTCACGTAATGCATATTATGATTATTAAATTTTCATTGTCTGACGTAAAGTAATAGGAAACTTATGAAAAATTGTATGAAATGTTATATTAATAATATATAAAATGTACCTACTTCCAAATACTTTAATTGAAATGTGCGTACGTGTTATAAATTTTTTTTTTTAAATATTGTGTAAATTATTAAATATTATAATGTAAAATATTAAATATTGGGTTTATAACAAAACCCAGATATATCTTTTTTAAAAAAAAAAAAAAAAAAAAAAAAAAAAAAAAAAAAAAAAAAAAAAAAAAAAAAAAAAAAAAAAAAAAAAAAAAAAAAAATTTCTATTATGAAAAAAATGCATCATATTATTCTTGAGTTGGTTCTTAACAAATTTCTTTGTATCAAAACAATAGACTGGACATCATGACTAAAATGAGCTCTTCCATATGACTCAAAGTATCTCGATTCTCACCCATGAAGGTAGTTCATATAATGAGACCGGACGTCCTAGACTAGAATGGGTTTTGAGCTGAGCATGTGTAATGTATAAGAGCATTATCTATTTCATGTTGATCTCTAACTTTCAGTAATGAGGAGTGGTCATAAGGTTATATCGTTATAGAAACTTGAACAAGTTTCAAACTAAGTTTAACCTCAAACTATGGATAATATATGTACGTATTACGTAGTTATGCATAAGTGTGTGTATCCAAACAAACTTGCTTAGCATTAAATATATTAAACTCCACGAGTACAAATCTTGCAAGTACTCGCATTATAACTAGAAAACTAATTATATTCAATGCAATACATGGATATAATACAATAAATATGCATTAGTTAAAAAATATATCTTTACGTATAGTTACACTGACGGCAAGTAAATAATATCTGATGAATAAGATAAATTCGTGAAAATCTTTGTATATACGCAATTTTATGATGAATATAAAAAAAATAATGCCATATAAAAAATCATATTTTTATGCTGAAAAATACGATTTTTTGTGACAACTTAGCAGTAATTTTAAATTTTGTTTCATCCAATGTAAGTTGATTTCCAAGAAGGCTTTTTGTGATGGATTAGAAGAAAATCTTTCAAAATTGGGTAAAATATACAATTAATATACTATAATTTTAAGTCTCAAATTTATGTTTATTAGATTGGTAAAAAAGGGATCTTAATCGGTTTGCTCATTGTTGTCTTTTAATGTTTGTACTAATTGTTTCAACTGTCTGAATAAATAAAATAAAAACAAAAAAAATAATGGTTAAAATATACGATTACTATACTATAACATCATGTTGTGTATAGGTGAAATATGCAATATTCTATAAAATAGCCAAAATATACAATTGCATATAATCCATTCTCTAAAATTATAACTACGAGTGTGCTCTTTATTCGTATTATACATAAGCGCACTTCAGTAATTATGGAAATCTTCATGCAAACTTGTACTAGATTTTCTACGTGTGTAGTACTTTTAACTTGCATATTGTAAGATGTATCTGTATACAATATTATGATTCTATTATGATTAAGAAAACGTGATTAAGAAGTGTGTTGATGTGTTTGGTTTCACAGAATGGATGAATAAAATTGTTTTTTTTTCTTTTCTCTAGTCTAGTGCAGTTCTTACACTCTTTTCTATGAGTTTTCAAGTATCCTTTAAATGGTGGGTATCGACAGAATATTACGAATAAGTCAGTAAGCATCTTTAATTCTGCACGAGGTATGCCATCTGAATATTATAATTTTTATTGGCATGTGAAAGAAAATCTTTTGCAAGTCCTCTAGTCACCCGTCGTAAGAAATTAAGACCATTTATTAGATTTTTTTGTCTTTTCATAGTTGCTATTGACAGACAGATACTCTCGGATTGAAGCTGGAATTAATCAATAATATATTTTCAAAGTAATTTCCAAGATATCAAACTCTTAGAAATAAAATGGAAACCATTCATGTCAGACTTTTTCATTCTCATATAAAATCCAATATTTTACTGTCTCATACTGAATGAAAATATAAAATCCACATTAAAAAACGGTCACCATTGTGATTATCATTGATGTATGTAGCCCTTTAAAAAGGTTGAAGCAAATCTCAGATGAAACTGATAAGTCACAAGTTAAAAAGAGATGTCTATCTAGTTATCACCTCCGGGCTAAAGGATATTAAATGTAACGATTCGTCTAGATCTGAAATTATTTTTACAAATCCATTCAATTCACTTTTTGACGTTTGTTTTTTTTTTAAAAGTCTATCCAAACTTCGACCATTCAGTGACACATATTTTCATGACATTTTTGACTTTCTGATATAGTAGTAACCAGAACATTTTATGAGGAAAAATATTAAAAAAATAATTTTTTTATAAAATGTAATAATTATTTTAGACTTTTCAAAAAAAAACCTATTCCATAAATGTCTATGTATCCATCGGAAAGTAATGCGAACAATGAAAAGAGTTTATTTGAATTAAATAAAACATTTCGAGTATTTTTACAAGCTGGTGTATTTGTGCTGTAATCCTAAGTTAAGCATGAAATTGAAGTTAAAAGTATGGAATACATTTAGTTGGAAAGCAGTTCGTTTATGCACAAGATGTGGTCAAGCTCTTATATCGTATTCAAGGTACAATACTCCATAATGGGGAAATGTACGAATGCTTCCGTGGAAGTGGTCATAATACGAATGGTACGTAGTAAAGTTTCACATGTTTTATATTCATTAAAATACTGTGGACTACATAATAATGCTGGAATAGTGTAAGTAGTTGTTGATACGAGTCTTTGCAACAGAAAGAACTCGAAATGGACTAGAGCTCTTGAGACCTTAAAAGGAATAGAGTGAACACAACAATGGATATTTTCAATACAAACCGGACAAGAGTTCTTCAAAATGATTTCACATCATATACACACATTTCACAACAAAATTCTTTGAAAAGGTTTCTTTTTGCACATTGCCTTTGATTGCAATGTTCAAAGATTTTCAGCGAGAGAGAAAAATAAGGGTATATACCTTTGAAATACTTATCTAGATCCTTAGGGCGAAGAAGAAGCCTACAAGCGTGAAAAAGGTTGTTTATTTATTCTTGAAAACATCAAACAATTGTCACTGAGATCTCTAAAGGTGAAAAAAGGAAATTGGCTATATGTAGGTATATGTTGGAATGAACACAGTTAAATTTGCCGGGACTCCTAAAAATCAAATGCGAGTTAAACTTCACTCGAATTCAATGCTTTAATAATATCAATGATTATATGCAGCGCTTTATTAAATTATTTCCATGTTAAAAAGAAGTGAGTATTTAGTAAATAGTAGATCTATAAGTAAATCTCAATAATATACACATTTTGAATAATCAGAGTAACTTCTAGTACCGGCATTGTGTTGTTCCATACACATTGTTATGCAAAGTATCTTCTCGTATTTCCTCTTGTTAGGTGCATTCAGATTACTGATGCTCTCAATATACGAGTATATTGCATTTTCGTATGTCTTCTAAAAACGTTGAATAAGTGGTATGGAAGTTTGATATAATAAGAAGAACATCAAAGAGGAATTTATTTTGAAAACGTTTGTACAAAATTAAATTTAGACAATATGGTGGAGACAGAGAGTTTATGATATTCACTGCTTGTCAAATCCTTTTCCATATTAGGGGATCTTCATATATTGTCTTGTGGAAATTTTGCTGGTTCTGAGTCTCGGCTTATGCGACGATCTGCATAATTTTCAACTAAGTTTCTTGGGTCTTCGGGCTGTTTGCTGCTTTTCTTTAATACTTTCTGTGGAAAAAAGGAAGCTCTGGTTTGAAAATCCCGGATTAAGTTAATGTACCCTTGTTCCTAAGACTATCCACTTTGAATAAATTTTTGTAAAACGATGAGTACCTCCGGAGTATATACGTACCTACTTAGTGTCCGATGAGTATAACTAATGTACTCTAACTTACCTTTTATTTTTCTAACAAAAAAAACACTTTGTTTTATTTTCTTTTATAAAATAGATGCCAACAAATATTCTTCTTTCGGTGTCGTGTCAGGTCTCTTCTACTTTGACAGAAGATGTCTCTGAGAAACCCGAAATTGCTCCTCAACGCTTTTTATTCGTACTCCAGAAAAAATAATTTGTATTTTTTGCAAATCATCATCATCATCATCATCGCCCTCAACGCTCCTTTCGGGAGCACAGGGCAGAAACCAGCCTCCTCCATTCAGAGCGTCTCTGTGCCAATTGCGTCACCTCTTCCCACGACATTCCTTGCGCTCTGATATCGTTGTCATAGGAACGGTGTATTGTGAAAGAGGGACGCCCGGGCCTACGGAACCCCTGCGGACGGTTTTTTGCAAATATTACTGATTTATATATTTGCAGATTTTTTGCAAATATTACTGATTTATATATTTTTTAATGAAACTTATTGCCAAACAGTGGTTATTTAACTAAAATTAAAAAAAATATTTTCACAAATTATCAATTAAATAAGTTGAATATTTGATAATTCTACATTATATATAATGAGTTACAATCTATTGGATTAGTCTGCAACGAGTTTGGTTTTTCTTCTCCATTCGTCCCTATTCTCAGCCAGTCTTATCAGCTCCACGTATGAGCCACAGTTCATGTCCCTTTTCAGTTGGTCCATATATGCGTATCTTGGTCGGCCTCTGCTATTTGTCCCCTCGGTCTTACCCTCCGCGATGGCGATGAGTAGTCCTGGGTGCCTAATATTGTGGCCAATCCAGTTAGCTCGTTGTTGGCTGTCTCTTAAGGAGTTGCCTTTTTTCGCCTACCTATTCTACATTAGTTGCTGATTCTCTTAAGGAGTTGCCTTTTTTCGCCTACCTATTCTACATTAGTTGCAACCAAACGCCTTTGGTCAATAATATTTAGTAGGTATACGAAGTTTGATTTCAAAAATATGAAAAGACGCACATAGTGTAATGAAGCAAAAATAAATCCACGATAGATATATAAATTTATTTTTGACTAAAATTATTTAATTTATCATTAATTAAATGAATTGACTATTGAAAAGTAGCTATTAAAAAAACTGTGATCAAAAATGTTTTAATATAGAAAACTTTCTTTCCATGAATGACTTTTCCATTCACCTTGAAAATATGCTTTGATAAGCTCTCGAGAGATGGCACTGCTGTGTAGATTTTCAACAATATTTCAGAATATACTTCTTATAGAAATAATATTATGTACCTACCTAAATCAACTTATAATGAGCAGCATTTCCCGCAGGAGGATCAGTCAGGCAATTGTTCAATGGTCGTGTTTTCAATAAGAGCAATCACGTATCTTAACTAGTTTTACTGAGGAATAAACAATATTGGAGAATTTGGTGACACGAACATTACTTTATAAAGTTTTATATTAGTTTTTACTGCATACTTTAAGGCAAATAACCCGAAAAAGAGTGAGTCTTTTAGGCGATCACTCATTAATTTTGTTGATCATTTATAATATCCGCGCATTTCCTACGATTAGGGTAACTAGCGGACAAACTGCAACTAATAAAAATGCAATTACTATTCACCACGCCTATAAAACTTAAGTGGTTAAAATCATCAAAATGATAATAAATTGGAAATAAGTTATTAATATAGTATTAAATACACTCAAATACGTAGCTATGTAGGTACATTAGTGATGTAACAAATATTCGTGATTGCAGATTTCAAAGTATTCGCAGAAAATATGCGAATATTATTTTGGTAATAAAGTATCGGACATTCGGTTAAAGTACCGGATACTTACCCGGTACAGTGTAGAAAAAGGTACTGCAAGAAAATATTCTTTAAGAAAATCGAGGAGTTTTGAAATTCCTATACCATTTTGAAAATTCGTCAACGGAGGGGTAGTTTTAATGTTTGAGCAATTGTAGAAATTTAAGCATGCCAATTTGTCGGCAACAAATATTCGCTCATTCGTTACATCACTAATGTACATTACTCATAGAAACAGAATAGTATTGAATATTATCATCGTTTATTTTGTAAACATTACTCGTGAAGTGGGTTGCGGATAGAAATCGAACCACAAACCACTCGTGTAAAACGCTGAGATTGTTTAATGTGTATAGCGATGGGTACGTAAATAACAAACAGTTGACATTGTTTTATAAATACAAACACTACATAGCTCGTTATTGTTTTAGTATTTACCGAGATAGTGCGTGACGACTATTGTTATATCTTTGCGTATCTTTTCATTCTATAAAATTTCGCGTCGCTGACTAGTTTCCAACCAGAATCAAATTATTCACTGTATCGGTGTATAGGTAGTAGGATTTCATAGCGAAATAAATAAAACATATGTTTTGTTCCATTGTTTATTTAACGAGAGAGACGTCTTTCGTCTTGTTAGGACATTGTCAATAAATAAATAGTGGAATAAAACATTTTTTTTACTTTATTTCAGAAACAAATTATATGCTTATAATTTTAATGAAGTGCCTTTAATGAAAATAAAAATGAGACAATGTATCTAACGATTTCTTATCAGAAAACTAGTTTTTGAAAGCACTCTTTCATTACTAAAGAATACAGATTTCATATCTAATACACATATCATTGAAATACATTTTCAAAGGTTGTCCCAACCGTTATTGATTCATTATGTCTCGATGAAGTTAATTTTTTTAGGTAGCCACTGTTAGAGTCTCAGTTGTATATTGTGTACATTTTTATCACAGAAGTTTGCAAAACCGTTTGATAAATTGCTATATTGCAAATTTGCCTGTCAAGATTAGTTAAGGTTGATGACATTTTGGAGAAACAAGTGAATAACGAAATGCTAATGTGGCGCAAAGGTGCATACTGCAATGTTAACTGTTGAAAAACTGCCTGAAGGATTCAAAGATGAAGAAAAACGCAATGTAAAATGTTATTCAAAAGGCACAATATTAATGCAGTATTGTATTTCAAAAACAAGAACTTTATAGAAAAAAAATGCAGGGTAGATAATTTTTCCTTGATATTTTAATCTAACTAATATCTGGCGAAAACTTCGCAGTGTAAAGAGAGTTTTATTGTAAGTGACAAAGACAACCCTTGAAATGTAAAGAGGATGGGAAATGAAACTTATGTTAGCGGAAATAGTAAGATATATTTTGTACATAGTCAGTAGTAGGTAGGTACATATGGAGTTTGTTCAGCGAAAAGTTAATTATCATAGAAGTAACGTCACAATACATGCTACAAACTATTCTCCTAAGTAACGTACTTATATGTAAAGGAAATAACAGAACCTATATTCCTAGTATTGTAATGTTTTCTAAAGAACATGATGATTTGTATGTAGGTGTGTTAACTATCAGTAGTAGTCTATGTTTCATATTGTTATGATCAAAGTATTATCTCAGAAATGTAATAATTATTTTACATACATCTTCTACTCTTTACATGTACTCATTAATATTTGGTTGATGAGTAGGAACACACCCTTTATTAAAATCGCCTTTCAATGTTCGACCCGGGAACACAGAGCGGCAACGTCAGCTTCCGGCATTCAGAGTCCCCTTGCGCTTATGGAGTAACCTCTTCTTACGACATATCTAGCGCTCCGATGTCTTGGATGAGAGAAAAGTGCTCTCTTTGAAATCTTGGAAATTCTTATAACATGATCTAGTCAGGTGCATTATCTGTTTTGATAATAAAGTTGTTGAGTGCATCTATGGTTCGGAATCCTGGTGTAAGACAGAAGTCTTTGTTGGTTTTTTTTATAGGACTGACTTTGTAGGACTTCTATCATCCGAGATCTAAAGAAACTAAATGACTGGCATTCCATTGTTCAAGATAGAAAGACTTGGAGATCTACTGTTTTGAACGCAAAAGGTCCTGCAAAGTCTTTTCGGCCAACGAAAGTACATAAGTAAGTACATTGGCGCATAATATCAGCACCATGCGTATAATAACAAATCAAAAATGTTTTACTTACTTTACTTTTCGTATGGCCCGGTGTTGATAAATCTTAACCCATGTGGGCTGCGTCGTGTCCTCTACAGTCTTGGCTCCAGTGCTGAGAGCCAGTACACCGCCTCCGGTCCTGCTTTATGGATGTCCTGCAGATCCCCGCTGAATTTTTTGATGTATTAAAGTGAAAGAAAACTATTAACTTCCTTTTACAGGAAACATAAAGATTGTTTTAGAAACGAATAAATGTTTTATTTTATTCCAGGTTCCGCGGAAAGAACGGTAGTATTAAGTTTTCTTTGTAAAGAACTTAGTAAAATTCGTTCCAATAAAACAGGATAAATGACTATGTTCAAGTTCTTGGAAAGCTTTATTATTGCTGTCTTCTAAAAGAATGCGTAAATGTAAACGAAAATATGTAGACGTTTTATTATTTTGTCGCTTGCTTTGTTTATTTTCTCACTATTTTGTCTTGTTTATTACAAAAGTAAATATATTTTTTAGACGGTCATCATGCCGTAGGTAATTCGTGTAACAAAAATCTCTAAAAGATATCACTTCGCCTTTATTTTTACAAATCCTTAAACATTTATACAATCTCTCTGGCATACCTATCATAATATAAAACCATCTCCAGGAAGATAGAAGTATAAGTTTGTGTTGGAAAAGGAATCTCCCTTGACGGCTTTAATCCCCTTTTTGGGAAGTGTAACGATGTAGTTCGTAAGCAGAAATTCTGCGAAGAGAGATCTATTATTTCTTGAATAATGAAACTCTGTTATAATATGATCTACTTACTACGTGGAGGTAAATGTTGCTAAAACATATTATTGTTATGCTTACAGAAGAACTGTCTTTGAAAAATAATTTTGTATTTTATATGGAAGTACCTTGAAGCTAAAAGTGTTCTAACCTTTTATTATATTAACCTGATCATGAGAGCAGGCTAACAAAATAAAAGCAAAGCCTCTACGTAAACAAAATAAATAAATAAATTATACTGCTATGTTTATTTTTCAATAACATTTATATAGCGTTGGTAAAAGAACTATTTATAATGAAAGACAGAGAAGAACTAGCGGTCTTTTTGTCCAATTATTTTTGTGTGTTATATATATTTCTAACATAATATGATTCAGACGCTATTTTCAGGTATACCTTATCGAATACATAGATCTTAGTACAGTGAATTGGTAGATATTTCCACTGCTGTTTTATACTTTCCATAACATCTGATATCCAACATCTCCCCAAAGACAATTATTATTTGAATATAATATGAAGTACCTACATTACTCTCAGCACTGTTCTTTACAGGATCATTCCTGTAACACTTCCTGACTCGCAACAAATATTCTTCATAAAAATTGTATGTTAGCATGTTTAAAATAAAATATTTAAGAATAATTATTATTGGATACATAATAATAATAATAACATATTCTCTGAAAGCTATTGCATGTTTTAGCAATATCCGCAACCAACTAGCGATGCGAGAAATATTTGAAAGTATACAAAAACAAGGAATATGGGTGCTAACATCCCCTTCCACAAGAAAAAATGCATATCAAAAAATAATACGTATCCAATTTCATTTATGTGAATATGGGATGTAGGTAGTTTAATACAATATTTTCGATTCATTAGGTCATTCGACGTTAAATGTTTCCTCGTCTCATGTATATGTACGTTGAGTTCAGTAGGGGATGTTCCCTTCAGTCCTTATGTTCTCCTGTTCTCCCTACTCCCTCCCTAACCCTAAAGGGGATGATGCGAGCTTCCTAAGCCATTACATGGTTCAGAGATCTTTATATCATTACTTGCTTATACTCTTTCTCATACACAAATGATTCAAAATATTAGTCACTGTTATTTTGTTTCCAATATCAACTTCTTCAACTTATTGCAGATTTCATACGAGTTATGTATGATACAGGTATTTGATAGCTGTATTAAAAAAGTGGGTATATTTTATTTCCATCTATTTGTTCCCATATACCTACATTGTTTATGCAAAATTAAGTTAAATAAATAAAATGGATGCTTATTAAAAATATGGAATTCATTTATACTTAACATGAACAAAATAAAACTATTTCCAAAAGTGCATTAAAAACGTATACGAAAGAGAAGTTTCCTAAAGAAAACATAGCTTGGATTCAGTATAGGATGCTAAATTTGATAAATAATCGTTTTGAATAGTCAAAGTTATTAGAATTGTGCATTCCAAAATAAAAAAAATATTAGAAAAACTTTATGTACCATTTTAATTTCAATCTTTTGATCAAAAGTTTGTGTAAAAATAACAATCACTGTTCTAAAGGTTATTATTCTTTATTTATTTTCAGTTCTTCTCCTATCTTAACATCTTCCCTTGTATGAACGATATCTCCGGCTCAATGGCCGTCCTTGTTGCATACTATATGACGGTGAAAATGAATTTTAACAATTTATGATGTACATGATTCTAAAAAACGTGAATACATTTTTTATATTTAATAATACGTGATGGCGTCTGTATTATATAACACATTATTTATAGGAAAATGTATTGATCCATTTATGTACATAGGAACTTTATAAATACTCATCATCGCCGTCAACGCTCCTCTCGGGAGCACAGGGCAGAAACCAGTCTCCTCCATTCAGAGCGTCTCTGTGCCAATTGCGTCACCTCTTTCCACGACATTCCTTGCGCTCTGATATCGTTGTCATAGGAACGGTGTATTGTGAAAGAGGGACGCCCGGGCCGACGGAACCCCTGCGGACGGAAAAACAGTGCTCTTTTTGGCCAACTATCATTAGGCATTCTCAAAACATGTCCCAGCCAGGACCATCGTCTCTCCTGTATTACGGAGATTACAGGTCTCTGCTGGGTGCGCCGGCGCACAGCATCATTTGTAACATGTTCATACCACTTGACATCCAAAATCCTTCTAAGACACCTGTTTTCAAAGCTTAGTATCTTCCGCTCCTGAGTTAAGTGCCAAGACTCACAGCCATATAGAAGGATTGGGATGATGCACGCATTGAACAAGCGACATTTCGTCCTGATGCTGAGTCCAGACGCCTTCCAAACTTTATTCATGTTATTGAAAGCCCCACTAGCTGCCCCTATGCGGATTGGTAATTCCGACCGGAGATCACCCTCTGGCGTTATGGTTGCTCCCAGGTACCTGAATTTGCTAACCTGAGATACTTGGGAATTACCAACCATTAGTGGGGTGTGAGTACTCGTGCATGTACTATTACATATGTACTCCGTTTTACCAGCGTTGATACGAAGGCCAAGGCGCAAGGAATTTTCATAAAGAGCATTAGCGTTGTACTGTAATCCGTCCACAGATGTATCAAAAAGGGCTAGATCATCCGCATATTCAAGATCATGCAGCACTCCCACAGACGTCTCACTGTTTTCACGCTGTGATAAAGGCACACCGCCAGGGCCCAGAATAGATTTTCTGAGCAGGTAGTCCATAATTATGGCAAAGATAAAAGGTGCCAATACACAGCCCTGCCGGACTCCAGTGGTGATCCTGAAGGTGTCAGTTGCATATATACTACATTATGAATAACTAGATATAGTTATTCATAACTACATTCTTTATTGTACATTGATTACAAATAGTTTTACACATAAATATGACTAAATCAAATATAATCAATGTTGCTACAGAGAGTGAGTTTGTCGCAGAGGTGCGATTCCTCCCATCTTACCCAATTTTCCTGGTTGTTTTTTATACTTTTAATCGTCTCGTTGATGAATAAAGAAATTTTAGGTTTTGATTTACTAGACCGTTGAGAGACCGTATAAGGAATACGTATGTTCGTTAGGCTCTCAAGGTGGAACAAGTACTCCTGCATATAGAGAGGTCGCAGTTGCGATGGCTGGGTCACGTTCTCCGCATGCCAGAAGACAGACTACCACTTAGATCTTTGGAGGCTGTGGGAGAGGGCAGAAGACCGGTGGGCCGCCCTAGAAGAAGCTGGCAAGGGCAGGTGTCAATCTTGTGTGTTGAAAGGCTTGGTTTGGAGTGGCCAGAGATCCTTGAAGCAGCGGTGGACAGGGATCTCTGGAGGAGGTACCTAGGCGCAATAAGCCCCTGACCCAACTAGGACAAGGGGAAGAAGATGTATGTATGTATGATTTAATATGTGCTCCTGCTTTCATTTCAAGACATTTCAAGGTATTTCATGATTACTCATGTTTACTCATCTTGATAAGGCTGGTCTGTTAATTCGTTTTTACTTCCAGAAAAAAAACCAGACTTCCATATTTTTTGAAAAAATTTTGAGCAACCACTAATATCTACTCATACTTGAATAATAATGGCAGTTGTAAACTTGTATATTTTGAATGTAATAGTCTAAAGTAGGGTTCAAACTAATTTAAAGGTATCAACAAAAATACTTCCAACAGACTACAAAATTTGAAAGACAAACACAATCTAATTTCTAACACCACATATGGCATCACGTTGCTCACATACCAGATTAAGAAAACCTTAGGATATTATCTGTTTACATATATATACATACGTTAGCAAATATTCAGATTATATTTCATTAAGGATTCAGGTTCATATAATATTAGTTTATAACATAATATGGACTAATCACACTTGCTATGTTAATTTCTCTAGGAGAAATATGTACGAGTAATATGTACATAATATGACAAATTTAATTTCTGAAATGACTACTGACGTTATATTCGTAGTTAAGTATGTGAAGCACTTTCAGGCAGATGTTTCAGTGATAATTAAATAATTTAGGATGATATTCCGTTGTAAGTTCTGGAAAATCACAGATACTTGAGATATTATTAGTAATAGTATGTATTATAATGGAAATATGCTTTCTGGACATACATTTATAACATTAGTTACAATGTGTCTTAAGTAAGCTGAAGAGCTATTTCTGATGGAGTCTCAATCTTTATACGAAATCTATTTTTTATCTTCTGCATTCTGCTATCTCTCTTCATATTAACCTATTTTGTACTATCTGCGTATACTTAAAAAAGATCTAAAAATTTACAGAAGTCAAATAGAGTTATGAAAATAAGCTTCCAGTATCAAAGGTCACAAGTTTATTAAAAAAATAATTTTAGAGAGATTTTACACAAATATTTTTAAACATATGAATTTTCAAGATTATCTGCTATTTTGTAACTGTAATTATAATCACAATCTATGATGGATAAAGAGTACACTTTTTTAAGATTAATGTTTAAGATCGCGTCGTAATTAACTCTACCAGTTCTTATTAGGAACTGGTAGATTTAAGAATCCTTATCCATTAGAAAATCAAAAGTTAATTATGCGTGCATTTTCAGTTGTAATTGATATTTCATAGAAATATGTACTTAACATAATGATCAGATACACTGCAGATTTTGTAACAACGATTTTTTATGCACAAGTTGTGGAATCGGTTATTAGTCGATTCGTCGAAAATTGATAAATATAAAACTGTTTTAATAAATTGATATTTAACAAATACTTAAAAAAAGTTTTTTTTTTTTTTTCAACTTAACAAATATTTATATTTTATATTTTTTATATTGATATTTTATTATAGTTAACAATAAACATTTCTTATTCCCCAAACAGCAATGAAATGCTGGTATGAGGGGAGGATGTAATTCTAGAACTCAAGCACCAAATGTCTTCTCACAAAAATTGCTTCTTACATAATTGTCTAAAAAGTAAATCAAAATAATACACAAAATAATTGAGGTTTCATTAGGTGTATGATTTCCTACAACGGACGTATTTGTATTTTCTCAGAGTAAAGTTTAAGCTCACTGTCCACCTTCAAAATTTGGCAAATAATAATACAATCCAATTTCCATTTTCACGCAACAAGACAACCACAATCAAATATGTACGTGAGAAAGATTAACAGTTTATGCAAATGAACAAGTTAATTTTTCATTACCGTATCAAAATTGTCTAACTTATGGTAGTTTAAGTGCTCTTTCTCTCTCATTGTGAGATTTCATTAATTTAAATTCGGTATTTTAGAGACTAGATGAAAATCTGTGCTTTCCAAAATAACTATACTGTTATTTATCACAGGTTAAAATATTCGCAAATTAATTTAAAATGACTTTGTCAATAATTAACACCACATTAGAAACAATAGTTTAAAGCAGTATAAAAGTTTCTGACAGAAACATGTCAGTAATAATTTATCTACTACTACTACTACTACTACTACACCATCACGGCTTACCCCACAAGTGCGGTAGCTAGCATACCAGCTGCATGTAATGAACATAAAAGCCGTCTTCTCTGTGCCAACAAAAGTTAAGACATTAAGAATGGGTGGCAAACCACATCACAG
This sequence comes from Athripsodes cinereus, assembly GCA_947579605.1. Classification (NCBI taxonomy): domain Eukaryota; kingdom Metazoa; phylum Arthropoda; class Insecta; order Trichoptera; family Leptoceridae; genus Athripsodes; species Athripsodes cinereus. The sequence continues at coordinate 9,940,544 of OX388318.1, forward strand.
ATTTTGAGTTGTAAAATGTCTTTATTTATTTTAAACACATGCCTTTTACAGGACACTCGATAACTTACGGAAAATAGTGAGAGACCAATTCTTTGCCGGGTGCTCCATTACATTTACAATATAAATGTATCCATATTTTTTTTTTCATTTGAGAGATATGACAATTCTGAGGACAGACCAGTCGATCGATAGACACTCGTATCAAAGAACATTCCAGAGCACTTAGGAGTTTATCTAATTGTTCGGAGATGGCGGATCATTGCATTAGTCATAATCACAATTTTGATGTGAATAGTGTAAGGGTGCTACATTCAGAAAACCGGTATAGAAAATTAATTGCTTTGGAAACATTGGAAATACATAGAAATATTAAAAATATAGTAAATATTCAAATACCCCATTCATCACCATTGTTGAAACCAATTGTTCATCCACCATTGTCTTAACTACTCCTACTTCCTTACCCCTTCTTTTCTGTTTTTAGGAACCTACATATAAAAAATATTGTTGTTGCATGTGACTTTAAGAATTTTTTTCTTGTAATTAGTTCTCTTGAAAATGTCAAGCTAACTTGACGAAAGCGCTTGAGTAATAATAAATTAATAGTGAAAAGTAAAACAGTGTTTTATTGATATCAAATATGTTGACAATTCTTAATATTTTTGATTCACTTTAAGAACCTATATGATATGGAACCGCCAAAAAAATATTATCTTATAGATTAATGCCTTAAAATTACGTGATACCCTCTAAAAATAATGTTCATGGCACAAATCGTCCCACAATGGACGGAATGCCATAATCTAATAAATAATAATACGGGACCTATATCTTAAGATTGGATAACATTTTTGGTTTTATACGAATAACGTATACGTAATAAGTATTGTATTATTCTCATTGTTACTGTTATTAGTTCAGAGTAGTTTGCCTATTTCTACCAGATAGCATAGACCAAATTATGGAAGTTTCAGAATACAGATATCACCTAAACGTCTTTATTTTAAATATTAAACACTTTCACTAATGGCTATGAGTTTTGAAACTTTGGTTTAAACACTGCTCTTACTCGAATTTGAATGCAAATGAAATAAAGGAGAATGAACGAAAAACGTCTTAATAGAAACAAAGTGGTTATTTTCTATCTTTTCACCTGTCTTTTATTTTTAATGGGTTTAAATACGCCGTCAAGAAGTATTTATTGTCTTCTAACTCAGCATCCGTCCCCTAACCCCTTCCCGATCCCTTTGGAGTGTTAGGTGTGTGGATTGTAGTTTTTTTTTTAATTTTTTTTTTCAAAGTAATTTGTGTGGCTATTTTTTAGATGTTTGTGTTTTTGTTATTATTATTTCTATTTCTGTTTAGTGTTAATGTGACGTGGTTAGATGGAAGAAATCACTATATAGTGATAATCTCGCCACTGCACATCATCACATTTTTTCTTGTGTATATTGCTTTATTTTGTTTGTTATATGAATGATGATGTGCAAGAAGAATAAAATAAATAAATAAATAAATTTATTCCATCAACCATATTCACAAACACAGTCTTACTGCTATTACAATAACTGTTATATTTGTCTGCGACACACTACCTAACTTACAAATAGAGATTATCATTATTCGATTATTTGTCACTGTATTTTACTTCGTCTTTTGAAATCTTAGGGCACAATAATATACAATAACTATGCATGATTAAAAATATTCCCGGCCGCTGTCAATTTTATAAGCACTATTAGAAAGGAAGAGATTTCTTTGATATTTTATGAGAAGAAGTTATGTAGCGAGTAAAAATTTGGTTTTGAAGTATATATCAATTTATCGTATCGTACTCTATCTTTCGTTTTATTACGAGAATGGGTATGAGCTTATAAGAGAATTACTTTCAGTAAATTTCTTGAAGCTGTAACTACAAGAATTTCGATAAAACAATTTCTAAAATTGTATTTTATTATGAAATAAGAGGTAAACATAAAATGGTGTCCGTGGGTTGCATCAAACGAAATTTACTGAGAACTTAGAAAAATATCGTGAAGGTAATACATAATCACAGTCGGTCATTATCCTGTTCCATTTCCTCTGACGTGTATTCTATTTTGTGAGACGTAGAAATTACAAAACTGTATTTTTCGGTCTACTTTAAAAAGGTACGACTCCATAACAATCCCCTTATATGTACCTATTAAGGAAGTAACTTTTGACATATTATTATTATTATTCTTTTTAAGAATCAAAAAGTAACCACAGTTACATAATTAGCAGAGCTGGTCATTAGCAATTAACCGATTGACAAGTTTCGTTAAAACTTTGATTAAAATTGTGATTAATTTTAAATTTGTTTTAGTTAATCTGAAAGATTATTAAACATATTTTCTACTAATTGAAATAAGCAACTTCTTTTGGCAGAGGGAGGAGTCTTCAGCAATTTTTTCAAGACGTAATCATTAAAGGCATCTTTTAATTTTTACTTAATTCCTGATATAAACAATTTTCAATCTTGTTTATATTTTCGGCATTAACTAAATAATAATTTCTAGACATATTGATATTATTTTAGATTACTTTGTATCCATTATCATATTTTATGAGCTTTTTCGCTACCGCGGTTTCGACGGAGCGTCCACCATTTACGAGCGATCATCTTAAATTAAAAGCGAAAAAGCTCATAAAATAACATAGTTGATACAAAGTAATCTTAAATAATATCAACATATTAAACTTGACAAAAGTGTGTTATATTTTCATAAAAGCGACTAAACTAGTAACAAAGATAACATTTTCTTTAACCGATTAATAACAAACTGTATCAATTTTTTGATAAACGCTGATTAGCTCTGTTAGTTGGAATAGAAGACGACGTTAAATTATTATAACAACAAGAAAAAGTAGACAATAGAAAAGTTAAAAGAAAATTGTTGCTCCATATAAATATTAGCCTATCATGTAATATGAATCTTCAGAAAACAATGGCGTCTAATGGAGAGAACAAATAATAATAATAATAATCTTCTTTTGTTAAAAGGTTTTATCTTAAGAGCTGTATAAAAGGTAATAACATGCTTTGTGATGAATGAATAGCTCAGAGCTAAAGATGCAATATGATTATAATAGCTCTACTTCTTCTTGTTTTTGTTGTTTCTGTCTTCAGTTTCAGAAATAAAAATCAAATACACTAAAGACTATACAATAGAAAATATTAGTTCCATAAGAAAATTTATTTTATGAGTTTTATCTAATAAATATTTAAGCTTGCTCGTAAATATGGATGAAATACGAAATGTTTTAAGAGCATCTTGGTATCCAAATTATAAAAATCCAAAAATGTTATTTTTGAGGATAAATCTAAAACCCAAGTTTTCTTCTACTTCTTTTTTTTTTAATTTTATTTCTATTTACGGTTTATTTGTCTACTTTTTTAAATTTAAGAATGATAAGTTAACTGTCATATTTTGTCAAACATTATCATTTTGAAATTCCGTAATAACTCAGATCTTTTATGATGCTTTTTTGAAATCGGTTATCGTTCATTTTGTTTATTGTAGTGTTTAAATGCCGTGGTGTTAAAAAAGCCAAGAATAGATCAAACATCTTCACATAGAGAATTCGAACTCTAGATCATCTGATTGAAAGTTTGAGACTCTAAAATCGGCTTCCGACCATCTGGATATTTTTTTATGCCACATTAAAAAGTGTTTTTAGTCAATTTGAATTTTGGACCAAAGCCGAGTTTCAAACTACACTAGTAATGAAAAATTTTACAGAGTACTATTAAGTATACTATCCTTTAGCACAATTCTTATGTAGGTATTGAATAAAACAATAAAATTATTACAAAGCTATTCAAATATCAATTACATACTTTTAGCACTTGAACGGTTTTATCTATATACAGCTTTGCACTTAGATAATGAAAAATGATCTATCGTCTAAACGTTTTTATTTATTTTAATGAATTTATTAAATAGTTTGTTCTGTTCGATGAAGTTCAGCAAGTATTTTATAGTATTCTTATTATATTGTGGAATACGAAACTAAAAGTATACACATAGATTTTTTTATAAATACTATACTACATTTCTTTGATCTTTGTTCATTTTTATATTTTTTTTATTTTACCATTCACAATCGTATGATAAAAAACAAACCATTTTTCAATTTGTATCGCACAAGAGGGACCAACTGTAAACAATAAAGATGCATGTCAACTTTGCCGTGAAATCAAGAAAATCAGACATCCAGGATTAGTGGCATACCTTATTAATGAATTGTTGGTATTAAAAAAATGTCCTGTACATATTAATTGTGTCGGTGCACACGTATGTAGTAGAAATCCATAATTATGTAATATGAAACAAGTGTTTCTTTCTACTATAGATTATTGATTCCGAGAGAGACGTCTTTCGACCTGATAAGTTTGTTTCAAATTACATAGTCCTGTACATAATTCACTTACATTTAGGGAAACATTAAACATTCCAGTTGTCACTTTTGTAAGTGTGTATAAAAATACGGCATTTCTTCATTGATATTAATTCAACATTCTCATTGATCTTTTATTTCAATGCAAACAAGTATCATTATAAAAATGTCAAAGTTGTTTTGAAGAAAAACGTAGGTACGAAATATTGCAAGTCAGTCGCAACAGCAGAACTTGTTTTCTGATGTAAGCCAAAAAAATAACTAGAAATTCGTTATAGCATGCATTTCTGTCTAAATGAAAATTATTTCATGAAAAAGGAATACCTAGTATGTCCTTTGAACCACCTACATGCATCCTTTTCTGAGATGTTTTATGTTTGCTTATTATTTTACCAGTACGTTATCATTATACAATATAATATGACGTGATTGACTATTATGTATAAAATCATAAGATAAATACCGTCGTTAACAATGAGTTTCCCCTTCTGTTCTGATGAGTTGTATATATTTCATACTTTGTATTCTTCATCTCAAGTAAACCTATTATATTACATACTTGGTATATTATCATTACATTCAACACAGAACAGGTAAGCACTTATTGTTCCTTATTAATGATATCGATAACCTAATGAGATGTATTCTTCATAAATATTATATAAACGGCATTCATAATAAACAATATAAGATTTATTATTTGAGTATCATTAAAATGCAAAGTTTTATCGATATGATTCCTTGCATGAAAGGATATGTGAAAAAACTAGAAATATCTATTTAAAAGAACAAATGTATATGAGTGTTGAAATATAATTAATTAATGATTCGTCTTCCGGTGATTAGAAATATTGAAAATCTGTCTTAAATCAGTCTATTCGAACATATAAATTCGTTTCGTAGGAATAGGTATATATTATGTTACCGGTAATACTTTTCAGTTTTTTAAATTTTCTACTTTTTTTTCATTACTGATGTATTTATTTCATAGGTGAAAGTTTCTGTATTTTCATTTTTTTGTATATTTTTAGTTGGAACAAAGTGTTAATAATATGCAGTAAAATAATTTTACAAGTTTCACTGACTTGTAAACCTTATAAAATTTATGTTATACTCCATGATATGTAATAACTGTTTGCGTTATATTAATATAATAAAAAATATACATACTTAGTTCGAGTACTTTATGAATTATTTGTTTTAATTAAACCTTTAACAAAATTTATGCTCATTGCATATCAAAATCAATATAAGTAGGTACGTTTTCCAATTACCGAAAAGTATCTTAAAAGTTTGGTCAAAATACTCGTATGTTGTATAGGAGAATGTCGTTGAAGATTTAATAACATTTTTGTTGCATGTTAAAATCATTTGCGATGTTAGCTCAGCTCATAGAACAATTTAAGAGATATGATTTTTTTACTCCTGTCTTTCAATATTTCATTACGCACGTTTTCATCAGTCGTTCACTTCAGGCTTCTTCTACTACTACGTAATATAATATTTTAGGGTCTCTACAGAATAACAACATTGTATAGTGTTAAATTTATATCACAACAAATATCACTCAGACTGCCTAGAAGTTTGAATAGGGGAAGAGGAAGAGTTTTTGGTCTTATCTACAGGAACCACCTGCTACATACCTAATTGTATATTATAGGTAGGTACCAGTATAAATGTACGACATACACAACTTATTCTATATACTCTTTATACCTACTCAATATACGAATACTTACAATATGTCTTTTCCTGCATGGAACTACATCGACTGCTTATATGTTTATTTTCACAATCTTATCTATTTTAAGAATGCAGTACCTACGTAAGAAGTTAGAAGAATTAAATGATTGTATAATTATGATTACAAACGTCTTAATACACGTTGTTCGGGGAGTTTATGTAATAGCAATCGATATTTGAAAGATTTTTTTTTCATTATACGAGAGTGTAAATAGGAAAAAAAATAATTCAAAAATTTATTTATTTTCGTTGTATACATAAAAGGTTCAAAAGCGTTTAAATACAATATTTTATATTTTTTTGTGAAGATTATGATAATAAAGTTTAATCATAATTTCTTCCAACTAGTCCAATATATTTGTATGTAACTTAAGTTATTTTCGACTGTATTATTTATGTATCTCATGTAAAATACAGAATGCAAGATGACAGCACTGCAGGTTCTAGGCAATGCACTTTCATGGGAGAGCCTTCGGTTTGACTGGTCTTCCTCCTTAAAGATCATAATTGTGATGGTTGTAAAACGGCGCCAAAATCATTCATTGTTGTTATCATTATTATTAACATCATCGCTTCTCAGCCTACTATTGTACTCTTTTGAACAAAAGCCTGTTGTGTTCACAAGTGGAACTTGCAAAAAAAGTTAGTATCTAAGCTATTTTTATGACTCATTTGATATCTACTTATTACAGTAGTATCAATACTATAAAAGTAATTGAAAAATACCTTTCTCTATCACATGACAGTGAGCTGTTATTCACAAGTATTCAACAAAGCAAATCGTTGTTACGAAACGACAAAATGTTTTCAAACTCTATACTGTACACTGTATGTATGTACGTATGTATGAGAAATAATAATATATTTCTCTATTGAAGAAATACGTGTAGTTATAATGAAATATTTTTGATAGATGATACCTTGTGATATCAAATAATAATAAAAAGTCAAATACTTGGATAGAGAATTGTGTAACAAATATCGTACATTTTATTTGTTTTCTACGTATCGTCCGATACCGAGTCCTACGTACATTAGAAATAGAGTTTTGATTTTTTTTATCTTCTAGTTTTTGAGTTTGTCATTGGACATAGCATTCTTCTTTTAACTATATTTTGATCTTCATTTAACAGTATTCTGGGAAAACTTTTACAAAGCGCTTAAAAAATGAAAAGATTGGTAGTTGTATTATTTACCAGGAACTCCACGAAATCTGGTAATGATACTTTTACTTTTAGCAAAATTGTTATTTTGAAAATCACTCAATCACTCTTCTACACTCCTTTATGGAGTACAGGGTTGAAATTAACGTCATCCATTCAGAGTGCCTTTATGCAATTCCTATCTTGACTAAGTCATAAATAAAAAAAACAACAACAATCGTTAGTTTTGAAAACTCCTTCCTTTGGGTTTTATTGCATGACATACGAGTTCAAAACATGTTTCATATAACAGGGAAAAGCGAATATATTCGATTAAATTTTGATAAACGTGTAGGTACATGGAACAAAACAATCAAACTATATCTACTTGTGCTATGGGCTCACGAAATTGAGAAGATACTCTCATCATTTTCATTTGACACATGACGAGGACCTGTTTCATCCGCTTTAGAGGTTTTGCTTTAGACACATAGACACCAACTCATACCTATGTAACATACATACCAGTCGCGTGCCTGCCATACATGCAAAAAAGCACAGCATGCCCATAGAATCTATGAAGAAAATATTGAAATCATCAAAAACTAGTTTGAATTTGCCGCCAAACATTTCGTTGCAAAGAGAACAATTCACAAAAATATACGCAGCAAATATACAATTTTTGTAAGTTTTAGAGTTTTTATCAAAAGCGCGTACTATTTGTATTGAAGTGCGTGTACAATCGATACGTTATTTTGACTTTTTTTAATAAAATCCAATAATTTACCGTGATAGCTAAATTAATGGAATAGTAAGTTATTGCTTTATACGTTGCGTCTGGTCTCACTAACACACACTTAAATTTTAGTGTGAATACGTAGTAGGCAATGACGCGCCATATATGTGTATTATTGGGTATGTTTGGTTGTATGTGTGCAATCTTAAGGACAAAATAAGCAAGCATCTCAAAGAACGTTTGGGTGCATAATGTACCTATATGAGTATGTTTTTATTTGTATTGGTTGTGTGATGATTGTGTGAGTCGTGCGTAACGTACTAGGCAGTTAAAAATAATTTGAAGGTAGATACTATGGGCAACCGCTAGGTAATAGTTTTTAGACTTGAAACGTTCTTCATAAAGGATTGATTAATATTATGATGGATGCGCGAGACAAAATAAATTGTATAGTAATTACGACATTTAACTTTAAAGTTACTTACATACTTAAAAATAGTATTTATTTGCATCGCAGACTTCTTGTATTTTATTTATTTATATTAAGGACCCATGAAGTCTTTGGCAAACAATAGATCTCCCACTAAAGTTTTTAAGTGTCTTTTAAGAGACGTCGCATATAAACCATTTAATATCTTAAATTCAGCAAAGGGGTATGTCAACCATTCTGGATATCTTATTTATTTAATTTTTTTTATTATAACGAATGTTAGACCAACATGAAAAGCCTAGTCCCTTCTCCGATATATATATATATTATATTATTCTCAAGGACGTCCACTCGTTTGCGAGTAAAATAGTATATTTGTACAAAGCATGCCCGATGTGAAAAGCCTAGTCCCGCCACTGATACATACATATTACAAAACAGATTACATAATATACACAAGCCTATCACAACAATATGTGCTAGATCACGCATTGTTTTAAACCACGAAGAATGTTCCTATTGTTCCTATGTTTATTTTTTTTCGTTGTTTCATTATTTCTTCAATATTTGCTTTTAAAATTGCCAAAGTGTAAGTTACGTATATTGCAATCTCATCGGAAGCTTTATTAAAAACACAATCAGTTTCCACCACATTTTCTGTACGAATGGTATGAGTCCCACAGATATTAGAGATGGAATTAAATGTTATAAATTATTCAATCATCAAATAAAGCTAAAAAATATAAGTTTAAAATATGGAACGATCTCCGTATGCCCAGAAGACAAGAGTGTGCATTTAACAATGAACCTACCTACTCGCAACATAGAATGATTCAACATCCGTCTGTATCTGAAGTGTTCGCTGCTTCATGTTTCAAAAACTTTTCCAAAATCAAACCCTCCTTTCTTCTTCTCACTTCCGGGCCCGATAAAAGAGGGAGAGGGTTCATTATGAATATAAGCATAATAATTGTAATAATAACTGAGTTAAAATTTTTGAAAATTTAATTAGATGCTTGAATATAATTTATTGGAGCGGCAAAACAGTTAATTTTATAAATTAAATCCTGATGCTCACGAGATATGGGCCATGTAAAGGGAGTGGAGAGATGGGTATTGTAGTAATTTGTAAACATTGGAAAATGGTAAATGAATTATGTATTAACGTTAATGAGCATTGATTGTTTCGTAAGAGGTAGGTATACAAGTATATAAAACATTGTTAAACAATGCTGCACTTCTGCTAGAAATTTGGTGTTTTTATAACGAGACAGTCTGTTTTCAAAAGTACTAACAAAGTTTGGTGTGTTGTTAATTCTATGATTAAGGTTAAAGATATGAACGCATCGGAACTTCGTTATATGCAGATGTTTCTATATTTATACAAATCTGAAAGCCTGCTGTGTAACATTCCGGCGTAAGAATTTTTTTCTTTTCTTTAATTGTCTCGATTTTTTGTTGTTTTTATGGTATTTTTTTTGTAGTTGTTTCATTAAATATTACCTCGATACGGGTGCAAATCCTGTGAGGTAGTATTGAGTGTATAATTATGAAAAAAATATGTGAAAAATCTTATACTTTGTGCGGTAAAAATATTTTGGGTATAAATTATTGTTATTATTATTTATAATAATTAATCTTTATAAAACTTAATAGAAGTTAATCTATATTTGTCTCACTTGCAGTAATTTTAAGTATTGATTTATTCATTCGTATCATGACGGTATTTTCCATAACTGCGATAACCAGAGAACAAACTGCGTGTTAATACATGCAAATCGTCCTTTTTGTTAAAATTAAAATGAGAATATTAAAAAAAAAACTGTAGCTTACCTACATCTTACATTTTGAACTGTGTCAAAAGTTTTAACTTGTTGGTAGATTTCATTTCCATTTTTTTAAATGTTGGATTATATTTTAACTCCGCTTGTATATACTCGTATGTACCTACTTGTACATTGGTCAAGTATCTTTCACGAACAAGTAGAAAGTTGTAATGCTTGTTGAAGCGAATTTAAAATGATAGATGCATATAAAATCGTACTTAATAAAATTATCCTTTTTATGTTAAATCAGTCAGGGATGATAGTATGAATGTTTAATAGTATAAATGTATGTATAAAGTATGTACAGGTACTTTTACACCCTACTCATTCACTAGAGAAAGGTGAATGGAGGGCCAATGTATGATTGTGTTAGTGTGTTGGTACAAATGTAGTCATACTTACGGATTTGTTTATACTAATACCTACTTAAAACTGTGAAGCCTGGTATTGTATTTAGTGGATTTAGATAATTTGCATGCATGTGTGCGTGCATTAGATTTGTACAATAGGGTGTTGGCCTCGTGATGAAGAGATATGAACCGGAAACAAAATTCACATTGAAAATCATTTATGAACTTATATCTACGAGGCGGTGAAAAATATTTCTACTTACAAATTAAAAAATGACTGAATATTGACTTTTTAACTTAATCAACATTCATATACCTACTCGTATCTATTTATTATTTTATTTTTCGTGTTGAAACCCTAAAAAGCAAACAAACTGATCTGTGGAGATGCGTCAAAAATATCCTCCATAGCGCATGCGACAAGTCACAATGGACACTCCAACAAGTGTGGCATAGTCTGCACTGTACCGCAGTCACACTATTATTATTTGCAAGATATGAAAAATACGAGAGATATAAGCATAAAAACATCTTCTTTCTTTTGTATTTGGTTGGGTTAAGGGCCCATTGTACATTTTTATATTTTCCAGATGTCTCTCTTAATTGTTGCATCCAGGAATTCTGACCACTTCAAACGAAATCTTGCATTATACACGTGTGATAGCTGATATTGTAAACCTCTTACCTTCTGCCCTCTCCCATACCTTTGGAAAATCTAAACGGCAGTCAGTATAGTGGCGTTAGAAGTACGTTGAAAGTTCTGAAAAATGTATAGGATGCCAAGCAAAACAAAATCAGTGCGTTTTCTTTCGAAATCTTAAAAAAATATTAATAGACCGAATGAAATATAAGTCAAACTTGTTCAGTTTTCCGAACTTAATGGATTTGCCATTGGAGTAGGATGCTATAAAACGCAAAAGGATGAATGGGTAGATTAGTTCGAGTTTTGGGTTCGAGTCTCCAGGTCAAATTTGCTGCGCAATACGCCTCCCGTAGAGTTCACTGATCCTAAGGTGTAATAAATACACTGCTGGTGTATCAGTATTAGTAAATTACACATACAAATTTACACTCTTACTGAAATTCGTAGCATTCTATATGTTTGTAAATGTAGTAGTTATAATGTGCCTTAGTAGTGGTAGTCTTCCACTTGTAATAGGCACCTACTTCGATGTTCTAACTACGTACTACTTACCTATATCTACTATTTTCATGCAAACATCCCTCATGTGATTGGGGTGAGAGAAAATTCGTGATGCAAATTGTACTAAAAATACCATCGTTTTTAATTTGCAGATTTATTCGTACAGTAATATAACTGTTTCTACGTCCAAACGACGATAATTGTATAGAAGCAAGAAACACGTGATAAATTACGACCGTATGAACATTTTTAAACTACTACTACTATACCATCACGGCATATCCCACAAGTGGGGTAGCCAGCAGATCAGCTGCACGTAAGAAACATGCAAACTGTCCTCTTCGTGCCAATATAAAATCAAGACATTCAGGATGGGTGGCAAGCCTCATCGTTGAATTTAAGATGTAATCCCGTGGAGCACCCGGTAAAGAATTGGTCTCCCACTCTCCTGCGTAAGTTTTCGAGTGTCCTGTAAAAGGCAGGTGTTCGAAAAAATAAGACATTTTTAAAGCGTAATAATAATTTATTGAAGAAGATTTAATTAATGGTTCATCACTAAGATTTAAGTACTGGAAGTTGATAAAAAAAATATTCAGATATGTGTCAAGATTAGCAAGACGCATTGAGTCAAATTTTAGAATACTTTCTATCTTGGTGGACATAATTTTATTTTTCATAGTAAAATAGTCGGTGTGAATTCTTATGTTAATGTTCTCACATTTAATTTATTAAAACGTTTTCTCTAACACATTGTAATTCTTGCATACTTTATATTCATGTTTTTTGTTTTTCTTCAAATAGAAAAGACAACTTTCATAGCCAAAGAAAAAAGGAAAAGTATTCCTTTCTGTCTTCTACAAATAATCATTATCGAAGATTCATTTACACCCCTTAACAAAATCTAGGAGTAAATGTTCGGAGGGTGTGTTAGGGGGACAATGACGGAAGAAAAAGAGGGATAAAGGGACAACTGAGAAATTCAACAAGTGGACTTAGGACTTATGTAGGTAATAACTATAGTAGATAATATATGTATAATATATTGTATGTTTTTACATACTATGTGTGATTTCTATAAGATATATTATACTAGTATTATATTGTGGTAAATACAGACGTGGACAAATTATTAGACTCAAACAATTTTTACCACAAATTAAGTGTTTGTTAATGAAAAAATATTATTTTATTACATTGGAACATTTAGTTAATATTTTGTGTGCATGCCTTTAGCACTTCTAACTCCATTCACCCTTGTGGGCATTGATTCCACAAGACTTCTGCACACTTTTTGTATATCTTCATCATGGTGCCAGATTTTTATCAAATTCTCTATTAAAGACACTTTCGTGGTAATAGTCACTTTTTTTAATTTTTTCTTCACTATAGCCCACAGATTCTCTATCGGGTTCATGTCAGGGCTGTTCCCTGGCCAAGACAAAGTATTTACGCGATTCTCCTCCAGAAACCTTGTCACACTTTTAGCTATATGGCAAGGGGCACCGTCGTGCATAAAAATTCCGTCATTGTTTGGAAACCACTCCCGCATTTGGGGCAATAACCTGGTTTCCAGGACTTGTTTGTACTGATCCTGGCGCATTGTGCCCTGTACAATGTACAATCTACCTGGGCCTTTTACTGACATCACGCTCCAAACCATTACGGATGTTGGATGCTTGACAACTTGTTGGACACAATCCGCCTTGTATGTCTCATTTTGTCTCCTTCGAACATATTGGCTGGTCTCTTCTGAAATTTGAAATATTGATTCGTCGCTGAAACAAATCTGGAAGATACACAGAAGACTTAAAAGTTGAATAAAGTTATAAAATAGAGAATATTTGTTTGTAACAAGGTAGGCTATGGAAGAGGTCCAAAGCAAATTATTTAAAAAAATTTGAAGGAACACAGGTCAGGGATATCAATTGCATATAAAGAATAAAATGAATACGAAATACCTTCTCCCAGTCCTCGATTGTTTTATTTTTATGTTCCTCTGCCCACGCAAGTCGTTTTTTTGCCATTGCAGGAGTGATTTTGGCTTTTTTTCGTGGCCTTCGAGCTGGTAGACCAACTTTGAATAACGTTCTGCGTATGGTTCTAGCAGAGACATCCACTCCAAAAGAGTGAAGTTGGGACTTAAGGTCAGTGGATGTGCTTTTGCGGTTTTTTAATGAGAGATTAACTAGTTTTCTCTCTGTTCGTGGAGTTATTCTTAATTTTCTGCCACATTTTCCCATCCTAGAGTGAACATAGTCTTCATTACGGCTTAAGGCCATATTAATGCGGCTCACAGATTTTTGTGAAACACTTAATTTTTCCGCTATTTTTCGTTGAGTATATATTTTTTCCTTCAAAAGAGTCTGAACTACAGCAACTTTGCGTGGAGACAAGTCCTGAACTTTACCCATTTCACATAAATTTTGAAGAAATTAGAAATAAAATATAAAATTTTCCAATTTATTTATATAAGCACCAATTGTACACAGAAAGTCAAAAATGATAGCCAAAATTAAAACAAACACAAAAATAACAATAGTAGAACACTAATGAAATTCAAAAAATAAAGAATAGCGCACCAAAATACACGTGTTACCCCGATAATGTATCACACAAAATGGACGATCAACTGTAGAAACTTCAAGATTGTCGGGTTGCCAGCATTAAATTAAAATATTTCACACTACCCAGTGTTTTAAAATCATTAAAAAATAATTAAATGTGTAATTTAATGTTAAATTAACAAAAAAATATGAAAAATACATCATTATAAAATGTTATTTTAATATACAAGGTGTTTTACACATAAAATTGTAATTTAAATCATTTGAGTCTAATAATTTGTCCACGTCTGTATTATTATTTATTCATAATGCTAAATGATTGACGTTCAATCTTGATTATTAACAATGAACACTCCACACTTTGTTAGTTTCATGTTTCTGACTTATCATATACCTAACTGTATGTGTTATTATTGTTATATTAGGCAAATCAAAAGTAAGTATATTAATATACTTCTTCTAGTACTTCTTGCTTTTAGACCCGTGTAAGTTTCCGTTTTGTTTTTAGTGTTATCGTACGTGTTAAAGTAGGCATTATATTATGTAATTATATTAATTTTGTCTTGTTGGTAAATTTGATGAAAACATGATAGATATATTATTATGTAACAATTGTTTAGTTGAATGAATGTAAGTTGTTGAAATGTAGCTATGTTGAATTCTCTTGTATGAAAGTATTTGAGATAACATTGAGTTAAACTCGAAACAGAATAATAGTTGACGAGAGAAATGTTGAAGTGTGAAAAGTATATAGAAAACGCAGTTAACTGACATATGAATTAAAACCATATTATCATCACAACAATATGATCTGTAAAAGTTTTTTTTCATTCTTATACTAGTATGATTGTTGTAAGATTTTGAATAAAACTGTAGTATTATGAACTAAAAATATCAAAAAAAATACAATACAAGAGACTATCATAATATATTGTTGTGATATTAAACTATTTATCTGAAAGAAGGGTTGTGAGGAAGCGCGGACGTCCAAGAACCACGTGGCTTGATCACGTAGACCAAATTCTTAAGGACGGACGCGTGTTGAGTAAGTGAAATCGGCGTGCATGTATGAGAAACTGGATGAATGTAGGGGAAGCGAAAGAAGTATGTAACGATAGATCTATATGGCGTACCGTTCTCTCTGCCTACCCCTCCTGGGACATGGCGTGAGGGTATAGTATAGTATTAAACTATGGAATGTCAATTGAAAGATTAAGTAAAAATAAGAATTTGTCAAAGAAGTTTCAAATGGTGTCATTATATTTCTGATTATTGTAAATAATTATGTTAGTACTCATCTCACCTTCTTCTTAAAGTACCATGTCAGGTCTCCCCCGAATTCGGCTATCATCCTGGCGTAGGCTTCTTTGTCCTGTGCCAGCAGGAACAGCTCTTTTACAGCAACTGTATTCCGGTCCACTCTCTGATGTTTCTTACATAGTCAGGACATCCGCCGCCATCTCACACCTCGACTACCCTAATTTTTTCCGTTAAAGATGAGTCGGAGCAAACTATAATTCTCATCGCTGAGAGGTTTTAACTTGTTATAAAAAAAATTAGGACAAATTTAGTATACGTGAGTATCTTACTATGAGTTTGAAAAGCCTGTACCACATTATTTAAAGTGTTGTTTGAGAATAGTCCCACACTATGCTTCACTATTAATTCAACTAATATGGGATTAGGTCAATACTGTGAAGAAATTTATTCATAGATTTCTGTCTATTATGATTTTACATGAAAAATGAATAAACAGCTATGACAAAATATGAAATAATATGCGACATTATGAGAGAGCTACCTCGAGAGCACCTGAGAGTACCTCACGCCATATACCGCAAGTACTATATCACCTCAGCTGTAATATTGATCTGGTGCTGGCAACTACGACGCAAATTGCACAAGGGCGTAGGGACGGCACGTAATATTTAATCCATAAAATCTGTAACTAGAGTGGTTTTACTTTTATTATTAGTTACATCTGCCGGATTTTCAATATCTTATTTGAATAATGATTTATATTTGGGATAATTAATTTGAATTCCAGCCTCTTTCTACATCTAAACCATGATATGTAGCAGCCCCCTTATGGGAAAAAGGTAGTGACCTGAATGTAAATTATAAACATATAAGTCGAGTTATGTATACCATCAAGTTGTTAAATACCTATTTAGTATATTTAGCTAGCTCTATTGCAATATTTAAAATTAATAGGAATACCTACTCAATAAAATATAAAAATAAGAAAATAAAAAGAAGTGTAACAATACAACACAGAAAATTTTGTGCACGTGACCATGATGTTTTGAGTTAAACAGAAGCGCAAAAAGGTGAAATCTTTATAATTGTTAGCTCTAAAAATACTTTGAGAAGTTCATAATATACTAGAGTTTGGTTTGGCAGATATCTAAAAGTCATTCTTAGATGTGAATAGTTGAACAAATACAGAGACCTAATTAGATTATCTGTTCAAACGAGAATTTAATTGGCCCTCGAAATAAAGCAGAAAAAGTAAAAAAAATAGAATAACGGGACATCCATGTTAAATACATAAATCTGAAACCCTATGCACTTTCACTTCAAGTTGCTTCTGTACAAGTGAGAATAAATATATACCATACCTCCACATCATACAATACACACATACTTAGTACACGCACTGCAAAGATATGAGGTCAATAAAACATAGGTAACTGTTTTGTAAGTACTATGTAATACTGTGGTATGAGTGTACAACTCACTGACTAGGGGAGAATATTGCGTCCCCAAGCGTCGTCGGTAGTTTCTATTCGATCAGCAGCAGTTGCCTTGCAACGCGGTATTGCGCACAATTTTGCCCTAGTTTAGTTTCAATACACACGACTCCCCCATACATTTTTTACTCTCATAATATACAATGAGTACTATTTCCATGCTGTATGTATGTAAATACTTGTCGAGTACTGCGTTACGCACTATTCATTAAGGAGAGGAATGAATGTATTCTGTATTCAAGATATCATATCAAGATACTAACGCGCGATGTAAGAGTCATACATGGCATTTTATTATGAAACGGTTTATGATTAATAGGTGTTGTACAGTTGAGGATGAGGTTTTTCTAAATACGTTATTATTTTCTAAATTGTGTGGATTTATTAATATAATCGTTTTTGATGTGAAGCAAATGATTTAATAGAGAACATAAAATAACTAAATATAAGAGAGGGTATAAGAAAGAGCGGACGTCCAAGAACTACGTGGCTTGACCACGTGGATCAAATTCTCAAGGATGGTTGCGTGTTAAGTTAGAGGAATCGGCGTGCATGTATAAGAAACTGGATGAATGTAGAGGAAGCTAATGAGTATGTAATGATAGATCGACATAGCGTTCCGTTCTCTCTGCCTACCCCACCTGAGACACGGCGTGAGGGTATAGTATAGTATAGTATAGTATAGTATAGTATGTAGGCACTGCCTCAGAATAGACAAAAGTCTAGTGAGTCAGTAAATTCCTTTTCTTGTAATTATATTTAGAACACATGTAATTAGGTTAAAAAAAGTATCACAAACATATTATCAGTTATCCAGTCCAATCTACAGAGGGTGAGTTAACGCTAGAATTCGATGTCTTCCAACTAACCTGGAATAATTTCATATTTATTAATGTTTTTTAACTAAGACCTAAGAAATATCAATGTTTTATACTTACATAAATAGAAGTTGGAAGATATATCTAACGGTTAATTTTCTTAATACATCATAAGTAAGTAGACACATCAGAAAGAAAAATACCTAAAAAATACTAAATACCTAATAATATATGTGTAATTTAAAATTATTACTAAAAAATGTGCTTATTCAAAAAATATTCTTTTGGATTTCCTTATAGGTATAAATAAAAACGTATAGAGGCATTTTTTCAGAATAAAAATTACTGCCTTTGTTAAAAAAACTGTCAATAAAACTTTATGTTCGTAACTATCTGGAACTTAACGGAAACGAAGATACCTGAAGTCATATTATAACGTTGACAGTTTTGATAGAAATCACTGACATCAGGCACGTGCTTGTTGACAAAAGGTATATATTCATATTATAGTTACTAAACACGCAACCTAATTAAATTCTAGCTACTTTCTACTACTTTTTTGAATAAAATTATAGTCAGCATGCAATTAATATAAAGAGTGATCCTGAAAGAAAAACCACTCGCATTTATTAGATGGGGCTTAGCGTTTGATATTTGTATTGTTATAGCGAAATAAGTAAAATGTAATCAAGATTTGATATATACATAATACGAGTATAATAATATAGTCAGTGGCACAACTAGATTCTATTTTCATTGGTCTGATTTTGTACAATTCCCTTATAATCAAAGTACATACTCAGAGTGTTTGGCAAATTTCTATAGAGTTTGAATCCCATTGCCAAACTACTTCACTAAAACCACATAATTATTTTGTTTTCACCTGACATATTTATCATAAATATGTTTTTATATGTGCCTCTGCATATCATAGTTGTACATTAGTAAAAAAAAACATGCTAGACGTGTTCTGTCGCTGTTCTCATAAAAAAAAAACTTTAATGCCCTCAATGATTTACATAGACCATATCATTTTTTGTCTAATTTGTATTCACCATAGCGTTAGGCGTAGCAACGAAAACAAGAATGTATAAAGAAAATTGGATTAAGAGACAAAAACATAGAACAAGACTTTGGCTATAAATTAATTTGTTGGTTGATACACTTGGTGGGTATATTGTCTACTTAAACCAAATACTAATTTGTTTCTATGCTAAGCTTACTGAAGCTTTTGTATAATAGAAGAGGGAACTAGTAACAAGTTATAAATAACTTTAATATTTTTTTTCCACAAGATGAGGAAATTTCTTGGTAGAATCCTCTCTTAAATGTATTATATTCAGTTAATAAACTTATGTTTCTATTTCTTCATTTAGACATTTAAAATCTACTCATATATTTCTTCATTAATTGTAAGAATTAAATTGTCATTTTGTTTTATGTATCTCGCCCATGGCGTTTCTCTTATGAAGCCGATGTCAAAAAGTTCAATATTTAACACGTAGCAAAAATATTATTTCGCAATTTTACTTTGAAGAGTTTCCTTTTTCCTTCTTGATATTTGCATGAAAATTGTGGAATTACGACAATGGTTGAAATAACATTACAATCTTCTAGAAACATTGAGTAAATGAAAATGACGTCAATGTGTTTATTGCTTACGTTGTTCTTCAACGCTTAAATATTATTTTCATCATATCACTGATATTTTCATAATAAGTCTCTTTTTTATGGAATTTTGACCATATTTATTACAACATTTAAAACTGTACTATTGTATAAATATTAACATTGATTGTAATGAAAATAGGAAACTACTGAATCTAACCTTTTTACTAAACTCCTCTTAATTTAGTTTATCGATACTATCAGCTGAAATATTTATGCAATAGGCGCGCTTTTGGGTTTCACATTGACAAATTATGTAGAATTTCGGTGAGATAAGATATTGAAGGAAAGAAACGAGTAGAGTGTATATATTGTTATATTAGTATAATGCATACGTTGTATATTATCTAACTAGTAAGCTAGACTTATGTAGAAAAGATGCGAATTAAAATACCAGCTACTGTCATTTGTTATTCGATAAACTAAAAACATAAATACTCCCATTTAATTCCTATAATCTGACTAGAATTAATTATTTTTTCATAGATAATCTACGTGCTTATATAGTACCTACCCTCTTTCAATATTATATTTTGTTTTTTTTAATCGTATTTTTGTATATTTTACAGTTACAAGAGAGAGTTACAAGAAAATTACAGTTACATGAAAAATGGAGTAAATATGCAATGATGAGGATTTTGAATATTCCATGGTTTGGAATATCTAAAAATATCACCGGCAAAGTGGTTCGAATTTGGTGATATTGCACCAAAAATATTCTTGAATATTTGAAGTTGAGGAAATTTAAAGATACTCGGTCAATGTTATCAACAATTCATCGATAAATCTAAATATTACATTGTGTTACATTGATTTTCGGTAACTTAACGAAAATACATTTTTTGTAACAATTTTATTGAACATATATTAATTATAGCATTAAATATAACTTTTTAACAATAGCATAAGTTACATGTATTACACTTTTTAACCCTTCTTAAAAAGTTTACAATTCATTCATTCATTATTCATAGGCATTCCAGCCGGTACGAGTGATCCGTGAATTACAATTTACTTCTATCACAATTAAGTAATCATGTATTTATAGAATAAGTAATTTTACTACTACTAATTTTATAGTATTTTCTATTTCTATTATTTGTAACTGTTCTTTGCTGTTTTTTGGTACTAAAGTAACAGAAGGCGTATAATTGAGATACAGAAATAAGAAAATTACTTATACGATAATATTATACTGTATAGGTTGCAGAATAAGTGATAGTAGTTCTGGAGTAGTAAATTAAGGTATAAATATTTTAGACCGTTTGTAAATATATATGTACATATGTGTGTATGAAATATTAGTTGTTCTCTATGTACAACATTATCAGAAAAAAAACTCATGGTTTTTATATGAA
This sequence comes from Athripsodes cinereus, assembly GCA_947579605.1. Lineage (NCBI taxonomy): Eukaryota > Metazoa > Arthropoda > Insecta > Trichoptera > Leptoceridae > Athripsodes > Athripsodes cinereus. The sequence goes on from OX388318.1 coordinate 9,961,498, forward strand.
ATCACGTTTTAAAGCATGTTCCCCAAAAACAAAATTATTGGACTATATAATGTGTCGCTGAGTTTCGAAATCCGCTATAACACATTCAAATGTATGTGTTATAGCGGATTTCGAAACTCAGCGACACAATATCTAAGCCTTAACAACTTCTTCCACCAGAAATGTATCCAGTTAAACAACTATACATACATCGAAGGATCCACCGACTTCCCTAATAGTGCAGAAGTTTGGTTATTTATTCGATTCTATTTCTACTCTAGCATGGGAGCCTGAAGCGTAAAATAAAAATGTAAAACAACTGCATATAATTATCATTATGAGCATATAGGTTAACCTTTCGGTGTCACATAACATAAAGATTTCGGAAAGGTGACACAAAATGTCTCGTTGCGTTGAATGACTTGTTCTTGATGTTTTACTAATATGTGTGTTTAGCGGAAATTCGAATGATTACAGAAAAGAGTAAGGAATCTCTTCTTTTTTCTGGACTCTTTATTACCTCCTTTATCATCACCATCACGTCGCTTTCCTATAATTGCATACATTTTTCGCTTCCATCACTCCAATTCGTCACGCATGCTCTTCTATTTGATGTTTTGACTGACCACTTTTCGTTGCTGCTATATGGTACATATCTCGAATTTCTAATTTCAGTATCATCTCAATGCAAAGTATTTCTGTTAAAGTCGGTTAGTATTGTTCTTTTTTTGTCATTTCGATGGTTATTTCCCGAGATTGGTCAAGTTGAAAGCTAGAATAGAATGAATGTATGGATGATACGGGCAGTGTTAGCATAAATAAGTTTGTTATCGCAATAGTTTGAGTACTACATACTAAATGTATACTAAATGAAAGCTTTCTGATTACATAGCGCATAATAACAACAAAAACAACTGAGTCCATGAGGAGGATTTATAAATGCAATATACCTACTATACACAACACATATAAAGTGCGGGGGAAGGGATTACCTACTCTCAAAATCTCAACGTGGTGTTAATCTACAATCTTGAATAGTAACTATGATTTTTTTGCTTTTGAAAATAGGTTGTCTAACATCAATCAAACACTACACATAAATAGGCAGTTAAACGATTTTAAGACAAAAAGCGACTGCGCTCACTTTCCTAAGTAAGATTTTATCTAGTAGGTATTTTTCAAAAAGTCTAAAAAATATCGACCCTTAAAAAAACTAGATTTTTTATTTAGTTTACAAACTAATATTGGCATTTCAATTTTTTTTTGTTATGATGTTTGGAAATCTTGAGGCTTCAGTGTCTATTTTCAAGAAAGCCAATTTGTCGTTTTTTTTTGTCAACTCATCCAATTATTTCGTCGATTATTACCTTTTGTCATGTTGAATTATATCACATTTAAATCGTGTTTATGTTTATAAATTAGGTATATAAAAAAGAAAAAGTGAAAGCTTGAGTGTTCCAAAATAATGCATATATACCTACTTTAAAATTTATCATTTCCATTCAGTAGTCTGCTTTCTCAACCTAATAAAAAAATAGCGGGAAAAATGCCATAAATAAATTGATATCAACCGATTAATATGGAAATGTCTAAAATGTTGATATTTTTTGTTATTTTGTTTACTGAAATACACTAAATACATGGGGAGAAATTGTAGGTATATGATCATACTATGATTTGTGAATTTAATGTTTTTTGTTCTGATTGGAAGTGAGAGAGAGAAAAAGTACAGTGAATTATGCCCGATATTTTAATATAACCTTATTTTGAAGTCACTAAACTCGATAACTTTTGTCTTATATGACCAATATATATAAATTCATTGAATGACAACTGCATAAACTACAGGGTTACTTTTGACACAATCTAAATCTTGTCTTGATGTTAATCATACGACGCGACGTGAGAAAGTACTATAGTCAAAAATACTGCATTACTGCGGATTGGTACGCATATATTTTTTACTATAGTCACTTCTCGCGCCGTATGATAAATAAGATCAAGCCAAGATTAAGATTGTAGGTATTTAGATTGTGTCAAGAATACCTAATCTGCTGATCGGCATCTACATAATTTCGATGATATTAATTAAACTAAATATGTGCAAGGGTATATTAACTGTAAGATGTTTTTGAGAGTCGCTCTACACTTCCCTTACATTTTGATGTAAAATATTTGCAATTGAAGTTCGTTGGATAAGATAAACAAAATGAACGGAGTAAGATGGACTTTTGAATAAAGGCATATTAAAATATCGGGCCTAAGTAAGATAGGATGACATTATCTGGAAAAGCTTTCTTACCCTATACCTAATAATAAATTGACGTTTTTATTTCTTTCGTTCCCTAAATGTGTTGTTTTAATAATAATAATAATATTGTACCATTGTTATTATATTTAACCATAAATATTATTATCATATACACACAAAAACGTTAGATATCACAGAACTATCACAAAGTCTTAGTGGATTATAAATATCGCATTTAATTAAAATAAATATCACAAAACTTTGCCATTTGTATTATTTGTTTCAAGTGTCAAAATAAATATATTTTAATATCAAACAATATGTAATAAATAATTATACAATGTAATTCGCTGTTACTTAACTTTTATGTGAGTAAAATCAATGTACGACGTGATTGACAAAACTACAAAAATCTTAAAAAAATCAACGCTAGTGTTTGTTGGTAAATATCAGACCTTTACAAAATTATTGAAAGAGTAGTGTAGTTTCATATGAAATGTATTTTCGTGGAAATATCCGGCAAGAAATGGATCTCTCATTCCTTTCTCTAAATTTTGAAAAGTCATATTTTGAATGCCGGTATTAGTAAACAATCACGTGTAAGGTATTTAATATCTTCAATCCAGCGATGAGTTATGCCGCCCAAACCTGTATGCCTATCGCATGCAGTAGGTTCACTGGCTACCTCACTTGAAGGTAATGCCATGGTAATAAGAATAGATGTAACAACAAATGGTTCTTGAAACGTATGTCAAAAAATGTTATCACATGGTACATTTTAAATTCGCAATAATGAATTAATAGACTTCCTGTTCTAGGTGTAATAGAGAAAATTGATTACATAGTGTCAATAAAGATAATGTTTCATAATAAAGAAAATAAATAACACGATTTTGTTACTATTTTATATTATTCTGATTCTTTGAGAAAGTAGTACGTAATTTATTACTACAATTTGTTTTTATACAACAGCATCACCTACTGATTATTTCCGTTACGTAGATTTTCACTTACGATCGGAAGAGGAGAAAAATTACTTTGGATGCTGTCTATTTACCAACTTAATTCTATACAGAATATATATTATGATAGTTATCTAAAATAATATTTGCATTTATAAATATGTATGAATATTTAATCGTCCTCTATGTTTTATTCCTTTGCCTGAGGATGGCAGCAGCAGGACGTAAAATCCTGGATGGTCTCACACAACTGTTCTTAGCCATATGAAGAGCATCCAGAACAGAACATCCTATTGTCTTCTGAACCAAATCACTCCATCTAGTTATGCAAGTAACAAAATTAGAAATTTTATGTCTTTTGTAGACACTTGCAGGCTAAATATAGAAAAAATAATACGATTTTTTTTTAAATCTTATTCTTTGTGCATGTTAAAGACATTAAACTCAACATACAAATTTTAGGAGATATTTGTTTATTTCGTTCATATATGTATGGCAACAAATGTCTTTTGAAAAGATAGTGCAGAAACAAAAAGTTTTCGTTATTATACAACAAACAATGTTTCATTTACAACAAAATGTACACCTCAAAAAGGGATATTTCTAGTTTTAAACAGCTTTATACTCACTCTCACTCCTAAGTCAGTTCTGAGATGAGTAAGTACATACATACTTTATTAAATTTTATCTGCAGGTATTTATTCTTTAATTTGATAAAATGTGTCTTTCCTAAACTAAGCCGGGTTTAAAGCCAATGTATGTATAACCGAAACATGCTGAGGCGTCAAATATATGGCAGGAAGTGAAAGGAATTGCCGATATTATTATTTGGCTTACAACATTTTCACTAAGTCGTCTTTCCTTGTAAGATCGTAAATATGCGATAGCAATATTGACTGAATTATTACACCTTATCTACCCATACTACATTTGGGAATATAATCCTTAAGGAGAAAAATATTCTAGTAGGTAAAGAAATGAGGAAAGGAAACCTCAAACAGTCTTGGTGTAAATATGATTCTAGAATTAAGAATTATTTTAAAAATATATTTACCTTCGAAGATAGTATTTACGATCAGTAAAATCCGCGATTGTAATAACATTACATTTTGAAAAAAAAGATTTTGTATTGTCTTTGGTTCATTTGTTTATTGTTAATAGTAGAAAACTTTTTCAGTGAATTTTGTTTGACAAATGGTCGATAGCAGAGAAATTAGTTTTCTCCTTCGTCCATATCATGTCTCCATGAAATACTGTGTTAAAGAGAAGAGAGCCTATTAAATAATGATAATAATAATAATAAGAATATAGCCCAATTGATTCCCTAATAAAATAATACAATGAAAATAATAATAAATTAGAGTTTGTACCTAATAGCAAGTTGAACCCACCGAAGTTTACGAGGATCGAAGGCAATTATTTTATAACCCACATAGAGTTAACAGCATTTAGCACGCACCCTTCCTCCACCTCCACGCTATCTTTTTTGCCTTTGCGACTAGGGTTTATTTGTTTCTTTAATTTCCTATTTTCCTTTTCACGTGTTTAGATGTTTTCGACTTGGGAGCGTTGCTTTATATTATTGTATAATGGTAGGTAAAGGGTACCCTCACTCGATGATAAATGGCCTTACATGCTTGAAGTGTGAACGACGGAGCCTTTTCTGCCTTTATCTGCCTCTATTTATGTTCTTTGTATGGAAAATAACAGATTTATTAGTCGGTCATATTTCTTTATGACTTTGCTTTTCAATCTTTTTTACTTTATGTTGCCTCTTTTCAGGTTAAATTATTATAACAATCTTCATAACCGAGATAAATTTATGAGAACAAACTGAGTTGAATAATAATTTTAATAATTCACAAAGCAAATATTCATTTACTTCATTACATTTCACTATTTCTCATGTATGAGTGACATTTTACGACACTTTCACATGAAAAGTGAAACATAATTTCAGATCACTTCCAATACAAAAATGATACAGATATGAAGCATTAATACATTTATAGAAACTGCCACAAGACAGAGGTATATATTATGTAAACCATCATACATTATGTATAGGTATAAGAAATAAAAAAATATGTTAAAACATCCTATCTTCATATTAACACAAAAATTTCAATAATAACTCAATGATTTGTTATTCTTTTTTGTTTAGAACGTTATTACCATCAGAAATAAATCATAAGAAATTTTTATTATAGTGAAAAAAGTAGTGTAAAAAATATGTCTTTTCCTGACGTCTTTCTTGTATCTACACGGAAGTTTTATTTTCTTCCCTTCCTAGTATTGTCATATTCTATTATTACAAGATACTTATTATTATTGGTCAGTGAAATAACGACGATATTTCATCCGCGTCACTGAGTTTGTTATTCTCTACAACTTTTTAACGTCATTCCTCATTGCATAATTCCATATTAAGTAACAAACAACAGCACATCCTAGTACTACTCGTAAAAGTACTAAAGGTGCCTACCTACAGAGCTGTTGGTTGGTTGGTTGGTACTTCTTAACTGTCATATGACATCATGGTGGATTTATGGACTTCAGGGTATGAAAGGTTCCGTGCATCCCTAACAAATAATAATATCGACATCTAAATGTATAAAATTATATTTTGGTTTGAAACAGATAATCTTTATAATCACAGGATACAAATCGATCACCCAATTTTTATTTTTTTTCGCTTATCACACGTAGAATGATATTTTTATTCAATCCCACAAATAAAAATATTTAAGATTTTTTTCTAGAAATATATATTTCTTTTGAGTTTTCGGTAGAAAACCAGACTGCTTAAAACCTTTAATGTGAAATATCTTGGAATATTAGAATTTTAAGTGTTATGGACTTGGGGGATCGATATGTATAAGTGCAATTTTTCATATTAATTAGAATCAGTGTAATATTACAACAATGTAAAATTATTGAGTATTTACAAAAAAAGTGTTTAAAGCCAATGCATCTTCTAAATTTCTTTAAAATGAGCAAAACGAATATGTCGTATAGATAAAATACTTCGAAAGCAAGACATTTTGAATTCATTTTTTCAATTAAAAGCCTGGCACTCGATCTTTGTGCTACCGAACATATCTTATTTGTGTACTTTCTACAATTAATGTTATTATATTTTAATAATTGTATTTTTTCAGAATGTTCATGTAACTGAAGATGCTGTTATTTTACCGAACCATGACAGGATTTCATTGTTACTAAATAATTTGTTAACACTGAATTTGTTTCTTGAAATGAACAAATCCGTTGGGCTATGTGCTAGTATTGTAATATAATAATACCTATATTCACTTATGTATGTATGTGTGTGATACGGTATTATGCCGATATTAGACCTTTTTTTAGAAAGTGTTGTTTCAATGATAATTTACGACAGCCTCTAGGTATATAGAGTTTTCATACGATATAAAAATATGACATCATAAAAATATTACCTTAGTATCTACCTACTGTACATATAGATACTGTTTCTATTATGACCAATACCAGTTAAGTATTTGGACTTCTTCCATAGAGAACTGTGATATTATAATTATATCGAACTTTCTTTTATAAATATGTCTTGCATCATTATCAGCTGTTACAATCCAATAGTAAAATTTAGACCTTTTTTTAAAAAAATATTTTACATTCCTTGTATTATTCTATTTCTAAAGTGAGTATTATACTTTGCTTATGTTTTCGGCATTCACAATATAACAATTTCTAGACATGATATGATTTTTTAGATTATTATGTACTAATTGTTATTTTTTGAGCTTTTTATTTGCTACCGCGGTTTCGGTGGAGCGTCCACCATTAACGAGCGTTAATCTAAAACTAATTTTAGATTAACGCTCGTTAATGGTGGACGCTCCACCGAAACCGCGGTAGCAAATAAAAAGCTCAAAAAATAACAATTAGTACATAATAATCTAAAAAATCATATCAAGTATTATACTTTTTTAAATGAGTGTTGTCTAGCTGTATTTTGAAATTAAATTATCTAAAAGCTTAGAGAAAATATTTGTTATAAACAAAGTTGTATAATTTTATCGTTATCGTATTACGGAAACTACAAATACCTCTCTTCATAGGAAACTGTAGTCAATATTTAATCTATAATGCTACATTGAAAGAAGGTTGTAGTATTAAGTTTGTTCTTTGATCTAAGTCAAGGTAGGTATACGTCTTATTTTAACCAGGAAAATATATCCTTAAAAAAGAATAATAAAACAATGGAGGTTAGACGGGAAATTTTCAAGCAAAATAATATAATATATATATATATATAGTATACACGTAGAAATTGCACTTTTCCGTTTGATATCTTTGATTTAAATATCTAGATAGATGTGACATTTCAAACACAAATGCAATATTTAATGTTCATTACCGAATTTGGATGAGGAAAATGGGTACGATCGACAAATAATGTCTTTACCTCTGTCCATACTTCAAAAAAGTAATAAATGAGATCCAAATAAGTTGGCGATTACTGAAAATGTGCAACTTATAATGTAGTTATGTTAAATATGACATTTGTTTATTCCAAGATTAGTTAAATTACAAATATACAAAAAAAAAATCCATTGATAATTACAGTTTCACATCACCCACCAATTAATCATTGAATATAGACTTCCATGTGAAATGTTGTTAATTTTTTTTATTTACTTTTTGTATAATACAATTCAGCATAATAACTAGTCACACGAGTCAATGCAATGACAACACTTTTGATTTTTCTTATAGAAGATAAGTAAATTGCATTATTTTGTTATCACATATTTCTAATATCTATAACGCTTGTAATTCATAGTGTATTTATTTTATTATTCCATATAGGAATATAATATTACTGTGTTTGTTATCATAAGTCGAGTTGAGTAGGTAAGTAATAATATTTTTAATCATATAATAGAAGTTCTTAGTAAAGATCTTCTCATCTTGTTGTTTCCATATAAATAAACATTCTGAATAAATATTTTGGGGAATATCAGTAGTTCTCCGGAAGGGAAACAAAATATTGTCAAAGTTTTTTCGAATGTAACAGTTTTGTATGTTTATGTATACTAATATTATTATTATTTTTTGTACAATATGAATAACCCAGCATTATTGGGGTATTAGAAAATATTGGACGTTTATTGTTACAATTTGTTGTAACAATTTCAGTGGTCACATAGATTTAGAAAAATCCCTTGATAACTGTTGGAAGCCACATCAAAATATATTTATTGCTAGCCCAAGAAAGGTGAGATGTATCCAAAGATGAAATTGAATTTGCTGATTGAGGAAAAAGAAGAAAAAACGTAAAGTGAAAATTGAAAAATGAAATAAAAAAGACTAATGTTTTATATTCCTTCAATATGATTTATTCTCGAGAGAGACGTCATTCGTCTTGTTAGGAAATTGTCTATGAGATTGAAAAGATTGATAGAAACCATTTGTTTTTTTAGCAGGAATAAATTTCCTTAATTCGATGATACTAATTAAAATTATATTAATAGAAATAGCGAATTGAAAAGTCATTAGCTTCCAAGCTATAGCATACTAAATGAGTTGAAAAAAACATTGCATTTATACAAAAAAAGTTATCATAATATGACTCATTTCTTCAAATGAAGAATCGTCTTGTTCAAATAAACGGAAGCAAAGCACATTTAGTACAATAATCGTAGCTTCGAGATATGTTTCAAATATACGGAGTTACGAACAAGAAAATTTATGTTGGAATTGAATATATTTTCTAAGACGGATTATGATGAAGGAACCAAACAGTACTATGAGAAGATATAAGGACTATTGATAGGTATTTGCTAGGTACATAGACACAATATTATGCCAGCATCTAACCCGGGGCGAGTTTTTCTTTTTTTTTTCTCAAATATGTCCAGTTGATTTATATTCTTCCGAATAAACCACGCCTAAAGTTTTAGTTGAGCAGAAATCCTCGATACATATGTGGCACTGGCTCTCAATATTTCATATGAAACATTTCGTAAAGAGAATAAAAAATTAATACATTTCTTTCTAAGTATGTAATCAAGGAGATTTGTGAATTTTTAGAGATGAATTTGATGATAAAAATAGTAGCCGATTACTACATTCCATAGAAACTGTTGCACAAAACAGAAAAAAAGTTTTAGGTGTCTATCCAACACACCTAAAAATTTAAAGCTAAGCATATATTTCTTCATATAACACCTTGCAAAGATACTTACCACTATTAATGATTTAAGTATACTATAATCATAATAGAAGGCATCTTTGGAAATAGAAAAATAAGGTGTTTTATGAAAAATATATGCATACCTACAAATTTTCAGGGGTGCATGATAGGCACCTTTGGCTCTAAGCAACCCAATTATATGTTGACGAATGTAATGGGTAACAATTTTAACTGTTTAATGAAAAAAAATGAAACTTATTTATTATATTCTATCATACACAAGTTTTCTGGGGGCCGGATAACCCCCATGACTATGACAACGACATTAGAGCGTCGGAAACATCGCGGAAAGAGGTAACTCAATTGGCGCAAAGATGTTTTAATACAGAAGGCTGTGTTTTGAATTGTGCTTCAGAAAAGAGCATTGAAGGGTGATTGTATTAAAAAAGGCTATAAATATAAAAGGCTAAAAATATTACCAAGGAAAAGAGGTTATTATAAATTTTACCTACACAATATTTTTTGTATATATTCCTGTGGTGACAGCTTTCCTCTCAAATATTTAGGTGGAAGTCCGAGCCACTTGTTGAGATGCTTGTGTGATAGGGAAGATGATGAGTATTTTATATGTTTTGCGGAATATGTAACACATCCGTAAAACAGTAAATTCCCAGAGATTTGTGATTTATGAATATTTTCAAGGAACTTTCAATGATATATATCTTATTTATTCACACACCGACACAAATATCACAGAGCACAAAAGCCGCCGAATGTTTGACGAAAGACTTTCTTTCATATCTAGTATTATTAAAGAGAATATAACTATTTACCTAAAATAAATTACGACGTAAAGTCGTATTACGTAATGTGACGAAATCATAAAGTATTATTATGTAACGCTAAATTCAATCTGTAACGTTGTAACAAATTACCCTTAGGAAAGATGTATTAATAAATTTAAAGATAATTTAAATTTCCTTGTTTTGGATGATTCATCAATTGATACGTAATTCATAATAAATTGTTATGAATAAAATTCTGACGTAATGTCTATTACATGATGTGGTGAAACCATAAAATGTTATTGTGTAATTCAAGCTGTAAAGCTAAAATAAAGTACCTATCTTTAGGAAAGATGTATAAATATATTTTGGCATAATTTCGTTTTATTTGCTTTGGATAATTAATCAATCTATTGATACGTAAATATACAAGATTTTTTGTAAATGTGTAGTAGGTATTTGTCCTGAAGGAAGACGCACATCAGAAGGACGTTTAAAATGATGGAAGAACAGCTGAGATTGAACATCGCAAGAGGAGCTTATTGTATATTTTATTTAAAAGGGCAGCATCCGCCACATACCTCGTGCCGTACCTGGAGATATGTATATCCATAACGACACACACATGCACAAACAGGATTTAATGTCGCATTAAAGCGAGAAATGCTGCCCCGAGGGAACACTCTAGATTTTGCGGCCACACACCAAAAAAAATGGTGCAAAAGCTTATTACATATACATTTTGGTATCTATTCGATTTTAAAAAATATCTATTTATACCATCACGGCATATTCAACACGTAGGGTAGCCAGCACCTCTGTGCCAACAATAATAAAGACATTCAGGATGGGTGGCAAATTTCATTGCTGAATTTAAGATGCAAAATGTCTTTCAGACATCTTCCTTTTACAGGACAAAATCTACGGTAAAGAGGGGGTGAATAATATTCTTTGCCAGGTGCTCCACGGCTAAGTTTTTTAGGTTTTTTATTGAATTCTTTTATCACTAAAATAATTATTTTAACGATAAACTCCCCCATTGTGCAAAATTGTTCGTTTACACCATGTTGTAATTTTACTATTTTTATCCAAATATTTTGTACAATAAATTTTATTATTATTATTATTTTAAATATAATAATAATAAAAAACTTTATTGCACAAAAAAACAACATATGAAAATATTCAATTTAACTATACAAAAAAAATTGTGCAATGGGCGAGTTTATCGCAGAAGCGCGATATCTTCCAACTAACCCATCTTCCAACTAACCCATAATATCGATATCTTATCAAAATAGATACATACTTTTATAACATGTATCTAATGTTATTATCTGAGCTACCTTTATCTTATCTTCTTCTTCTTTCTGTGCCATGTCAGGTCCCCTCGACGTTGGCGATCACTCCGGCGAAAACCTCCATGTCTTGCGCTGCTCTGAAAAGGTCATCCACTGTCCTGTTTCCGGTCCGCTCTCTAATGTTGCGCGGCCAGGACATCTGCTTTCTGTCAACTCCAACTCTTAGAATAAAATGATTCGATTTAGTTATTTCATTATGAAAATCAATGATGTATGTTATTTGGGGAAAAGTTGTAAATCGTAGTACGACGCCAAACTTGACGAAAGCTGAAAGTTTAGTAGAAAGGTTGGTACTTGCTTATTAACTTTCTTTATAAAATTATAATATTAACTTTAATCTTTTGACAAGTGCCTTAAAGATATTTGGATTAAGTTAAGAGTAAATATTATAATACATACACACACCTTCAAGACATTATAATAAGAATTGTTATTACAGATACGTAGACATATGTCGCATGTGAAAGTAATTTACTTTTAAACAAAGTTTGTTTTATTCTTTATACCTACCTAAGTCAACTAGAAAATATACTTATGCATGTGAAATTATTAAATTAATATTATTTTATAATATCTATGACAATCTGCTTCATCTTGTTTATCGCACTTACTCCTTTTGTTCTACAAATAAAACTTTGGAATAGAAATAAAACCTTCAAACTTAAACAGAGTTTCTGCTACGATGAATCATTTGATCCAGTGGTTAATATTGCCAAACAACCAATTATTTTCAGAATCGATCGCGCATCATTTCAGGAAGTTTTGAAATGCTACTAACAAAGGTATATAGCATTAATGAATTTTCAATATCAAAATGAAATGAATTTTCAATATCAGAATTCCGCGATGTTTTATATCTTTGTTCGGTATATTGTTTTTACCCTTATGAATTGACACTAAATAGCTTATTACATATCTTAACCTTTTAACATTTCAACATATCGACCACTTTAAATTATTTTATATCTCGTTCTTGACTTTTCTTTATTGACTGACATTCCTCAGGTGGTCTAAAAATATTACATACCTTTGACTTTTTATTTTAACTTTTGACTCTGAATTTTTAAAATTACTTGTATTTTTTGACATCTCATTTGTTTTGTTAAGAATATTTCATGCTGACTATGTAAAAGATATTATCAAGTTGACATATAGAATCTAAAAAAAAAAAAAAATCCGTTCGTTTTCCCAATGTACCTACATTTGTTTAAATTTTTATTCATTTGTGGTTCTTATTTTATTGTCCATTTTATGTGTTGTGTGTGTCAATACTGTTTGTGTACATTATTATAATTATGTTAATATTTATATGTAAAAGGCCCAGGCCGTGAATTGATAAATAAATAAATAAATTAAATATATCATTTGATCATACAAATATAAGTGTACAATACCCATTTTTTTTATTTGAAATAGATCCACAGTGTCATACTTGGACTGACACCGCGGATCTAAAAAGTTGTTTTAAATATATTATATGACCCTGTTTCATATGACAAATTGCACTGCAGAAAATAACATTGATGTTATAACACACTAGATGCAGTGATAAAGATTTACATACGACAAGATTTAATGGTTTACGTGTTGTAATATATCGTATGCTACAAATTTTCTGTAACTAGAATTGTGTTCTAACATTATTATTGTTATTAGAAGTACAGAGAGTCATTCTATGAGAAAGTACAATATTTTATGTACAAGTAAACTGCCAAACTACAGTAAGAATATTGAATCTGTAATGAATATTCTTGACAAGATACGTACCTTTATCTTTTTCCACACGTAAAGGTAAATTTTTACCGTATTTCAAAGAAGGAATTTCATAATTTGAATGAGTAGAAGGATTTTAAAATGATGCGTTAGTGACATTGTCCAATCATTTATTAGAATGAAACAGACTCGTACTTCTCGAGCTGCCTTTTTGAGACAGAAAAGAATGGGTTATATTTGGATCAGCCCTTATTAAGATGAGAACTATCAATAAGCATGTATGTAAAAAAAAACTCGTTTCACTTTATTTTAATGTAATTACATTCGAGTGCTAACTACATACACCTGACAGACTAAACGCATTTCAATAAAAGTTTTCAAGAGTCCAGAACCCAAGTTCACACACCTCTCAAGTGATTTTGAAAAATATTGAAATACTGTTTATTTAGTTAAATTGTCAACTTAATAATAAATAATTTATTTAAAATTAACTGATATTCAATAAGATTCTCAATTTCTTAATTAAGTACCTTATCCCTTTGCACTCATTTTGTACCAATAAAGATAATTGATACGTAGGTACTAAGTAAAAGGTATACCAGGAACAAATGTAAATAGATACTAAATATTAGATAATTTATATTATTGTATACGTAAGGATATAGATACAAACATAAACTACGGGATTATTTGTATACGACCCTGGATTGTTTACGGCTACTGTAGTAAGTATATATTACTTTAGAGTAGCTACACAGTAGCAACATAGCATGTCCATATATTTCGTTTATTACCGGTTCATCTTTATCTTCACAGAACCGATACATAATACGGTTGGTGATTAACTATTGACATATTTATGAATACACACGTGCCCTTATTACAGAACAACACTAAATTTAACACGACGTTACGTTTGTGTTGAATCGACGGTTTAATGTACATAATAATATATCCATAGTTTATCCAAAATAATGTACCAAGCTATACAATAAATAAAAACCTTTTATTTAATCAGTAGGTACTTATGTTTTGGTAATGAATCAATTATAATTTTACAGATAAATTTATTTCAGGAAAACAACCTACTTACCAAATACAAGTTCAATAATCTTAAAAGAATGTAGTAAAATAGATGTCAAAATTACACCATTAATACAAACATATGTATTCTTTATTCTTTCAATTTATTTATTCTTTACAGTACATTGATTAAAAACTATTTCATAGAGAGGTTCATAAAAATTAACAATATACAGAAAACGAGTTTATTGTAGAGAAGAGATCTCTTCCAACTAATCACAGATTATCCAACTAGTGGATTTGTTATTGGATAAGACTTGCTAAACAAAATATAAACATAAAATATCAATTGGTACATGTATTTTGAAATACATAAAGTAGTTATTATCTCATAAGCCAATTACCTAATACAATATTATTTTACTACAGTTAGTTTATTACCTTTATACCGAGGTGTAATAATATTTGAATGAATTTGTAAATTTGAAATAGATTATGGAATGCTGTATAAATTCAAAGTGAAATTGATATGAAAGATATATGTTACAACCGACTGTTTTGAAATCAAAATGTATATGAAATAGATTATTGTTGACGAATGACCCCATATTAACTTTGATCTTAACAATAAAGGAAAACTGCTGAATAAAATAGTCGAAATGCCTCAAACAGATTGTGGATTCAAGTTGTTAGTAACAATTTGCAGTGTTTGCAGTTACTGGCAAAGCCTTGGTTATAATTGAGGGATTTCTTATATAATGTGTACTGTACATACCTAGTAAGTTGGATATATGGCATATAATTTTCTAGAAAAATGTATATATATTATGGTGACAATGATACATTTCCTAATCCGGTTGCATAAAAAGGACGATAAAGAAACTTTAAAGGCTCTTTAATGACGCTAAAAGGGTGTTTTTTTTTAAACGTAAATGATGCACTTTTTGAAGTAAGAAAATTTCCATAAAAACTGTTTATTAGAAGCTTTGCAAGAAAAGGACATCTTTTTTCATGCAAAAACACCAAATTTAGGATGAGCTTTTTGAAGATATAATATATATGTACATGATGTAAATTTTCGAAACATGTGTTACGTATAAAAAATAAAAAAAGGTATTAAATGCTACAACTGAATTTCGATACTATGAAAGTATTTTAAATACATACCTACACATGAAAGTCTCATGCTCTAATGACTGAGATAGCCGGGCTAAATACAAACATACATAAATCATCTTCTTCCCCTTGACCTAGTTAGTTCGGGGGCCCATTGCGCCTATGTATTTCCTCCAGAGATCACTGTCCACCGCCGCTTCCAGGACCTCTGACCATTCCAAACCAGGCCTTTCAACACATAAGTTTGACACCTGCCCTTGCCAGCTTCTTCTAGGGCGGCCCACCGGTCTTCTGCCTTCTCCCACAGCTTCCAAAGATCTAAGTGGTAGTCTGTCTTCTGGCATGTGGTATTTTTAATATGATTCGTAACTTTTTGTGAATTTTTCATCTTGTTAGGAAGAACAACACTTAATTTTTTTAATACACACTTGTTTTTGAATCAATGATTATCGATTGTTTTGTCTCTTACTAAGACTTGATAATGTCTCATTAACTTTTTCATACATATTTTTTTAGCAATGAGTATATAACACGAGTATTTACTCATTGCTTAAAAAAAGTGTGTATGAAAAAGTTAAGTGTATCGTTTCCTACCAAAAAAATATAAAAGATTAGGTTTTAGGTTTTTTGAGTGGTTTTTAGGGTGAGTTTTTTTTTTAAAAAGATATGAGTTTTAATTGAAAATTCAATAATCGAAATTTTCTAACAAGGATATTATTTAACGATTGTCATAACTATTTTTTCTCTATTAAAAACAACATAGACCACAACATTTTTTGTTTTCTTTATGACATGAAATCCCAAAAAAAACATTATAAAAACGAGACATAACAATTATCTTATGAGATTTCTATCCCATTTTAAGGAAAATAATAAAAATCTTTATTGCTAGCTTAAAAAAATGTATTACTGGTTTTTTTATTCTGAAATTAATTGATTCTCAGTATTTATTTGAAATAAGATAGCAACAAAAAAGAAAAAAAAAATACAATCTTTCTTTAGGAAGCTAAAGTCATTATAAGTAGGGAAAAAGAAAATAAATAAACAAAAAAAAACTTTCCAATTTCGCTCACAAATAATTGAAATTCTTAGTTAAGATATAAAAAGATATATTAACACAGATATACCTATCACATATTATAACGATATTTTAAAATATCATTTCTATGTATCTTGTCAAACGAAATTCTTAGTGTGGTAAATAAAGGATATGAAGAACTAAATATTTTGTAAATTGTAAAAGTTTGTTCCGTTTTGAAAAAAAAACTCGTTGGTTCGATTCAAAAAAGTTTTTTTATACTAACAGAAACAAAAAATAAATATATTATATTTTTTCGTTATAACCTCAGAACGTTACAGGTATTTATGCCGATGCTAACTCGTGTTTTGAACCCAAGATTTTGATATCCTTATAAGCTGAATAGGTGAATTTTACTCGACATTTATGCTGGTAATTTTTTATGTGATCGTAATCATATTCTGGAGAACTATATAGTTGGCTTTATTTTGCTTAGAAATGTGGACAGTTGTTTGGCCATCGCAAATAATATAATGTTACTGAACATATAAAATTATAATAGATTATTGAACATGTTAATTATATCTGTTTCGGACAACAAAATAAAATTCATATTATGTTTCTGACAGTGTGAAAATCATTCTTTCACAATACACTTAGTATCAAAAAACTTTGAGAGAAGAGGTGATTCACTTAGCGCAGAGATCCTCTGGCAGAGGAGGCTGGTTCCTGCTCTGTGCTGCTGAAGGAGCTATGAAGGGTGATCGAATCGGTCTGGGTTGTTTGAAAATTTTTCAATAAAAATTGTTTATGAGAATCATATAGAGTAATTCAAATTGAAAGCAAAAAAAAACATATCCTACCTGACACATCAAGATAATATTCTAAATCACAAAAAAGGTACCTATTCGTCTAACATACATAAATTTAATGTAATAAAATACAATAATAAATCAAAACAGGTAGATGCTAGGCAGGTACTTGTAATACAGAATGACGTAATGTTCTATGCTGTACTGCTCACATCCCTCTTTATATATTTACGAAAAAGTTACCCCTGTAATCTCGACAACTTAAATATTTCTATTTTACTATTACGACACATACATAGAAACTAGAAAGGAGCTGGTAGTTTGAAAGGAAAATATTACCTAATTATTATTCAATATGCACTCGATTGAAATAGTCATAGTATTTAATCTTATAATAAATTAAAAATTGTCATTATTACCTGTATGAAATTAAATAAAAATGTTATTTTCTACTTTAATTATTTTTATTCAGATAGATATCTTTCTGTTGTCAATACGTACAACAGTGTCAATCCGAAATATTAATAATATAGACAATTTGTATTTGGCGCCGTTTAATGATCCGTAACCATCTCAAGGGCGATGTAAATTTTCCTAAAAACCAATGTTTTTAACTTGCTTCTGAATGTGGCAGTAGGCTGGTTAAAGACTTCTTGTCGTTGGTTAAATAAAGACTCCTGTCTCAATAAAAATCAATATAGTAAGAAGAAAGAATATTTTTATTTTTCAATGAATGATGTAATGTCGAGATTATAAATAGGTTCGTTAATATATAGACCTACATATCTACAAATAATAATATGTTTACACGTTTAATATTTAATTTCGTTGAAACTTTCTTTCAATTAACATGATAATGTTCCCTTGAAGATGAGAGGGAGGATTTAGATTCTTTTCCTTCTCTGTAACCAAATTCCTGGAGTGGAGTGTTAAAATGGAAGGTATTTTTCATTTTGTCATTGGAAAACAAGTACGGAAAAAGATTTTATCATACTTCAAGAAGTGAGCTTTTTTCTTACCATACAGTCTGTAATGTTACGTCATCATAATACAACATATGCCTAACGTTCTTCTCAAAAACTTGTAACTCAAATTAATATTAGGTCTATATACTTCATCGTATTTAAAAGTAATACCTACATGTTATTAGCCCTGTAGGGTTACTCTTGACAAAATCTAAACACGATCTTAATCTTAATCATACGACGCGCGAAGTGAGTATTGGCCAAAAATACACGCTTACCGATCGCGCGGTAGCGGTAGCGCGGTGTTTTTGACCATAGTCCCTTCGTGCGTCGTGTGATCAAGATCAAGACTAGATTAAGATCGTATTTAGATTGTGTCAAGAGTAGCCCTGCTGGTTTATATTGATTAGAAATACTAATATCTTTTTAAATTTATTGAAAAGTTGGATCTTGGTTATTGTCGTCACATTAAAAAAGTACTGATTAAAGCTACAAAATATTGATAATTGACATCTGCAATACAAAACTAATTGAAACCCATCAAATAGAAAATTTCCAACGTAAAACAATGAAGAACAACTGTATATAACCAATTTTTTATAATTCACATTTTGGAATATTAGATTTGACCATTTTTATTTTATACTCCGTGAACTCCTCTGTAAAGATTGCGCCTCCCACTCATTCTCGTAAGTTTTGAGGGTCTTGTAAAAAGCAGGTGTTCGTCGAATTTCACATTTAAGACAATTTACATTCATAATTCGATGAGGCATGCCATCCATCCTGAATGTTTTATTTTTTAGTATATTATAGCAGTATTTTTCTTTAAAAATTATTATAATTTTGAATCAACTTTACATTTCACCACGAGTGTGCGGTTTTTATCACAGAAAAAATAATAATTTCCGTTTCATTCACATAACATATTTTCTCCCTAACGTCCCTTGCAGCGAGGGTGAAGGTTCGTTCTTGTAAGCAGAAGGGGCTTTGATGTATCGGTGATGGAGGTTTCTGTAATACGCATCAGTTCTTCCCTTCAATATATCCCATTCCCCATAATGAACTACAATAGTACGACTATACCTATATCATATTGCAACAAAATGTAACAAATGATTGGTAAAACTAATAATATTATATTTTTTTACTTACCAATCTAAATAAGAAAAAAGATAAAACACTTTTGTATAGGAAGTGCTTTCACGAGATTTCATTAAATTATCAATGACTTCTATAAGGTACCGTTGGTCGACTATTTACTTAATTTATGTATTTATTTTCATATCTATGTACTTAATTATCACGGCATCTCCCAAAAGCGGGGAAGCAGTGGTCTAACTGCATATCATGAACATACAGATACTTACTTTACTTTTCGTATGGCCCGGTGTTGATAAATCTTAACCCATGTGGGCTGCGTCGTGTCCTCTACAGTCTTGGCTCAATTGCTTTATGGATGTCCTGCAGATCCCCGCTGAATTTTTTAAGATGGCAGTCCTGCACTATGTGTCTCACCGTCTGCACATCTCCACATTCACAATCAGGGGAATCTCTTTTTCCCCACCTCCAGAGCAAGTATTTACAGCATCCATGTTCTGTCCTCACTCTATTTTGCTGTACCCAAACCTTTCTCGGCAGATCAAAACCAGGTACTTGGATTGTGGGGTCCACTACCAGGTGTTTATTTGTAGTGTCACCTGTGATCCATCTTTCCTTCCATTCCACCTCGATATCAAATTATCTAATTCTTCAGTCTTTTCTTTTTGTTGAAACAAAAAATAAAATATAAATAAAACTAGGAAAGTGTTGTTAAACACTTCCGGATCTTTTCCGATATTCATGTAATTCGCTATCGAAATAAATATCTCCAATGAAATGCGAGAAAGGGTGGAGTTTCCGCTAGGATCCTTTTCCAATTGTCCATCGTTTCGCCAATTTGAGTAACCCTTTTTGCCTTGCTGTACCGATTTCAACGTTTCCGTTCTGAAATAGGACTGATCGGCGTATTTTATATATTTGTACCGAAGGGATAACCGCCCTTTTCAACCTGATTACATGATAAAAGCTGGTCCAATCAAAAAACTACGCTAACCAAACGTGTCTTTTTTATATCCCGTAAACGGAAGATCGTGAGTGATAAGGCTCGGAATAAAACTAAAGGCCAGATTCATTCAAAATATCCTATTTCTATTTTATTGTGCGTTTAACTTTTCCCTTTTAAAGAATTCTTTTTTTGTTATACTATTTAAGTGTTATCATGATGGTAATCCGTAATTTATAAAATTGGAAGAATTTTGCATCGAATCTATTTTGCACAAATCAAGGTACCTAATATGAACTTCTTAAATGATATAAGGAAAGTGAACTATTTATGACTTTCAAAAATAAAAATCTTATATGTGTCGATGTTAAAGAATAATTACTAAAATTTTTTTATTTATTTATTATGATTTTTTTTTCCATAAATAAAATAATATATCAGTTGTCGAAATAAATAAAACAAGCGTTTTATTCTACTAATGATTTAATCTGTGAGAGAGACGTCTTTCGTCTTATGAGGACGTTGTTTATCAATGTTTGATTGATTGACAATGTCCTCATAAGACAAAAGACGTCTCTCTCACAGATTAAATCACATTAGTAGAATAAAACGCTTGTTTTATTTATTACGATATGGAATTCTACTACCTAAACACCGACACAGTGAATATATTAGTTGTGTTTAATGTAGGTTTCACATTTTACTGAATTTTTCACATCTGAGTTAAATGGAGTTTGCACTATCTGTTGGTTGTGCAGATGAGTTATTTGTTAAGTTTTAAACATCTGTTGTAATTTTCATATATTCTGAGATATTCAGACCATAAACTAATTGAATATTTGTGTAGAAGTATTTAAAATCTTAAACAAACATTATTAAAGTCTTTATTTCTATGTAAACTGCTTGAAAGATTTCATATTGCAATATTATCTTATTTTTTACTTCAAAAAGCATTGAAATTCATATCGTTTTCTTTTTTTATGAAGTACATAATTTCATCAAAGACTACTTATCTATTGAGAAAGACCTTATCTTTGAACCAAAATGTTTTTATTATATCATTAATTAAAAGGAGATGAAAAAAAACAAAGCGCATGTCAAATAATGATTTAAATATTAAACACCCTGTTTGCAGAGTACTGAAAATTTCTTTGAAAAAAAATCTTTATTGAATTTCTCAAATTTGAATGCCTTTTCTTCGAGTTAATTATCAAATGTTTACACAGTTTGCGTTCAAAAGAGATTTCGTTTTTATTTAAAAAGGGTTAAAACCCCCCCACGCCTTTTTGGATTAATTTTTTAAGAAGTTTTATTCAATACAAGGGTGGAAAAGATTGGAATCTATTCATATTTCCTGTTAATTTTGAAAGTACTGAAATAATATATTTTTGATGTACTTATGATTTTTGTAAAAACGTTTATTAACGAATTTCGTTATTCTTTTTATTTAGGTAGGTATTATACATACACTTACAAGGAATTTGTCTTTTTCTTTTATTTATACATCAAAGGTATCACTTTAAACGTGGATCCAATTGAAACAAGTAGGTACACGTTCAATCGAAAGACATCTTATGACAATTTCCATGGCAATATTCGAGAAAATTGTTCTGTAACCGATTTTATATTAGACAGAAGGTGATTCATTTGATTCAGTATCATTCTTAAGAGGCTTGTATCGTTAAATGTCAAATGGTTAAATTTTTAAATGGATCCTTTGTAATCTAGCTGTAAAACTACAGGCTGAAAAAAGTGTTCTGTTGAAGGCAGGTGTTCGAAAAAAAAAATTTAACCCTTAATTCCAGCAATGAGGTATGCCAACTGTCCCAATCGTTTGGATTATTTTGCTGGCACGAAGATAACAGCTTGTATGTTAATTATATGCGGCTTGATTGCTGGCAACCCCACGTGTTGGATGTGTTGTGATGGTACAGTTGTAGTAGCAGGAGAAATATGTAGATCTTTCGACTCTTAAGCAACATCTCTCTAAGGTTTTAGAACTTGTACAGTAGTTTTCCAGTCTTTTCTAGATTTCAGTTGTTGCCATCCGAAAACATTCGTCTTGGACTTCCTGAAAACAGATTATTTGGACATTAAAAAAAAATGCTTTTTTTATTCTCTTATATAGCGGCTCTTAAAAATTACGGAATTATAATTTCAGAAATAATAATAAACACCACAACAGACTCATAAAATGTATATTATTTTACGTCCCTTTTAAGTGGAGGTTGGATGGTGGGTATCTTCATAGGTACTTTAATCTTTTTTCTTTGCGGTTATATTTTTGAGAGTAAGTTGTAAATCAGATTCAAGGATTAATCAATCTTTAGTCTTGAAAGAGTTTTTAATTAAGACGGAAAAATATGAATAAAACAAGGCTGTTAAGGGATTTAAAAATAACACAAGGAATAATTCCAAGCGAGTTCAACTGGGAATCTCAAAGGAATGAAAAAATCTATTCAAATTAATAACTAGGTCACGGGGTGGCGCTAGTGGTTGTTTGTGAACAATATTGTTTAAAAAAGTTAACATCTTAAGGTTGCATATTCGGTCAAGAGGATGAAACTCTATTTAAATTAACGTGGCAAATAGGATACACATTATTTTATTGATATCTTTATCTATGCATTTAAAAAAAAATTACAACCGTATTAACGTATTATCAAGAGATCTATAATTATTTTATTTTTATGTACTTGAAAAATATTTTAATAAGAATTACAAGAAGCAACGATAAGTCATCTTATAGAGATTTTCTTTACTAAATAAATAATTTTATTTTTATCGTTAGTTTATCATAGTTAGATTTTATTCTCAAAGAGAACGGAACGCTAAGATGACCTGTCCTTGCACACTACTATTATTTCTTCTAATTTCTTGCATTCACATTATATGCACATGGATTACTCCCACTCAGGCCAGTGCAATGCTTGAAAATTTAGAAGATAACTTTTGAATATTAATATAATAAAATAATTAAAATGAATTTAAAAACACTGTATAATTTCCAAATTAAATTTATTCACCTCAAACGTTTTCGCCAAGGCTTCTACTTGGCATCATCAGGAGGACTCCTCAGGATGTCCTCCTGATGATGCCAAGTAGAAGCCTTGGCGAAAACGTTTGAGGTGAATAAATTTAATTCGGAAATTATACAGTGTTTTTAAATTCATTTTAATTATAATGAATTTCCAAAGTATTAACACAAAAACATTTGATTTATTAAAATAAAATAATCTATTTTGCAATTAACTCAATAACTGTTAATAGCAAATTTTGAAGTTTATGTTTGCATTATTGACGTACGTATTTAATAAACATACACGCCTAATTGATATGTTTTTAATTATGAATAAAAGTGTTTTATTACTATTATTAATAAAATACACGTTATATATGCACTTCGGGCTAAGTTTTTTTTTTCGTTTATTGTATATAGCCATTTTACAAAATTCTTGTTGCTATTTAGATATGTTTTACTCTCTGTGGTGTGTAAATGTACAAGATATTTCATGGAAATGAGATAAGTATTTTAATTATTGAAAATAAAGAAAGTGTAAAAAAAATATGAAGAAGATTTGAGTTTAATTTGCAATTCTCAAAAAATACAAACCAGAGTTATGTATACAACTTTTAGATAGATTAATAATAAGTGTTAAAAAGATTTACATTTTTCTGAGAGTTTCTATTTGAGATAAAATACTTTAACATCTAAAAATTATGGAAATGTATACAAGAATAATTAATTATATGATTAATACGTCTTTTCTCAAAGAAATCATTTAACATTAAAAGTGTTGCAGCAAAGAAGTGAATAGAGATGAAAAAGTGAGGCGATTGAAATAAATTTTATCCAAAAAAGTAATACTATTTTACAAATATTTGAAAATGAGTAAGAGTATGTAGATAGTTATATCTTATTAATTAAGAAATTCAAAGAGAAGAAGGGGGTAGAAATGCAAGGAAAATTGCAAAATTTGAGGCTTAAAATAGTTCTCATATTTTATGTGTGTTCTCATATTCAAAAAGGGACATGTGAATTTATAAATGTTTTGACATTTCTAGAATAATCTGTTTATAATGACATCATAAGTGATTCTAAGTATCAAATATTAAAATTCAATACAATAATATCAAATACCAATAAAAAGTCCAAAGAACAATTTCAATTCCATAATAAACAGTTTTTAAAGAGTATGCTTAAATAAAAATGCTGAAGCTAAAAGGTTAGATAACCTGAAATATACCACCACTGCATTTTCGTAAGTAGGGTGGCCAGTTAACTATACAGTAGATTGCCCTTAATGCTAATGAAATATAATATGTTCAGGATGTATAGCATGACGTACCTCATCGCTGAATTGAAAGTGTTAAAATAAGTTATAAATGACGTTTTACGAATATCAGCTTCTATATACTGTGTACTTGAAAACTTACAGAAAGGAGTGAGAGACTCCATAAAACGAAGTAGGCATTTTGTAATTTAGCACTAGGTAAACAATGCTCTGTTGTTGTAGTTAACCCATGGGCGTGTATGGCGCTACGTAGGTCATCTCATAATTCAGTAGGTACCTATACTCATTTACGTGGTGCCCACTGCTATTGGGACCCGAGAGAATTATGATAATTATACTGAATACATGAATGTATGCACCACCTATGACTTGTTGGATTATGTATATAATATATTCTCAGCACAGAAAATCGCATACACAGTGGTTTAATTAGTATCTACTATTTATTTATGGAGTTTCGTATATCCCACGATGGACATGGTGTGAAGAAATAAGTAGAATTTTAGACTTTTTGTAAAAAGTCGTCTTGAAAAACAATTAGACTCTGTCAGGTTAAAGTTTAGCATATAGGTCCATACTCTTATGTCAGCTGATTAAAAAAAACAAATCATTATTAAAAATAAATTATTTCATGATATTTTATTTAAAATAGCTCATAAATATTACCGGAACCAAATTTTGTCTTGAATCCATTGTTGGAATGAATTTTTTTTTTGGAATTCGAAGAGGTATTTTTTATGATGTACTTTCTCAACCATCTCTTTAACTTACTAATGTTTTACAATGTGCAAAACATAAAGATATGTTCACTTCTTTAGATTCGTATGTTATAGAATGCAGAACTTGTACCTCTAATGCTAATAAACGCAATAATAAAATATTTATGAAACAATCAAAACACTGTTATAATTTTCACCACATTTATTCAAACTCTAACGTTTTCGCCCACTTCAATGGGCATTCTCAAGAGTACTGAAACAATAAAATGCCACTCCCCACTCTTCTATTGCAATCCCTGCACCCACATCTCTCCCCCCTCTTTGACTACCTTCAATTTTTGTAGGTGACATTTTTATTGTTTCAGTACTCTTGAGAATGCCCATTGAAGTGGGCGAAAACGTTAGAGTTTGAATAAATGTGGTGAAAATTATAACAGTGTTTTGATTGTTTCATAAATATTGAATATGAATTTTCACAGTGTGAACACAAACACCCTTCAGCAATAATAAAACATTTATAAAAATCTCATACTTAATAAACAAGCTATTTAAAAAAAAAATGTATTGATAACAATCATAATAGTTATGGTGTACTGACGTTCTGAATCACAAATGATACAACATAGTTCGAGAAATTAACTTACATGATACGATTCCCAACATCAGTACAGTGAAACTAAACAATAATTATTTACTAAACGCAAACACATACACATAATAGGTACTTTAAGCTATTTATTACTGATGCTTATAAATACGTAACTATCCAATTCAGTTTGCATGTAAACGTTTCTAAATTCTCTTTAAATTATTACAAATTCAATTACTAAATACCTTCAATGAATTTATAGATAATCGATAATTAGAATTAGGAGTGCGTTATTATTAAATTATACAGTTAATATTTATTTACGACTTGTTTCGCCAATGTAGTGGAAAATTTTAGGTTCAACCTTGTGAAAATATTGTTTAGGTGATTTAGATACGTATCTATTGTAATATTTTACTCGGTAACCAAATAGGCCGTTTTTCTTTATCCCTTGTGGTAAAAACAAAGAGAATACTATTTTTATTTTTAACCATTTTTATCCATTTCGTTCTTCAGCGTATTTTTTGGGAACACATTATTGGAATAAGTTTTCAAGAGGATTAGAATTTAAATAATAAAAAAACACAATAATTAATAAAAAAAATCTAATAAGGTGTGCATTATTGCTATCTTCTTCTTCTCGTGCCGTATCAGGCCCCCCCCCTCGACGTTGTCAATCACTCTGGCGAAGGTTTCTCTATCTTGCGCGACCTGGAACAGCTCCCTCTCATGTCCCATCCCGGCCCAGTCTCTTATGTTGCGCAGCCAAAACGTTTGCCTTCTACCAGGACCACGCTGCCCCTCAATCTTCCCCATCAGTATCAGCTGGAGCAAACTATACTTATCGCCCCGCAGAACATGACCCAGATATCATGTGAAATTGTTATATAGGAATTGATTTCAGCAATGTCACAGCAAAAATACATGAAGTGTAAATACAGAGTATTTAAATACGTTTATATACATGATTTATTCATGAAATACATAAAATATGTGTATATAAGTATTAGGTAGGAATCACTAAATAAACGCATTTGATAAATTAAGATTTTGAGTTACGTAATCATTTAAACAAAGAGAATGAATCTACTAAATAAACAATATCATACTAACATTATATCAACTGCGTCAGTTGCATACATAATAAAGGGTTAAGTCATTACGAGATATTTAAATACTGATGTATAGTATCTGTAATTTCAGTTGACTAATTTAGATTTATCTGATGGGATGTACGACAGTTTGTTATTTTAATCTAATGTAACTCGTTTTTATTAACTCTATATAGGGATAATAATATAAAGTGGATTAATATCAGAGATAAAAAGTATTTTACAATAATAAAGTAAACATAAAGGGAAGATAAAATTACTTAAATTTCCTTACTTTTACGAGTTTTCCGTATCCTGGTTTATGCAATAAGTACTGTATAGGATCTCGTGCAATTTGTATGCAGTTTGTTAGCTGTTGAGATTCGTACTATTCGTAGTAAGCAATAAAATTAGATGAACCAACAAAGTGATTAGTCGGTGATCAAATGGCTTATTAATCAGCCGACTAGTCGAAAATATCCATAGTTGGTATAGGTTGTCTGCCGATTTGCGGAGTAAGATCAATATCACTGCTTTTAAAAGTAAAACGAAAGTCTTTTTTTCCACGGGTGCTCTTTAGAAGATCGAAGGATCATCATCATTATCGATTTCGACTAAGTTGGAGTTTGTTTGGAAATATAAATGTTTTACTTTAATTCGTTACACCACTAGTTACACGCTCGAGTACTGACAAGCTTTGTTTATATTTTCGTTTTTCACTTGCTGTATTAATTCAATTTATAATATTTAATTTTTCGTAGCGCATTAAGCGCCGGCTTTGGTAGCTTTTGCGCAACTATTGCCGTCTACAAATGTGGCCGAATAGTTAGTTGGCATTCACGACTTGTCGGCGACTAGTTGGACCATCTATAACATGTAGTAGAATTTTAGGTTGGTAGTAGTTGTAGGAAATAGTAAATATTTAACGGTGGATTAGGCATTCGCCGCAGCTATCTTCATATCCCCAACCGAGTAATAATCGCATGGCCGCGTGACCGTGGCAATTATCTAAAATAACTCAAGCTTAACCCTACGTACGTACGTACAGTAGGTATATTACACCATCTCTGATTAAAATGGATCTACCCTGTGTCTGGTTAATATAATAGCCTCAGGGACTTAAGCCGGCCATTTAGGGGTGTCGAATATGAGTAATTTAAATGCAAAATTTAAATGCCCACCCACTGTGAGAGAGATGCCACTAAACTAATGTTGAAACAAAAACACCATAAAATTATTATTTTTCTTCCATAATTTAGGAAATAATATTACCTCGGCCAAGGTAGTTAAATTTATGACCAAGCATTTAGGATACTAAAATTTGAGGTTAGGTATATTAATAATAATAAAGATACATAAGCCTTTTCCTTGAACGTTTATAAAATTATCTTCTCTACTTCCCTTTAATGAATTTTTATAAATACATTTTGTGAGTTAGATACTACCTATTATAACAAAACTTCAAACTCAATATAATAAAAATGTTAATTTTCCATCGCCTTATTAATTTGTGATAGGTACCTACCTGAAGATAAAATTATCACTTACTTATGCCTAAAGAGTAATAAGTACATTTTATTTTTAACTAAAATAATACAGATTTATCTCGATGAAGGTTGCCGCGAATAAGGAATTTAAAAGAGACCTGGATTATGACCTATTTATCGCCGCTTATGAAATATTCCATTAAATGAAAGCAAGTCAAACATTATGATTTTTATTTTTCAGATAGTTAAATGTATGGAGTATCTGTCGATGATGATGGTAATGTTTTGATTTTTTTATCGAAGTTATTAGTTTGAAAGGAAAACAAATGAGACGTAACATTAAAAAAAATCGCGAAAAAATAATTACAACGTAGATCGAATTATGTGTGATGAAAACGTATTGACGGAGATTTGAGTTAAAATGGAAGCTGAGCTCAATAACTAGGAAAAATAGTTGAGGCCGGTTACTGTACAACAAATAAAGTAAGATTTTATAGCAACGATTCGTTCATTTTTATTCTTAGATTTGCTTAAGTTACAAATTCTCATTTTAATAACAAAAGACAACTCATCGTAAAAAAGTTATCTATAATTAGCCTCATTTTCTCCAAGTACCTAATGTAAGCCGCAGTATCTTAAAACATTGACTCCAAATAGTGAAATACTTTGCAATGTCCATAAATTTTATATAAGGATATTATGGGGTAATAAATTAATGCCCTAACATAGATGAGAAGAAAAATGTGATGATAAATTGTGGGCTTTTTTATGGATGATTTTGCCTCGCTCGTTAAAACCATATTTTTATTAAAGATGGAACGTAAAGGCAATTAGCACGCTAGAAATCACACTCGAATAAAAAAATATATACATAAAATGGTATCCCGAAAAAATCTCATTAATTAACGTGCAAAAAGTGTGTAAATATATAATTCGATTCTGCAAAAAGTCCACTGAGTTAAATATACATGGAGTTGGAATGGAATTATTATCACAGCGATTTTTTAAAAAAAATATTCGCAACAGTAATATTATGTTAAAATAATAGCATGTTGTAGTGTTTCTTTACGGCAAATTCCAATCCAAGTAATACTTTTAATTATAATTAGATATTGGAATGTTACTTAATTTGGTAAAAAAATAATAATTATAGATCATTCCACTGGTCGCGTTGTCAAGCAGTAGGTATAGCAAAATAGCATGAGACCACGGTGCGACGCCCAGTGGTGGTATCACGTTCTATGTAAAAATTGAGCTGTACTCCTTCATACATTTACATAGTACATGATACCGTCACCAGGTGTTGTGGCGTGGTTAAGCATTATTTACATAGTTGAGATATATATAATAATAATAAAATATTCAGGTTTATAACTTATACAAGTAAACAATGCTCATTCTAATACATTTATTTTATCAGCGTGTTAATTATTTTTTGATCAAACAGAAAAGAAACACAAATTTTTCAAAATTCTGATTACAATTCTAGCGCCTTCTTGGATTGGAATTTATGCAATGAAAAAATAAATTTCATGGACATTATGACGTTCAAAAAGAATATAGATGAAAAAAAAAACATTGTGTTCATCGACTACGAAGGTATATTTTCATATCAAAACCTAGGCTGTTCTTTTTTACAACTTTCACATTTTCGTAAATATTTCGATTCACATTGCAACTTGTACATGGCTATTTATAATTATTTCCCTAGCATAGCAAAAAAAACAGTATAGAACACAGAGGAAAAATAACAAAAATACTTCTCTTTCTTTCACACAATAGGGATATATGTACATCTTGCTGTATGGAATATATTATCATCTAATTCCTTTATCCTTTTCCAGTTCTACTCCCTCTTTTCGTGGCGTTTCGGGAGAGGAGAATGGATACAAAGTATAAGACAATAAATTCAATTCATTAATGTAATTATTTTACACTTATATTATTACTAGCTGACCCAGCGAACTTCGTACCGCCGTTGAATCAATGAATGATTAATATTTTTAATCTCTTAACAAACTCCCGTAATTGTCCAAGTGTGTCATCGTATAGTGCGGAGGTTCCCAAACTTTTTTTTTCTGATAGATCACTTTCAAAATTTTGCTGGTTCCCATAGAACCCTTGCATTTCTACCTCCCGTCGCTAAATTTTCGAGATGGTATAGGAGTTTGAAATATTTCAAAAACTTCTCGGTTTTCATCCAGAATATTTTCTCACATTACATTTTTCTATAATGTAACGGGTATTTGTACCGACTATTGTTTATTTGAATACCAGATACATTAAAAATATTTCGTGTTTTATTTTCTATCCCCCCCCCGGGGGTGGAATTTTTAAATTGGTATAGGAATTTGAAATATTTCAAAAACTCCTTGGTTTTCTTAAAGAAGAATACTTTTTTCCAATAAAGGCCAAGGGACCTTGCATCCCTTGTGTCACCGCGACCATAATAGATCTATTGTGACATCCTTCTGTGTCATATCTCATTCTCAAGACCTAAGTGCGTCATGAAGCTCACTGTCTGTCTTGGTGTGAGAAGCCTCACCTTCTCAGAGTCCAGCAGTGGACCTCCGAGGATATGACTTCGGTTGCGAGCGAGTGCGTCACAGTTACAGAGGATGTGGATAGGTGTTTCATTATCCTCTGAATAAAATCTGCAAACTGGGGTATCTGACAGTCCAATTTTTGTCATGTGTTTCCTTAGTCTGCAGTGTCCTGTCAAGGTCCTGGATAGAATCCTTATTTGATTTTTATTAAGTTTTAGAACTTCTGTGGTGAATTTCCGCGAGTACCCTACTTATATACTTATATACTTATATACTTATACCCTGTCATCAGTTCCTTCGCGTGTTTCAACCCTATGCTGTTGGACCATATTTCATGGCTTTGATCCATGGCCTAGTTTTGTAGGCTAAGCCTGATAGTGCTAGATGGTAATCCGCATATAGGTTCAGGACCTATTGGTAGTCTCTCAGCGCCAATTCCAGCAAGATTATCGGCAGCTTCGTTGCCCATTCTCATAGATCACTTTCAAAATTTTGCTGGTTCCGATGGACCCCCTGCATTTCTACCCTCCGTCGCTAAATTTTCGAGATGGTATAGGAATTTGATATATTTAAAAAACTCCTCGGTTTTCTTAAAGAAGAACACTTACTCGAATCATTAAGTATCTGGTACTTTATCCGAATATTCGATACTTTAACTATGGATTCGTGGACCTCCGTTTACGACTCGTGAACCATTCCCATTTTTTAGTCACGCCAACGGAGACCCCCGTCAAGTCTCCGTGGACCTCTGTGGGTCCACCTTGGGAATTACTGGTATAGTGTTAAAAGATAAAATTTATTAATGTTGAACAATCATACTTAACTTTGTTTATTATCTGCTGTGCGTAATGTATGTAGGTACTAATTTATTTTTTAGGTAGATTCCTATTCATTTTAAATTTATATAAATTCTTATGCATGATTTTTTCTAAATTTAAAAAAAAATATTATTATAATATATAAAAAAGCCAATATATAAAAAAAAACATCATCGTTGATTTTGTATAATTCACCATATTGCATTTTTTATTAAAATTAAAAATGTATGGCGTAATTAATTTTCTTCATAATTTTTCTTCCCGTGAACGTGAAAAATATTTTAATAGCCTATTGGCTATTCCGAGCGGAGAAGAATCCAACAAATTAGAGATCATTCAAATCGGTACAGCCATTCTTGAGTTATAAATGGTGTAACACACACGTCTTCCTTTTATATATTAGATGTATTTATATAATATAATATATAATATAACGGAGAGTATTTATAGCGCCATCTTCGTGCCATAGCACCTCGAGGACGCTGTACATGATAATGTTCTATCTTCAACAATGTTGTCTGTGTCAAGAGTTCAAATTTAAATACAAAAACCTTATAACACATAATCTCAGATACATAATAATATGTATCCGCGTCAGAAATAAAAATAAAATAATGCAATATACACAACAGTCACAGTTCATAAAAAAGTTTGAAAAAGTAGGTCTTGAGGTCCCTCTTAAAAGCCTGGAAGTCGGCAGCACACCTGAGCCCCAGAGGCAGTCTGTTCCACAGATTAGGGGCAGAAACAGAAAAAGCGCGGTCACCGTAACCTGTTAAACGTGCCCTCTGTGGAACCTCCAGCTCATGCGCCGCACTCTGCGCTGACCTCAGGGCACGCCGCCTCTCTCCCAAACTTCTCAAAGTGCACAAATCACTAATGTATGTGGGGGCCATGTCATTTAGAGCCTTATATACAAAAGCACACACTTTATACTGAATTCTGGCTTCTATAGGCAGCCAGTGCAGTTCTTTTAAAAGAGGTGTGATGCTATCATACCTATCTGCTCCATATACAACACGGGCTGAGGATTTTAAAACTGAATGTAGCCTATTTGTCTGCACCTTTGGTAAACCACTAAACACAACATTGCAATAGTCAAGCCTGGATAACACCAACGCAGATATTAGTGTCTTAATGGCATCACGGGTAAGAGATCTTCTGACCAACTTGATCTGCCTGAGGCAATAGTAGCAGGAGCTGACAACACTACCAATGTGACGTTCCATGGACAAGCTGCTGTCGATGGTGATCCCCAGAAGCCTGACGGATGTTGTCGGCGTTATAGTACTTCCTAAGATCACAATGTTATCCTTCGGCAGCAGATGCTGTCTCCCTCTAGATGCCAGCCACAGGAATTCCGTTTTTTCAGCATTTAGACAAAGTTTATTTGTCGACAGCCAGCAGAAAACTGCCTCTATGCATTGCAGAAAAGTTTGTTTCAGACTTTCAATTTTTGTCATTTCCTCCGCAGCATAAATCTGCACATCATCAGCATATGCGCTGAGCCTCAAGCCGAAGGATTCAACAATAGTCTGGATTCCAGCCGAATATAGAATGAAGAGGAGAGGCCCCAATATTGAACCTTGCGGAATTCCGGTTGACAATGGCCTCTCTGCTGCCTGGACATCATTGAAGTACACCGTTTGCTTTCTTCCCGAGAGATATGAAGTGAACCAGTCTAGTGCAGCCCCACACACACCAAAGTCAGCATTTAATTTCTGCACCAAAAGTTCGTGGTCAACTGTAGGTATCGAAGGCCGCACTCATGTCCAACAGACATAGCAATGTTATTTTTCCCTCTTCATTATATCCAATAATGTCTGACAACAACTTTGCCAAGCTAGTCTCAGTTGAATGATGTTTTCTATATGCCGATTGCCTCGCAGGCCACATATTATTGTCATCCAAGAAGTCGCACAATCTACTAGCAACCACTTTCTCAACCAGCTTGGCCAAGAGAGGCAGATTGGAGATTGGTCTGTAATTTGACATGTCATCAGGACTTACATTTTGTTTTTTTAGGATAGGTGTAACGTGAGCGGATTTCAAAGTACATGGTACCTCACAGGCTGTTATTATAGAATTCACAAGAACCACAAAGAAATTTAAAAGATATGTCTTACACTTTTTGAGCAACCATGTTGGAATAGGGTCCAGAATACACTGTTTATTTTTCCATTTTGTCAATAATATTGTTTATTTCAGTTTCCGATGTCAAACTAAAACTACTCAAAGACACATTTACACGAGCAGGGCTCTTGATGTACCCACTCTGACAGTCTACATTTACTCTTTGACGTATTGAATCAACTTTAGACTGGAAGTAGTTCGCGAGATCCTCGGCAGACAGAGTTGAGTCAACATCAGAGCACTTTCTTTCACAGATGGAGTTTAGTACATGCCACAGTGTCTTAGAATCCCTTGAAACATGGACCAGCTCCCTCCAATAGCTTTCTCGTTTTGACTTTACCATTGCCCTGTAAGCATTCTGAGCATTTATCCACACCTCACGATCCACATCCACACCACCCCCTCTGAAGACTCGCTCACATCTTCTCATTTCCTTCTTCAGATCTCTACAGTCCTCATCAAACCACCCATCCGATTTTCTAATTCTCCTTCTCTGATTTCGCAATGGAGCATGCTTATCAATGAGCTCAGTTAGTACTTTATTATATATGTTCA
Organism: Athripsodes cinereus; assembly: GCA_947579605.1. NCBI lineage: Eukaryota > Metazoa > Arthropoda > Insecta > Trichoptera > Leptoceridae > Athripsodes > Athripsodes cinereus. Next base: position 9,995,935 of record OX388318.1, read on the forward strand.
CCAGCTCTTCAGGATCAGCACCGAGATGCGATACAGAATATTCTTTTACAGGATGAGGTTTGTACATACCTAACTAAGTTATTTGGTGAATAATGAAAAATACGACAGCACGAGGTTTTTATTTTATTTTTGTATTTCGGATATTACTTTGAATATAATTTCACTTGCAAATGAGGGTTGATTTTTATTCTGTGCTGCTTTATTAATGATTCGTAGGAAATTTATTTTTGAATCTCTATTATCAACCAATGTACAATTATAAAAATACTTTGAATATCTTCTGGTTGTTGGTTTTCGGGTTTGCCATGCCATGGTGCACTTGCTGGCCCCATCTTCATATCCTGAAGATGGGGCCAGCAAGTGCACCGAAACGTCGATTTAACAAATCAAGACATGGCAAACCCGAAAACCAACAACCAGATAGTGAAGATCGCCATGAAAGCCTTCAAACCACTTTGAATATCTTCTTTGTTTATTTAACGTTTCTCTTTGAAACACAGGTTTTAACAAATCTAATCTATTTATTGAGTAGGCGTTTATTTTGTAAAACTCCATGTTTATACATATAAGAAAACACAATTGGTTTTAGTTTAACCAAAATATTTGGTCAAATAAATATATAGTAAAACTAAAACCTATTGTGATTTCTTCCATATAAATCTAATCTAATTGGAGTGAATACACTCGTATTTATTTTAATCAAGTCTATTTTCATAATATTTTCAATGCTTTGATATCATTGTACATTTGACATAGCAATGGTGTTTAGTGAAAGAATATCTTACATACTCCCCTTGAAAACACAGCGCTAAACAAACTCTTTTTATTTGGAGCAATAATTTATCAATAAGCTTGCTTCGTTCCATGATATTCTTAATAATTATTCTGATATTGTCAGATAATAGTGATGTAGCTTAAAAGAGTTTCTTCCAGATAGTAAAAAAACTCCTTGTCTTTCTATCTTTGAAATTAATATATTTTTTTATTTAGATTTGAATCAATTAGAATACAACTAGTTCTTTCTTATTTCCGACATTAAAATACACTCTTAATATCTAAACAGTGATAAATGTGCTTACATTGTGAAGGAGGAGTGAAAAGTTTTGTCATACCTTTAGGTAGATATGTAAGTAATGTAGGGAAATATCATGTCAATATTTGTTTAACTACAAAGCAAAGATTTCATAATATTGTGCATGACTAGAGGGTTACTCTAATTTTTATTTCCCGTTTCCCGGGAAAAAAACGAATCCTTTCCCGGGAAAAAATACAAATTATTAGTCATGCAGATTGCCATACCGATACCGAAATCTTTGTTTAGTTAACTGTAATAGTCGTGATAAACTTGTAGAAGCTGACGAATATTTTGATATGAAAATATGAAAAATAATATTAATTACCAATATAAGTGTTATACTTTAAAAAAAAAACTTAATTATAGCTTCAATGTATTCGTTTGAAAGAACCATAATTATTCTAAATATAATTCGAAATCGGAGGTGTGTTTGGCCGACAATGTATAAGAATCCTACAATTTTTCATGTTTTTTTTTACATATTTCGAAAAGTTAGATAGTTCTTAAAAATATTAGTGCAGCCAACTGTCATTTTTTTTGTTTTATTCATGGATATTAACCGATATAAAAAATCTTTTTTTGTCGAAATTTCTCATTTTTTAAAGTCAAAAATCTTTAAAAAGCTTTGCCAAAATCCATAACATTTTTTTGCTTGATAGGATGATCAAAAATTAATTTTAAAATTTCCCGTTTCCCGGTAACAAAAATAATCCGGGAAAAGATACCCTCTATGCATGACTTACTTCTTTGCCAACCCCTCAATGAGAGCAGCGTGTTTTCATATTTAGTATCAATAATATTCAAATATATTATTTTACATCCCTCTTAGTAGAATGCGTTAAGATATGAATTAATGCACCGATTGCGATGCATTTGTTCAAGTTGAATGTCAAGAAGTAGATTGGTATATATAATAGATAATCAAAATCTATGTTTGCGATGAAATAATAAAGATGGAAAATACATAAATAATTTTTCTTCTTTCTTTTTACATTCACATTCATGTTGTCATGATGCCTGCTCAGTGATTTTTTTGAAAAAAAGAACGTGTCCATGAAGATTTTTGTCCACATATAAGACATGAATATTCATGCTTTAATATACGTATAAAGATTTTACACTTTAAAGGTAAATTATTATTTTACTATTGTTACCTTCTGATGTGAATCTTCGAAGTTTGTTGATTTACGTCATTGCAAAAAAGTTAAATTATTATTTACGTCATTGCAATAAAGTTAAATTCCCCAACGTTGGCGATCATCTCGACAAACCTACCCTTTCCTGCGCCGCTCGGATCACCTCATCCACACTTTGGATGCCGGTCCACTCCCTTACGTTTCGCAGCAAGGACATCTGTCTCTTACCGGGTCCTCGGCGTCCCTCGATTTTCCTTACTTATATAACCTTCCGAACTTGGATAGTTGACAACAGCTCTCTGTCAGCTGTAGCTCACCTCAGAATTTCGTTAATATTATGAAACGTTTTATGTCACCCATCTTGAATGTCTTATTTTTTATGGTGCGAAGAGGATGACCTTTATGTTTATTAGATAAGTTGAGTTTATTGAATATTCTATTTATGGAAAATGTCATTTATTTATTTATAAATGAAAACAATGAACAGCATTACAGTAAAAACCTTTTCGCTGTCATTGTACGTACACATCAAACAATCAAGATAATAACAAAATATACAGAAAAATACAGGCACATAGAAATTCTATGACAAATAAATATATAGAAGAAAACGATGATGGTAAACAATACATAATAGTATGTATTACTGCGTTATTTGAGTATTTATATGGTTGCATTTGGTAACACTTTATCATATTTCAAGGTAGTGAGAAAACGGTTGATTATCATATTAAGGTTTGATGATATCAAAATAATATATTTCTTATAACGGGTATATTCTGTAATATCTGCTATGTCTTGTCTTATAATATTGTTTTACTACGCCTCCTATCTCCTTCAATATAGTTCCATAAAGGCAGCTGATGTATAATACATATTGTATGTATATAATATGAGGCGTATAGTTCCAATCGGCGTTCAGTCCATTATACTTGATTTTCTGGTAGGCCCATATATTTGATAACTACTGATATATGAGGGAAGTAGTTGTTGCAAGTATGCTCAGTTCTAAAGATGTTTATCCAGAGAATGAAAATGCAAAAAATAATTAAAAATACTACAGATAGTACAGATTCACCTCATAAAGCACGTCAAAGCATTTTTGAACTTAACGAAGTTTGAAACTTTCCTAAGGATTTAACGGTTTTTGGAATACCACACTCACAGATTACACTAAGGTTTCCATTTTGAATTTGGATAAATATAGAGCTGTGATTGGCTGTCTGCGGACTTATGGTTGTTTGAAACAAAATGTAAGACGGACTTAACGTTGTTGGGAATAAAACTATTTTTTTGATAGCGATTTTCTTGTATATTTAGCGGAGAATAGAACACACATACTGGGTCTAGTAGTCAGAAATTTATATTGTCTATACGAATCAATGTTTAGTTGAAATTGGATATAAATTGGACCTTACGTCGATTGGAACTATACGCCTCATATTATCTATTATAATGTGAATTATGTGATACATTGTACACAATATTACTGTTATTAGGATGTATCAAGGTTAGAAATTGAAATTTTGATTAAATGCAAATTCAAATTATTAGTATTAATACTCTCTAGAAACTTTGTATGCTTTGAAGAGGGGTGAAGATATATAATGTATGACTATGAATATACTATACTATACCCTCACGCCGTGTCCCAAGTGGGGTAGGCAGAGAGAACGGAACGCCAAACAGATCTATCTTTACACACTTCCTTCGCTTCCTCCACATTCATACAGTTCCTCATACACGCACGTCGGTTCCTCTTACTCAACACGCGGCCATCCTTGAGAATTTGATCCACGTGATCAAGCCACGTGGTTCTCGGACGCCCGCGTTTCCTCACACCCTTTCTTTCAGATAAGTATATCCTCTTTGTCATTCTTTCCTCTTTCATTCGTTCCACATGACCAAACCATCTCAATTTATTTACACGCATTCTGTCCACAACAGTCTTCTTGCATCCGCTCATTCTTCTAATATCCTCATTCTTCACTCTATCACGCAGCGTTTTACCAACCATTCTTCTCAACGATCGCATCTCTACTGCATTTATTCCACTTTCGTCCTTCTTCAACCACGTCCATGTCTCGCTTGCATACGTAAGTGACGGTACCAGAATGGTATTGTGCACCAGCATTTTAGCCATGTTCGACACATTGTCATTGCTGACAATGGGTCGAAGTGCACCGTTTACTCTAGCACCGGCCACTTTCCTTCTTTCAATGTCCCTATCGCATCTTCCATCCCTCGTAAACATACTTCCCAAATATACATACTCACTTACTTGCTCCAAACATTCGTCACCAACTTTAATCTCGCAAATCGTTTTTTCATTCTCTCTTTCAAAAACAAGAACTTTCGTCTTCATAACGTTCATTTTCAAACCATTCAAATTGCAACTATCATACACACACGTAACAATCTCTTGTAAGTCCCTTTCACTCTCAGCCATTAACACCAAATCATCTGCGTACATCAATGCATTCACCCGAAACCCATTCAGCTCGACACCAACATCCATCTCTTTCACAGGTCGCATACAGTAGTCGAAGAATAGGTTGAACAGCCACGGAGACATGACACAACCTTGCTTCACTCCTTTGGTGAGGACAAACCACTCCGAGAGAGTGTTATTTACCCTCACGCAAGCGGAGCTTCCCACGTAAAGTGAAGATATTGCGCGGATCAACCGGCTGCTCACCCCATACTCCGACAACACGCGCCACAACCTTTCCCGGTCCACTCGATCATATGCTTTCTCCAGATCCACGAACGCACAAAAAAGCCTCTGGTGTTTACCCAGAAACTTCTCTATAACCATTCGCAGGGAGAAGATCTGATCGGTGCACCCTCTGCCATTCAAAAAAGCTCCTTGCGCATCCCATATCTTACACTCAGTTATCTTTCGTACTCTCTCAATCAAAATTCTACCATACAGTTTCCCTATTGAGCTCAGCAAGCTAATAGCCCGATAACTCCCGCATTCAAGCCTAGAGCCTTTCCCTTTGTACAGGGGGCAGATGATAGCCCTCTTCCAATCCTCTGGTGTAACACCTTCTCTCCAACAATCGTTGAAAAGCTCCAAACACCACGCGAGAGCCCCCGGTCCACCAGACTTGATGAGCTCAACGGCAACACAATCATACCCTACAGCTTTACCGCACTTCGCTTTTTTTAATGCATTCAAAATCTCATTCATGTCTATCATATCGTTTTCATTCACACTGCTTTCACTGTCGTCATACTCATTTGCATTTGTACCATCACATTCAAACAGATCTTCGAAATATTCCTTCCATCTCTGTAGCACACATTCATCATTCACTAACACACATCCATCCTTGTCTTTTATCCCTTTCATACTGTTCACACTTGAACCCGTCCTCTTTCGTTTCACTTCCTTCCAAAAAATCTTCATATTTTCACTCGCATACGTAGACAATTTCTTACATTCTTCATCTTCAAGCATTTTTTTCTTCATTTTCACAACTTCACGCACTTCCTTCTTGCATGTCTTGTAAACTTCTTTCTTTCGCTCTTTTTCACATGTGTCACACTGTTTCACATTCAGTAAGTCTTTCCAAGCATTCTTCTTCTTATCTACAGCTTCTTTCACATCATTATCCCACCATGCATCGCCTTTCTTACGTCCAACTTTAGCTTCACCACATGTTTCTTTTGCACTTCCTACAAGCACACTTTTTAAGACATCCCACCTTTCATTCATCGTTAGATCATTCTTTTCGTTCGTACTCAGCTTCTCATTCACAGTTTTTACATATTCATTCTTTACACTCTCATCTTTCAGTTTTTCGACTCTCAATCTCATAGCTGGCGTGGACTTTTGTGTTCTCGAACGCCAACCGGAGAATAGATTTATTCTTGAGACGACAAGAAAATGATCCGTCTCCAGCTCAGCGCCTCGATACACTCTAGTATCCGTGGTCGCCTTCCTGAGACGAGAGTCCACACACACGAGGTCAATCATCGATCTTTCATTCCCTCTCTCCCAGGTATACATGTGGATCTCCTTGTGGGCGAAAAAGGTATTCGCCACAAAGAGATCCATCTCCAAGCACACATCAATTATTCGTTTGCCATTATCGTTCACTCTACTGTCTCCATTCATTCCCAAAACACTTTCAAGTTCATTCCTCCTAACACCCACCCATCCATTCAAATCACCTGCCAAGATCAATCTTTCATTTTCATTTTTATCTTCTGCAATCTTTCTCACGCCATTCCAGAACTCTTCCTTTTCCGTCTCTATGGCATCGTTACCAGGACCATACCCAACTATGAGTAAGATCCTAGTCATCCCCACTTTGAAACGGATCCAGATTAGCCTGGAACTTACACATTCATACCCTTTCATACATTCGCTCATTCTTTTCGATAAAAAAGCACCCACACCTTGACATGCGTGTTGTGTGTCTGGAACACCAGACCACAACTCGATCCTTCCATCACTTTCTTTAATACCACACCCTTTCCTCTTCGTTTCGCAGACACACAAAACATCCAAATACTTATCATTCATCATCTCTAAAATTTCGTCCGTCTTTCTCACCATCCCTCCTCTCACATTCAAAACTCCCACCCTGCATTCCGCTCTCCTCATTGTGCCCTTCACCCACTTTGACGCGGCATGATGGGTGGCAAGCCTCATCGCTGCCATATGCGTCAAAGCGTACTACCTATTGTCTTACATTTATCTTACATTTTACCCCCCCACCGCCAAGGAATACGAAAAATCCACCACCCTGTAACCCAACACCAAAACTTACAAGTAAATTAAAAATATAGGAAAAAAAGAAAAGAAAAGTAAGAAACCTCCACCAAAATTAGTCAAGGTCGTGGGTCGTCTTAGAAGTGGCCCTGCGGGCCGGCGTGGTTGTAGACACGAGAAAACAACAACAATGTGACTATGAGAAGCGACAGAATACGCTAGAACAGAACGTGATTTTAACACAACGACGATACGACAGAATGAATATAGTACATATTATTATTTTGTACTGTGATAGAATTAATTTATACGTGCATATAATATTATTATTATAAGGGACTTGTCAGTCATGTGTGTGCGTGCAGAATTCTTTTTTGAGACGCTCTTGTTCTGTTTATGATTCATTCTTTCAAAACCTTGACATACTCGTCATGAATAAGCAAGACTTTAGAGCGGGAGTGTCTGGGGCCTTGTTGTCATCAGCGGTCCCCGTGGATTGATCTCGGTCTCTCACTGTTTGGCAGCATGGGATCACTTACATTTTGGGCGGGGGGTGGATGGGTGTGCTTGCTTGAATGCATGGCTCTCTCGATCATAGCATCCTTGGAATATTGGATATTGGCCGTGTATTTGATTGGGCTTTGTAACTCATACTGGATGGGTGATTTTATTTATTTGTTTTGTTTTGATTTCTAGTATTTTGGGATTTTATATTTATAGATTTACTTTGACTTTTTTCAGAAAATTTTAACTTTAACTTTTTATCTCAAGACTAATGTGACTGAAAGACTGATTTCTAGTATTCTAGTATTTTAGGATTTTTTGCTTTTATATTTTATATTTTTGTACTATTTTAAATATTGTATTTTTATTGTTTTTAAATTTACTTTGACTTTTTTAGAAAATTTTAACTTTTACTTTTTTTTCTCAAGACTAATGAGACTGAAAGACTGATTTCTTATGTTTTGGGATTTGTCACTTTTGTATTTTTGTATTATTTTTAAGTATTGTATTATCGTTGTTTTGAAATTTACTTTGACTTTTTTAGAGAATTTTAACTTTTGCTTTTTTTCCTCAAGACTAAGACATTTCTGGAAAGAGTGGAATCTTCGCTGGTCCACATGTTAAATGTATTAATTGTCAATATATTGTGTAACGACTGTTTGATTCTAAATATTATAAAAATAAAAAATAACAATAAATACATAGTGAATATAATGGCACAGAGAAGACTTTTATAAGATGTTCAGTACATGTACATAGAATGTCCGCTAAAATTACATTTCTGAGTGGCGAGATTTTGTTTCACTTTTTTAAGTGAGTTGTGATGTCACAATTTTGTATTTTAATTTTATTTTATTGATAATCCAAGCAAAATGTACAGTCATTCAGAACATATTACAAATAAATACATTGAATAAATAATTGACCAGTGAAAAATGAATTTATAATTCAATATTCTGTGTATAATTTCATAAAGATATAAATATGTTAGTGTCGCTGGTTGGTATACTTAATTATACACTATACTATACCCTCACGCCGTGTCCCAAGCGGGGTAGGCAAAGAGAACGGAACGCCAAACAGATCTATCTCTACACACTTCCTTCGCTTCCTCCACATTCATACAGTTTCTCATACACGCTCGTCGGTTCCTCTTTTCCTCTTCGTTTCGCAGACACACAAAACATCCAAATACTTATCATTCATCATCTCTAAAATTTCGTCCGTCTTTCTCACCATCCCTCCTCTCACATTCAACACTCCCACCCTGCATTCCACTCTCCTCTTTGTGCCCTTCACCCACTTTGACGCGACATGATGGGTGGCAAGCCTCATCGCTGCCATATGCGTCAAAGCGTACTACCTATGGTCTTACATTTTACCCCCCACCGCCAAGGAATACGAAAAATCCACCACCCTGTAATGAAGACAGACCTTTCGCGGCGTGCGGTAAAACCTAAATTATTCGAATTAATAACCCCACAACTTACTTAAAAAAGTGAAACGAAATCTCAAAAAAGCTGTTGTATTGGTGGCATTAATAGTAACTTTTATTGGCAACAGCAACATTTTCCTTCCATCTTCATAGATACAAATTTGTGAAATAAAAGTAAGTCATTCAGAATGGGTGGCATGTCTTATCGAAAATCATCATTATCATCTTTCCTCTCGGGAGCATAGTGCAGAACCAGCCTCCTCCATAAAAACGACTTTGCGCTGGTTGCTTCACCTCTTCCCGCGACATTCCCAGCGCTCTGATGTCTTTTTCATAGGAACGGTGAAAAAGGAACGTCCAGGACGTTGGAACCATTACCGACGGAAGAACAGTGCTTTTTTTGGTCAACTATCATTGGACCTTCTCAGAACATGATAGAAATAAAAATAAATTTCTTATCAAAAACAATTAACAAAAATTATTTTTTTTATTTTCTCTATTTACTTTGTTGTTTAATCAGTCTTTTGCTAGAACAGTATTTATAGTCATTCGATTTTTTGTTAATAGAAATATTCATCGTTCATTTTGCTTCGCATTATATTGTTTTCTAAAAAATATCGTAAATATTGTTATTTCTGCGTCAAATTGTCAAATACCCGTTTGTAAAACAATATATCTCATAATAGGCAATATTCTGTGAAAGACAGTGTCTAACAATGTTAAGAATTTCATTACACAAAACAGCGCACCACCTCCCTTTACCCTGCACCTATATCATTTGGAAATAAAGAGTAGCGATATCTACGTATCAAGTTAAAAAGGTAACTTTGGTCTTTATAGAGATATAAGCGCCAGCGTATAATGCGTTTGAAACGCATAGGCATATTGAAAATCCAAAACTTTTTTTTGACTTGATTTTTTATTAATGTTTTTTTTAAAAGATATTTATTTATTTATTATTTTATTTTATTTTATTGTAACAGAGTCATACAGTTTATCTCACAATATAATACAACAACAATAAATATCTATAATACGTAAACCAATCAAGACTCTACACAGTAAGTAAAAAACATCAAACAGTCTGTTATATCTGTTTTTTTTTGCTTATATTAATTTTTTGTATATATAAGATATATCGGCACCTGGTTTTGAACCACGGACCCCTTGTTCACGAGGCCGAGACTGTATCTCCAGGGTCTCGACGAACTCTATACTATACTTCATAATATGCAGTTTCTAGATTTTCTCCCAATAATTGAAAAAAAAAACTCCTCTCTTTCTATTTTTGATTAGGCTTGCAAAAATTCAACTATACCTAACACCCAAACTCCCTTTCAGCAAGCGATATGCATGTATGGTGACGGTTGATTAGGTTGGCAGTTTTTATAATTTTTTAGCATATCTCATCCCATTTTTTGCACTTCCCGTGGAGTCACCAGAAAAGAATAAATGTCTCATTCTTTTCTGTAAGTTTTCAAGTGGCCCGTTCGTTGTGAATTTTTTCGAATCTATTATTTATGAAGCCATACATTTAATTGTGAGTGATTATGGATTGGAGAAGAAGTTGTACGAGTATATCACTACATAGCGTAAAAACATCTGACGCAAGTATTCAACACACAAGTTGGAAAATATAATATTATTCTTCAGCATATTTAGTACACCCTATAAATAATAAGTTTTCATCCCTTCTTCGACACAATATAATAATACTTCTTCTATAAGCTTTGTAAATAATAATATCTATCTACTGTGTATATATATCTAATATTGTGCTTACCCCCGTATACAAAAAATATATCTCCAAAAAGGAAGAAGAATGGCTCTCTATAATAGGTATACATTGTAAAAGATAAATTTAATTTATATTGGTTTCTAGTGAAATCGATGGCTTGTGTAAAATCTATGTCGGTTCACAACATAGTTACCTACTTCAAAATAAAATACATAAAGAAGATGATATATTATGATTTTGTAAAGATGATTTTTTACATATCCTACTTATATTCTAGAGGGGAAATATAGGGGTAGAGATAATTTGAACTACATTTTCTAAGCTTGTGCACTCTTTTTGTCAATTATAATGGATGTATTTGGATGTGAAATTTCTATACAAGATAAATTAATTTTATGCATCGTCATATTATTATGTTTGGGTAGATGGCGCTCTTGTAGCTGACTGAACCCTGACTTCTCCAATTTTTTAATTAAATTATAATAGTTTATCGATTAAGTTTTTATTTATTTTTATTTTTCGACCAAAATAAAGTGTTTTTTTATTTGATAGTTTTGTTTTTTGTGTTTGTTTCTTGAAATTAAGTGATAAATTTTAATAAAGTTAAATCTCATACCATCCTAAATTTGTGACAATAAAAATAGTTTACATGATTTGTATTTTAAAAGTAATAAAAATAAATTAAAGTGACAAATAATATTGTGAATGCGCTCTTGAAGTGATTTCATTACAAAAATAGCGCAATATAAGTGATCCAATAATAATAATTGTGCTACGAGCTACAAATAATAACACTAATGTTCACTGTGTCGGTGTTTAGGTAGTAGAATTCCATATCGAAATAATAAAACAAATGTTTTATTCTACTAATGGTTTATTATGTGAGAGATAGTCTTTCGTCTGATGAGGACATTGTCAATCATTGACAATGTCCTCATCAGACGAAAGACGTCTCTCTCACATAATAAACCATTAGTAGAATAAAACATTTGTTTTATTATTTCAACACTAATGTTGTTTATTTTTCACAGTACAGAGATGTTGTTCCATATTCTATGTCGATTATGTTCAATGCATGTAAAAAGACGATTGATTTTCCCGCTAATAAAAATACAGTGATAATTACTTGCATTTCATCATGAATCGTGATATTGTTTGTGTGATATCTGTATATATATTTTTTTAATTTTTGTTTTTCTATCTTCTGTCTGTATTTAAAATATTTTTGTTATAAGTAATATTTGTTATTGTTTTTTGTGTAATTGTAATTAATATACTAAAGACTAATGCCATTAATGTATAATGAATAATAATTCGTACTTGATTTTAGTATTAAATCTATTCATATTGTAAATGGGAACATGTTTTTTTTATGAATATATTTGTGTGTGTGAATGTATATGCGTGTGTAGGTACATATGTATGTATGATGAATCTAAGTAATTTTTGTACATTTATTTTTTTATTTATTGCGTCGGTCTTATTTTGTTAAACTCCATGTTTATATATGGAAAAAACATAATTGGTGAGTTTTACTTAAAAGATTTTAATGAGCAGTGACCTAGTTTTGACTAAAATCTTTTAAGTGAAACTAAACTAAATTGTGTTTTTTCCATATATTATTTTTTTGTTGTAAATGTACCTATTTCTAATGTAACCCTTTGAGCAAAACACTGTTTCATTAAAATAGTAAAAAAAATATTAGCGTTTTTGTGTTCATAGTTAAACATAGTTTTCATTTTATTTTTTGAGCATTCTGTCTTGCGCTGCTTGCATCCAATAAGTACCGGCTAGCCGTTTCACATCACTCAACCAATTTACATATCTATCTTAACTTTTTTTTCTGTAAATATTAAATTGCTATTCGAAATCCATCGAAAATCCATTTAGAGTCATAAAAATATGAATATGAGTTACATAAATGTAGAAAAAAAACATGATTTCTGAACGTTCATGTTGAAATGTGTACATTGTGTGTACAAATGTGTGGTTAGATGGAAGAAATCACTATATATAGTGATAATCTCGCCACTGCACATCATCACATTTTCTTGTGTATATTGCTTTATTTTATTTGTTATATGAATGATGATGTGCAAGAAGAATAAAATAAATAAATAAATAAATACATTTGGTTTTATTTTTTAGGTATGTAGAAGATATTCTGAAAAAAAAACAATATACGTTACGGGTTCTGAAATATTATCATTTCGTTTAAAAGCTTTTCCGGTGGATGCTGATGGTTAATACTTTCTGCACATAGTCATAAATAAGTATGTTTGCAGTTTTATACATTTCGGTTAATAACTATAGTACGAGTGTATACTTTTACCTCCCCACCAATAGGAGTATCCATGTCTTATTATTTGTATGGTAAAAACTATTTCCAGTCTTACCCTTGTAGTATGGGTGCGTAAGTATGTAATAAAACACATGATTTTATATATGGCATGTGTAGTTAGATACATCTGTTTATATAAACGGTTCTAGATTGTCACTATTCTGCAAAACTAGGATCTTAATAATACACTATACTTAATACCATTGATGTGCTGTATACAATGCACTCGTACATTGCTTTACGCGCTTTAAACGTTCCGAATCTATCTTTGACTTACTGCCTTAAATGAAAAACGTACACTGCGTCTTTGTAACTAAGCTACGTTGCAGTATTAACATTTGGTTGATGTTTATTTTATTTTATTTTATTTCACGTTTGGGTAATGATGATGAGTCAAAGTTTATAAAAAATTGCAACATCTGTTTGTTGGTTATTTTGTTTATACTGCAATATCAGGCTGTGGTAAAAATATAAATTGAAGGATTAGCAAGAGGTCCTGATGCTCCTTCCAGGCCCTCTAGCTACAATAAACTATGGGCGGGGATCTCTGAAGTCAGTATCTAGCCTTCAACTTGAATATATATTATAAAGAATGTTGAATTTTAAATGATGTTAAATTTTGAATTTTAAATTTTGAGAGATTTTATATGATATTTTTATATTTTTAATTTTATTATTCATGACTCATTGTATTGTTTTTATTGCTTATTGTTTTATTGTTTAATCCTACGATTATTGCTTTGTGAGCATTATTCTATTAATTTTCTTTACATAATTTACTCTATTCTATTGTAATTGTTGTTTTTTGATTTATCTGTTGTGTTTGGTTATGTATGTTTTGTAGAGCACATAAGGGTAATATAGGGATCTTCACTGGTTTGCTTATTGCTAAATATGTTATAGACCATTGTATTTTTTGTATCAACTGTATGTATCCTGTAAAATTGAAATAGATAGATAGATAGATAAAGGAAGAAGATGTTTGTGTGTATTTGTATGAGTTTGTTATTAGATTTATAACATAAAATTACATAGATATTGACATAAGTCAAAATTTTCTCATCATCTTACATGGAACGCATATTTATTTATTTATTTATTCATTCTACGGCAAAAAGCCCTTATTACATGATACATATATATAAACAATTTCCACAACAATAAAATTGAAAACACAACACAAACACACTCAAATCTCAATGATATAAAAACATATAAAAGACAATGTAATAGAAATTATATAAAAGATATTAAAATTTAAAAATAAAATTACAGAATTTAATTTTTTTTAATTTAAAACCACAACACAAACAAATTCAATGTCAGACATGAAATTCAAAATTTAAAACACGTGTAAACTATCATCAATTATAGTTACCAATAAAAATAACAAGACAGACTGGATACAAGAAGATGGATCAATCATAGCTAACAATAAAAACGACATCACAGAACAATCCATATCACCGAACACTACAGCAATTCACACTTGCAAATTCACATCCTCTGGACTCTCAACATGGCTTCTGTCACATGTGATTTATATTGGACTAATGATGAGTGAAATATGTCAACCCCTTCAGCAAATTCATTTCCCAAACGCTGAACTCTTTTTAGAGATGAATTCTGACCATACGTAGTGGTCGAGTCATCAACATAAAATGGTAAGGATTGTCGAGTAACTCTCAATTTTTTTCTCTTTTTTTCTCTTTCTCAAGAAACAAACACAAAAAAAAAAAAAAAAAAAAAACTCAATATTCAAGCAAAATTATTTTATATCTTTTCGGAGTTAAGTTTTCTGAATCATTTGATATTTTGAAATTACAGTAGGCAATACTTAATGATATCGGTTAAAATTGGTTTAGTTTAACGCTTCTTCTTAATTAATAATTATTCCGGACTTTCTTATAAGGTTGGAATGTAGTTGCGAACTTGTAATACTTAGTGGATCTTCCATCCCTTAAACAAGAGGAGAGGGCTGAAGTACGGCAGGCAGCTGGCTGAGGGTAGGGGATGATAATAACAATACGGAAAACTGTTTTAGGCTAAAAGCATTTAGCAATGGACCCAGTGAAGCAATAAACACTCACAACAGATAAGGGTCGATAAGCATTACGTATTACTACTACTGAAATACTCCACATACACAATACAGCCAACACAACTTGCTTACAAAACACAACACATATGTGTGTACAATGTGAAGGCACCCATTGATCACATTCTATTTCCTTACTCACTTAACGCACCAGGCGGAAAACTTAAAAAAAAAACGAGCCTCCTAGGCTAAATTTGGATATCTTTTCAACAAATGTGTACTCCATCTATGTATACTATCTTTATATATACATATATATAACAAATGGAATACTTAACATCATTATATTTGTAGGAGAAGAAAGTCTCTCTCTTTTTTTTTGGCATTGCAAAATGTAGAAAGTCATTTTATGTATCCATACCATCACGAAATCATCCATAAGCAGGGTAGCCAGTAGCGTACTAACTGCTTGTTACCATGGCCGTCTTACTCATGTCCATTAAACAATTAAGGAATTCGGCATGGGTGACATACTTGAACGCTGAATTGATATTGTTAAATATCTTATATTTACATGAAGCCTGATTCACAGAACATTCGAAAATTTATCGAAAAGAGTGAGAGACAATATTTTATTCCTGAGTTACCTGTGTGGAAAGTTACATTGGAAACGAGCCCATGATGCCACCCTAAAGGACTCCTCATGGACATCTCATATTCATTTTATTTATTCATTCTTTACTGTACATTGTTAACAAACAATTACATAGAAGGTATACATTCAAGTTGATACAATCAATATATAGAGGTCGAGTTTATCGCAAAGGCGCGATTTCTTCCAATTAACCCAAAATTTTACCTACCTATAAATGTTTTTTATAAGCTGCTTTATTGATGATCAACAATAAAAGCACGTATGAAACTTGGTTATGATTGACATTTCATCATTCCGAAAACTGACTCCCCAATCAAAGTTTTTGATTATAAAACCGACATTTATTTATTTTTTATGAAAGATATTTGTTTTGGAAGCACGACATGTTTTCTATTTTCAATTCTAAACAAACATCAATTTTAATAGTATGTACTGGGTAGGTTCCTACTAACATATCCGTACTAATAAAATTTAGAATTCAGTACCTCCCCACTTTAAAATTCAATTATATTTTACAAAGGTATATAATAATAGACACGTATACACACAACACACTAGTGTAAGGTAGAAGATCACAACAATTTATTATTTTATATTCTGAAATGATAAAATAAGTACTGTGTTTCTATGCGAGTTGAGTGTGTGGAATTCAGTGGTGTTACATTTGTTCGTTTTGAATAACCTTTTGCACACACCCCAAAAATTTTCACCAACGATTTTTTTCCTAATCACAAGAAGTTTATTAATCTTATAACGACCAATTAAAACATTAAATTTTATATAAAACAAAATGTATATTTTTTATTAGGATTGCACTTGAGCAACAAATATATTTCTTGATCGTAATTATTGTGATATAAGTACATAAGTAGAGGCTCTTTTATGTTTTTAATGATTATTTCTTCAATAATAAGATTGAAATTTTGAGGTAAATAAAGTATATTTTGAAGTGTAAATCTGAGTTTTACTATGCACATAAATCTGTGTACAATAAGTAAAAAAAAAACATTAACAATTAGATATTAATTAATGTCAACCAAGAGAAGAACCAACTTAAAATATTCAAATCCCTTGACAACGGGTGAATTGTTGAAAAGAAATAAATAAATTAAAAAAAACTTCAAATATGTATTTTTGCACATTATATCGTCGATATGCCTGTCGTGCACCCTAAAAACATAAACGAGTATAACAAAATAAATGTCACACTACAAATTTAGAATTTTCAGGTTTTTTGACAAATTAACTAAAAAATATATGACGTAATGCTTTATTTATTCACTTTGTAATTTTTATATCAATATTTATTTGTTATAGATAAAATAGTAATCATTTGACGTGAAAGGAAATATGAGATGAGATAAATTTACACAATAGAAAATAGACACGGAATATGGTGCATTTGAGATCATTTTATGAGAAAACAGCGCTTTATATTATGTGTGTATAGATAAGATGAAATACTTTGTGTGACCCACCACTGGTGTAGATGTACTTTTGATAGTATGTCAATGTTTCATACAAAAGTAATTTGAGGTACGGGACGAAAGCATTCGGAGGGTATCAACCTTTAATAATTTGATGGACGTATCACCCCATTTCTGTCATTCAAAAAGCAACCCTCTATTATGTAGTAGGAGCTTTAATTCTCAAATACAATTTCTCGTATCGTCTAAAAATATTATATGTTTTGTACCATTATTTTGTATCTGTTAATATGAACAGTGATATAACAACGAGTCAAGCAAACTGAGATTGTCAATGTCATAATTAAAAGCAAATATATAAAAGTTATGAGTTATAGATAAAAATATGAAGGTTGGTTAGTTTTAGCTGCTCAATAATTTTAGTTTCATTTTTAGGTTTGAATTATGACAATAACGCAATTTTTAATTTTGTGGCTAAACACATTGTCGCTCAACATCATCTATATAACTGTTAACGATAATAATAATAATAATATTCCACATCTTGTAGTTTTATCTTTTCTCTTCCCTATACAACGTTCTTGTTGTTGTTACCTTACAATTTAATATAATAATAATAATAATTGTATCTCCGCTACGAATGTGAAGGAGGATGCAGAGAATGTTGTGTGTGTGGTATAGATAGAATCACATTATTGTTATTATTATTATTATCATAAAATGAGTGGAAAATGATAAACATGAGAAGAGAATGATAAACGTGCTGTGAAGATATACCTAATATTTATGAAATACTTAGGTACCTAGTATTATGTTTGCCGCAAAAACATTCTAGAATGCAACATTTTTTTATGTTCTTAATTCATGTGAGTTCATGCATATGTGGTATTTTTTTTTTAAATAAATCTTATTATTTATTATAAATAAATAGTCACTGTATGTAGTCAAGCTTCGTGAATCTTTCAATTAACTTGATGTGGTGAATAACTTCCCTTTCACGACACAAGGTTTTAGCTTACTGTGATAGGTGTATAAGTTTGTATTTGATATATTCTTTTTTCAAACAAGAAAAAAATAATGGATTTGGGATATTTTTTCATTCAGAATTGTTTTATCGTCACGGTAGATATTATTTTATATTGGTACGGGAAGGAAACTCGCATGATTATTACAAGACCACTTATTGTGCTAGGTGCAAATTGACTCTCCAATTCAATAAATCAGCAACTCGAAATACTAATATCCCAAAATATGTCATATTAAAAATTTTAACTTGTAAATTTTAGTTTGTAATCAATGTACTGTATAGAATGAATAAATAAATAAATAATACATCCTCTTCGTCATTCTTTCATTTTGCATTCGTTCAACATGTCCAAATCATCGTAACTTATTTATACGCATTCTATTCACAACACTCTTCTCACATCTACTCATCGTCGGGTAAAAGTGCTATAAAATTGTTCTGAACGGAATAAATTTACCTTGTATTAGGACACAAGAAAAATCTTTAGACGCTTACGGTTAATCTTTTATAGTATTGATTTCAATGTATAAAAACATACCTGTCTGCCTCACAGTACAAAACTTTACCTATCACTGAGTATTGGTAGGTACACATATATATACAAAATACACTATGTTGTAATAAATAACTCTACCTATATTATATTCAGTGAGTGCTAACATACATTTCGCAAAACTAATGAACCGCTTCTCAAAAGGCTCTATGACAAAGTGCCCATGTACTATTATTATTACTCTCCGTGCTGCTGAAAAATAATATTATTTTCTACTACAAATATCACATTTATATTATCATGGATGTTTTACTATCGTCATTATCATTGTCATAATGTAAATAAAACATTGTTACATATGTGCTTTTATCGCGAAGCAAATAACAAATTCTTTGTAAAATTTGAAAGTGAAGTACAAAGTAATGTTCGAGTATATTCAATGAAACAATTTTAACAAGTATTTAAGATGTGTATTTAAGAAAAACAACAATGTTTATTTTAAACACAAATGATTAGGTATACACTCGAACGCTGTCGTCAAGGTAGATTGATATCATCAAGAGAACTGAACATTAAGGATTTCCCACCACTTTCCCATGGATGTTTTAAGAAACACTTAATGATATGTAGAAAAAGAAGGCGTAAGGAAATAAAGGACAAAAAAATAGCATATTTAACATATTTAGTTCAGAGATGAAGTATGCTTCGCATCTTTGATGTTTTATATTGTACTAGCGGACCGTACCAGCTTTGCACGGGTAGATATGTATTAAAAATAATAATTTAGTTTTAGTAAGGATCCTTATCTCTTTTTTTATATAATATAGCCTATGTCACCCGGAAATTGTGTAGCTTCCCAACAGTGAAAGATTTTTTCTATTCGGTTCAGTAGTTTCGGAGCCTATTCGACGCAAACAATCAAATCTTTGCTCTTTATAATATAAGTATAGATTTTGTTCGTATGTATAGATAATAACGGCACTAAGAAAAATACTTGTATGATCATTATAATTATGTTGGAAGTTCGCATTTGTGCATATTCCGTGCTGGTATTGATTAAGATATAAATAAAAGTACATCGATAATTAAATTATTATGTTTTTTTAATTTTTTTTACATACATTCACGGCCAGCAGGGCTACTCTTGACAAAACTAAACACGATCTTAATCTAGTCTTGATCTTGATCGTACGACGCACGAAGTGACTATTGGCCAAAAATACACGCAGACACATCGCGCGTTAGCGGTGGCGCGGTGTTTTTGACCATAGTCCCTTCGTGCGTCGTATGATTAAGATCAAGACTAGATTAAGATCGTGTTTAGTTTTGTCGAGAGTAGCCCTGCAGAGCCTTTTACATGTTAAACCCTTGTTTACTTACAATACATGTATACAAAGGTACGATCACTTTAAAAAAAAGAGACAAACAATTAGATTAACAGAAAACGAGAGTTTAACAAACAGTATAACATTATCAGGTTAAATAGCTTCAAGACTTACAATTGCTTCCACGAGATATTAAATATTTGGAATTCGGTGATCTGTTGCA
Source organism: Athripsodes cinereus (assembly GCA_947579605.1). NCBI lineage: Eukaryota > Metazoa > Arthropoda > Insecta > Trichoptera > Leptoceridae > Athripsodes > Athripsodes cinereus. The sequence goes on from OX388318.1 coordinate 10,016,078, forward strand.
CGTAACCACAAAACTTAAAACAACATATTAATTTACTGTAATTAAAAAATATAATAAATTGTCTTGCTATGTTTGTTCTCTGCAGAAAAATAACAAAATTGAGTAGAAATGTGGAATAATTCATTAAGTAGGTACACTGAGAAAAATACTAACGAAATTTAACAACGAATCATTGGTACGTACTATCAGATTAGGACCAGAGATCGTACAAACGATTCATTAGTACGAATCTATAATATTAACTCTTCGCAAACAAGTTGTTGGTAAATTTACCAATGATTTGTTTGCGAAGAGTTAATACTATAGATTTATACCAATGAATCGTTTGTACGATCTCTGGTCCTAATCTGATAGTACTGTACCAATGATTCGTTTTGAGTATTTTTCTCAGTGTAGGTACCTATTTTTACATTTTTGTCGAGATAGACAGATTTCTGTAACACTAAAACCTAATAATGTAATTACCACTTAGATATATACCTACTCACTACTTTTACAAACATACGAACCCCCATATCCGTGAATATACGATTACTTCTCTTATTCATTATTTGCCATGCAAAGATAGTAGAAAAGAGAGGCCATAGAAGGTAATAGTTATACTTAATTCTCATACAAATATTTTATTTCGTTTACATGTACACACAAAATACACATATTATTATCATTATTATTTTTGAAATGACACCATATTCCACTGCGTCCATTACAGTTTTCGACCAATGCAATCCTAGAGAAATATTTACTCATTTATAGCTACAATGAACATTTATCAGCATAGCAACTAGAAAGCATTTTCGCCGAGACATATGTATGCTTGAAGGAATGTTTATATCTATGATCATGTTTACAAGAAATACATATAATTAAACAACAATCAATTAAACTTGTCTCAGGATATAAAATTTATTTTTTTTGTATTTTTTATGCATTAACGTAAATTAGTAGTGTTTATATGTATTAAATTAACATAAAGTTAAATATTTTTTAAACATTGTATAATAATTTACAATTTAAACATATTTACCAAGGCTTTTGCGTGCCATTATTAGGAGGATCCCTCCTGATAATGACACTTTGGCGAAATCGTTTGAGGTAAATAAATTTAATTTGGAAATTATAGTGTTTAAAAAAATATTAAATCATATGTTTATTTTGAATTTCCAAAGTGTTAACACAAAAACATTGGATTTATTGGATTTAATTTAGTTGAGTTGTTGAGATAGTGACTTATATAAAATAATATAGAAGAATGAAATAGTATATCATAGATAACGAGATACACTTTGAATGTTTTTTTAAGTATTCTACAATGCACATCCGTTACTTGATTATTTAAATCGCGATCGATTTCGGTAAACCTATATCATTGACTAGCGATATAATACTGACTATCGATCGATCGCGATTTAAATAATCAAGTAACGGATGCGCATTGTAGAATACTTAAAAAAAAACATTCAAAATGTCTCGTAACTGTTACATAGTTAATCCTTCTAAAATAACGAGATACACTTTTCTAAATAACTTGAAATCTATCTCCACGCACTTTTAAAATAAAGGGTTTTGAGTTTCTAAACATAAAGAATATGATGTTTTTATTTAGAGTGGGAATAAGTGTTTATCACGAAAATGCTTTTGGGTTTGTGAGCTAGTGAGTACCTAATAATAGTAATAATAATAATAACATTGTATGATAATAAAAATGATTTACACATTGCTTCAATTAAGGAGACTTTCACGTTACAATAAGGACCCTTTTCTATCCAAAAGATCCCGATAACGAAGTATTAAATTATCTACAAACATTTATATGTTGTTGCCTCATAAACCATAATAGTATGTACGAAACTAGCTCATATACACTCAGTAGTGTTAAGAAAAATATATAAATTTCCAGAAAATTGAGTCACGAAAATTCTGGGTGACTTGGGGGCTTGAAAAACCTGGAAAATAGGATACACCTAGAAGGTCTATAACATGGGTGGCCAACCTTTTCAGTAGCCGGGCCAAATTTTAGAAATGAGATTTCCTACCGGGCCACAACAATATAATTTAATATAATATCCATAGGTATATGAAACATATAATGATTTAACTTCACCTAAAAAATTCTATAGGAATATGAAATGTTTTGCAAACTCTACGGTTTTCTTTAAGAATATTTTCTACAAATACCTTTCTTCAAAAAAGTGACGGGTACCTACTTGTACCGACTATTCTAACATGCACTATGGAGGATATTTTTGACGCATCTCCACCTGCTATGCGTTTTGCACAGTACTAGAGATCAGCTGTTTGATTGGGTTTTTTCTGGGTTTCAACACGATAAATAAATAAATAATAAAAAGTGTACATGTGCTTCGCGGGCCACAAGCAGGCACCCCGCGGGCCGCGGGTTGGCCACCCTTGGTCTGTAACATCTAGAAGACTCCAAAGATCTTTGTATAATTTTATTTGATAAATTTATTGAACAGTAGGGTTACTTAAATACATACATACATACCATCACGCCGCTTCCCTCGCGGTGGTGGCAGAAAGGATCGAGCGCCACTTCCTTCTATCCTTGCATACATCTTTCGCTTCCGTCACTGTCATACAATTCCTCATGCATGCTCTCCTGTTCAACGTGCTCAACACGTGACCGTCCTGTAGGATTTGATTTAAATGATCTTGCCATTTAATCCTCGGACGTCCACGTCTCCGAGCACCATTCCTCTCAGCCAAATATATCTTCTTAGTCATTCTGTCCTCATTCATTCTTTCCACGTGCCCAAACCATCTTAACTTATTTACATTCATCCTTGTTATTACACCAACTTTCATTCCACATTCCTTTCGTATATCACTGTTACGCACACGATCTCTCAGACTTTTACCACACATCCTTCTCAACGATCTCATTTCCACTGCATTTATGCCACTTTCATCCTTCTTTAACCATGTCCACGTCTCACTTGCATACATAAGTGTTGGCACTAAGATAGCAGAGTGCACCAACCTTTTAGCTGTGGTGGATACTTAAATACGATCTCAATCTTAATCATATTATGACGCACGAAGTGACTATTAGTCAAAAGTAGGCACTATATGAGATGGTAGGCCCCACTGTTCTCAAATGTGAGATTTCATAGAAAAAGTAATATTCACGAAATTGTTGCCATATGTAGAATTATTTTTTGGTCACAACGTTAAATAACTTTAGGGCACCAAGTTTTTCGGCCCCGGCAAAGTTTACATTCGAGTTAGATTTTATTTTTGCTGGTATTATTTTATTTTTGCCGGCAAAAATAAAATAAAACCAGCAAAAAATAAAAATTACTTCGAATACAAATTTTCCAAAGTTTATATTTGAATTAGATTTCATTTTGCAGGTTTTATTTTATTTTTGCAAATAAAAAAAGAAAAAAAATATTTCGCCAATAAATTCAAATACCTAATATTATTTTAGCAACAATTTTCCTCCATAGAAAACTATATTTGACAGATATCTGACATTGGGGCCTACCATCTCAATGAGTTCCCAAAAGTACGTGCATACCAATCTCGCAGTAGCGGTAGCGCGGTATTTTTGACCATAGTTCCTTCGCGCGTCGTATGATTAAGATCAAGATTAGATTTAGATCGTATTTAAATTGTGTCAAGAGTAACTCTGCTGGTTGAAGTGGACTGGACATGTGGGCAAAATCAAAAGGGGTATCGGATGGAAGAAAGAAGTCTGGTGGACCAAGGATGAGATGGAAGGATGAAAATTGAGGTTTAATTTCTATGTGAGATGTACAGCCATCGATGAAGAAAAAATATGAAATTAAGAGTTCGTCGGTAGCCTGGAGGTAGTCTCGGCCTTCAGAACAAGAGGTCCGTGGTTCGATCCCAGGTGCCGGCAAACTCCCCTTTCACGGCACAAGCTTTTAGATTAGTGTGAAAGGTGTATAAGGTTGTATTTGGGTTTATAACAAAACCCAGATATATCTTTAAAAAAAAAAAAAAATATCCACGAAGAAAAAGATTGGTTTCGAGCACCTACACATATGTGGCTCAAAAAAAATTATATTAAAAGTTTGTATGTTTTTCCTGTGAAAAACTAAAAGATTTTTCATTTTATTAAATAAAATATAAAAATATATTATTGAGCACAGTTTAATTTCCACTTTGTTAGGTTAGATACCGAACGTTTTCAACAAGTATAGGCGAAAACTTAACGGTATCTTACTTAACAAAGTGGAGATTAAACAGTGTTCAATAATATATTTTTATATTTTATTTAATTAAATTAAAAATGGATTCCCACAGTGTTAACACAAAAACTCTTGAAATATTAAAAGATTTTTATATATTTAGATACAACGCACTATCCTAAGTGGTATATGTATTAAAATATTACTATTTAGGACATAAAATATGTATATCAAGACCCGACCGATAATATTATATATAATACCTCATATAAAGGTGCCTCGGATGTATTTGGCCACTATCCAGAATGCCCTGTGTAAAATTTATTGTTTATAATTATATAAAATAGAAATAACACCTCTATTATATTCGGGAAGTATATAGAAATAAGAATAATTAAGGGAGAACTAGGAATGTGTTAGTAAGTAGAATCTTTTGATTGTAAATAGTATGATATAAAATTTGAAATACCTATACTTTATTATTAAACGTCCATAGAATGCAAAACAATATTAAAGGTAACTATTTGAGTGTATTACATAGTAACGTATTGTATGGTGTATAACTGCAAATTATGTTTTAAGTGTATTATCATAGTTCTTTAAAGATATTATTATTTTAAATTAAATGAGTATTAAACCATAGAATAGCTGTAGATTGTATATAAGCATATAGGATTTTGATAAATATTTTATAAAGGAAGAGTGCAAAATCTTTTCTTTTACATAGGCATCATAACTTTATTGTTTGTGTAGTTTGTAAAGTAATTATGTACATTGAATGTAAAATGCATGGAGTAAATTATAAATACTACTACTACTATACCATCACAGCATATCCCACAAGTGGGGTAGCCAGCAGACCTATTATTAATACCTTTTCTTTGTAAATACCTAATTATAAATACCTATTCTTTGGTAAAATGAAAATTTATGCATTATAATAATTTTTAGTAAAATACATTTGCCGTTTATGTGCTGCGGCCGGAGTGGCGCGGAAGAATCGCTCTTGCCTTTGGTCCAGGTCCCAAGTTCGATTCCCGGCCAGGGCAAAAAGAAGAATGACCTTTTTCAAATTGTCCTGGGTCTGGGTGTTAAATGTATATAGCTATATGTTTAGTGCACTGTGCATAATTATGTGTAGTGTTGTGGAATTTTCAAGAAATAATTATTCGAGAAATTTACCGAGAAATTTCTCGGTAAATTTCTCGAAGTAGAGAATTTTCCGAGATTTTTTTTTATTTTTTATTTAACAGTATAATAATAATAATAAACACTTTATTCAATCAGTCAATAACAAAGTACAAATGTTGAGACAATTTATCACCAATATAGCTAGAATTAATTATGGAAACAAAAAAATGTTAGGTACCTACATAGAAAAAAGTGCTAACAACTGATAAAAAATCTCGATGGTTGACACCTCACATGCCCATATTTAAGTTTAAAAAAAATTGCAGGTACTTACATGGAAAAAAGTGTTAATAACCTCTGATTTGGGCCTTAATCAGCCCCACAAATTTTTGGATCAATCAGGTTGGCTGCAAAGTATACTGGGCGAAAGGTAATAATACCACTAAGAAGAATTATGGAGAGATATTTCTCTTCCATCAGAGGAGAAATTCTCGGAGAAATTTCTCGTTCTCGAGAAATTTCTCTGGAGAATTTTCTCTTCTCACATCACTAATTATGTGTATCATCGCGTTAGTACCTACCCATAATACATGATTCATATCTGAGTTTGGGACTACCTCGATCTGTGTGAATTGTCTATGCACGTTATGTTCTTTAGAGTGACGTCTTTCGGAAAGACGAAGTAGAAAAACTATATGATTATTGATTTTATTAAGGAATTCTTCTACCTAAACATCGACGCAGTGAATGAAAATGTAGAAATTTAAATTATGCGTATAATAAATATACTTTTGCTAAACATATAGAACATAATAAAAAATAAATATAATTACACATAATGTAGGTATTCTTCGTTCATACTTAGATTTACTTATCCTAATTTCTATAGAAAGTAAAAACAAGAGAAGTTACACAAGTGACACGAAACTAATAGATGTATAGAAAGACATATTCCATATTCTAATAATATTATACATAGTGAAGCAATGTCTTCCTCAGATTGTACGAGTATGTTGGTATAAAGTGACAGTATTGCTGTGAACACGAAACATCTTTGGGACGAAATGCATTACACTATATTATTATTGTACAGAGTGTAGTTTGTATCTATAGAGGGCGCATTGTGTATAATTAATTGAATCATTGCTTGGAGACACTGTCGGATCACTTAAATCCAGACACCTTGTCTCTAAAACAATCACAAACTTCTATACAGGATGGATAGTGCAAATAAATAAATAAATATAATTTTGTGTACCTATAAGTATAAAAATTTTTACCTCTCAAATTCGGCGATGAGGTTTGCCACCCATCCTGAATGTCTTAATTTTATATTGGCACGGAGAAGACAGCTTGCATGTTTTATATGCAGCTGGTCTGCTGGCTACCCCACTTGTGGGATATGCCGTGATGGTACAGTAGTAGTAGTAGTAGTATAAGATTTTATCAATTTCTACTAATTTATTGCTGATTTTTTATTTATTCTTATTCATTATTTAAGTTCATAATTCCCAACAAAGTTACAAGTATTTAAACGAGGTATAGTATACGACAATATTTGTATTGTGGTGACTCGAATGGCGAGATTATAACTATACAAGAATTTCTTTCATTTAACCACATGCCAACATGTGAAGGTTACGATTTTTACCATAGAGAGTTACATATTGAGTATCTATAGATAAAAAGGTTCCCTTCGAATTCTTCATTTTGTCTGTAGATCCAGCATTTTTCATTTGATCACTCCATCACGATTTCTTGTAATTCTTTTACCTGAGAAATTTAGTTAAAGATGAAACGTTACACGAAAATTCAATAAATGTAAGAAAAGCTTGACAAGAAACAATTTTTCATCTCTGTAATAAATAAACAAGTATGTATTTATCAAATTAAAGATGCTTTGACATTTTATGAAAATCTACTTGTTATAAGATTGCGATTGTTTATGAAAATTAACGAATGAAAATTCTCTAAAATATATTTTTGAAATATCTATCACTCTCATAAGAACTACTTATTTCATTATTATTAGTTAGAAGCAACAAATGGAAGGGTCTTCCAAATGGGTAGATTTATAACACAGAAGCTTAGCAAGTATGTATACCTACAATAATATAATAGTCAATATAGATGTGTACCTAAAAACTACATAAACTTTAGGCAGTATGTTCCCATTTTGAGAAATGAGTTGGCCAAATACGTATATTTGATACAATATGGAGCTGATTATAGGACGGACCATTACGTAATCTAATAAGAGCATTTCCTCTACAATATATAATGCCTATTGCGTCGAATAAATCCCGAGAAATTACGACTGAATATTTCATCGTAGCGAGATTGGGTCAATAAAATATAAATGAAGATTTTACCTTCATCCTGTAGGAACTGTGCAGAATAGTTTCCAACCTAAGAGAGAACTATGAGAGATGATAAAGGGGTAGGAATTATCACGCACATGGAACATAAATATAAAATACATATTTATAAAAGAAATGAAAAATATGGTTTGTCTCAACTTATCTTGAAGTGCAAAATTTATGGTAGACGCGGTGTGGGAAGGCGGCAGATGTCCTGGCTAAGAAACATTAGAGAGTGGATCGGAAACCAGAGGGTTGAAGAGCTGTTCCGGCTAGCACAGAACAGAAAAGCCTACGCTAGGTTGATAGTCAACGTCGGGGGGACCTGACATGCCACTCTAAAAAGAAGATTTATAAAAAAATAAAGAGTTATGTAATATTGAAACTATTGTCAAAAAATAACTAATACTCATATGCCAATAGTACTGTTCTTTAGTAAAGAAAAACTGTGACGGGTTACAAAATTACGAAACAGCGAAGATAGTTGAAATGTAGAATGAGTCATAAGATCTTTTTCATAATGAACCATTTCCAAACGAGTAAAAAGCAAGGGCTAGGAGTATCATGGCAAGGAGTAACTTGATTTGACAATATTTTGTTTTAACCGAACGCTTACGGGGAGGAAAAAGAAGAAATCTGAATGTAGTGTTTTGACACGCAGCATTTATTTTTTCTTTTTCATTTTATAATAATAAAAACTTATATTGTATCCTGTATGGTCGACATGTTCATATTTTACATTTTAACAACTTATAGTTACAGTTCCTTTGCCCTTGTGAGAATTCCCTACTGGCATCATGGTAACAGAGTCTAAGAGAAAGTATGTACCTGTGTAGAACCAAAACCTTACTTATTTAGTTTGCATAATATGTGGAAGGATTAAAGGTAAGACCTATGGGAAACTCAATAACTACCACCTGTCTGAAATTTGTGGAGCAAAGTGATTCTAGTCTGATCATGGGGCGTGACATTTCAACATGGATTATCATAATTATTAAAATCAAGTGCTTCTTAATGTGTATTTATTCCAAGTATAACTTTCTTTCAATTTTTGTTTTTTTTTTATGTTGATTATTGTCCTATATAAGAAAAAATCTAAAATATAACTTCTTTATTGACAGTTTCAACCTGATTTAATAATTAAATATGAATATAATAAACATGTTTTTTTTTACTAGATTTTATTAAAAGTAGGTTAGTAAAAATGTACTTCCATGTTTGTTAGTCTAAGGGAACAAGAAATCTTGTCATGACGTGATAATATTTCTTAAAAACAAACATATATGTTCGATACGTTTTGTTAAAAACAAACATATATGTGTTATATGTGTTGCCACACATTTTATATCATAAACTTATCAGATTTTGATGTTTATTACGTTATTTGATCACAAAAAGTTTAATTATTCAACAAGTCATTGCAGCCCATCATACTTTAATTGCGTCGGTGCAAACGTAATAGAATTACAATTTCAAAAGAGATTGATAATGAGTTGATGAATTGAAATGATCTGATAAGTCAATCAATCAATTTTGAGTTCGTCGGTAGTCTGGAGGTAGAGTCTCGGCCTCGTGAACAGGGGGTCCGTGGTTCGATCCCAGGTGCCGGCAAACTCCCCTTTCACGACACAAGCTTTTAGCTTACTGTGAAAGGTGTATAAGGTTGTATTTGGGTTTATAACAAAACCCAGATATATCTTTTTTAAAAAAAAATAAAAAAAAAATCAATAGTAGAAATAAACACTTGCTTCAATTTACCTAATTGGGTAATAGATGTAATGAGATTGATAAATAATAAATTTACCTAATTGGGTAATAGATGTAATGAGATTGATAAATAATAAATTTACCTAATTGGGTAATAGATGTAATGAGACAGAGCAATAATATGATAAAAAATATTTTGTGTGCTATATTGTTGAATAAATAATGCTAGTATTAATAATAGTATGAAGGATTGGATTTTCAATCCAAGGTGATGTTTGACACGATGGTCTACAATGAATTACTTAAGTCAATTAACCTATCTACCATCTACTTATCCATCTATCTTTACTTGCCTTGTTATGCTTATGATGAACGTGCTCCATCTACCCTTACAATATCTACGAAGCTACGATGCTACGTGATACCATATTAAAATATCTATCATTATTATTATTACTATTACTATCAAACAGAATTGAAGTAGAGATTAGATATTTAATCATAATGTATTATTATTTTGCTTTGAATACTTTACTCTATTTAAATGAGACATTGTTCTTGATAGATGAGTCTGTATTAACATGAGTATTTATATATCAAATTATATCTATGGTGTCAGTCTTTGACATGTTGATTACATTCATATAAAAAATATATATATACAACTTCAATCGTTATATTTTACTTTTCATACTAACAATAATAATTATAATGCACTCGCACAAATTTAATATCTCCTTTATTTAATATTAAAAAATTACTCCATATTTGAAGTAGTCAACAATATTATCATTATTATATAGAATGTAGCATCTCCCATAACCAAGGTGACCAATAAACTAATTGTATATCATGAACATACGGGGCATTCTATTCATGTTTATGGAAAATTAAATATGTATTCAGAATATGTATTGAAGTCAACAACATGTTCCGAAAGTCATTACAATTTTCAAAGAAGAAACGTAACAGGAGTTCATATATTCCCAAAATTTTCTTCAAGTTTAAAAATATTTTTTGCAAAGTTGTTATATTTGAATAAGACGGTAACTGTGACACATTCCATCGCACCTATATTTAATTAAAAAAAACTAACCATCTAAACAGATATTACTTTTTGCACATTTTGTTTATCTTCTATTTCGCCTCTGTATTATCAATATCACGATACCTGAATTTCGAGAATAGAGTATAGTCTCCAAAAATTATGACTTAACTTGTATTGAACATCACAGAGCGCAGCGCATATAGTAGATAGTACTGAAGAGTTCAGTATAAATTTAAATAATAATAATAATATTATCTGAACGCAGTTATAAATAGGAGTTATGAATCAAAATGTGAATCAGAAATGAAATATGATTATTGAACGAGTCGCGGTGTTATTATTATCAAACGGCAATTTTAACTTTAGCAGCAATGTGTAAGAATGTACTTACAATTTTGTAGAGAAACAACATTATGTTAAAAAAAAAACTAGATAAATTGAAACAATAGTTTTTTTTTCTACGACAGATTATAAATCGTGAGAGAGATGTCTTTCAACTTCAAGATATATTAAAATAATTTCTAGTCGGTTTTGCGGAAGGGGTGTGGTAAGGTTATCTTCGAATCTACTGTTTGCTCAAAAATTGATCTTAATGTAATGGATGACATGAGAAATGATCTTCTTGAAAAATCCTCAGGTAAGTTGTTGTAACCTCTCTTTAATATCATGAAGCGTCGATCTTCAATATTGCTTTTCCAAGTTTTTTTCCAAGACTATGTCATACATTTTCTTCTCACATGTTTATTAGCACGAAATTATCGTCAAGAATGGCCATATTTATTGGCTATTGTAGAAACGTAAAAGGTTGGTAACGTAGTTTTGCTTCAATAAAAAAAGGCATAATTTTTTAATTGATCTTCGTCTTCAGCCATTTGACATACATTTATTTTTTATTTTATTGAACATAAAAATTAATGCAGATATAACAATACATTGACTATTTGATAAAAACTTATAAAATCGAAACATCCTCCTTATGGAGACAAGTCTCGACTTCTCCTATGATATCCACTTCCGTCTTTTTTTTACCTTGCTCCATCCATGATGTCTTCCAACACTTTTACTGTCTATTTTCGCTTGACATTCCAGCACTTTATCCTTCTGCTCCGGGTAACACGCGTCAAATAAATAGCATAAAATATAATGTACCTACTTTCGACATATACATATGCCATCAGAGAGGGTTACAATTTGTTCATAATTATGCGAATTCGGACAATAATTGACATAAGGTAATTTACCTCTGATATATGGAAGTAGTATGTGGATGCGGATTAGGAACGAGAGAATGAAAGGGTGTGTGGGTGGAAGGTATATAATAATAATATGTAGTTATATCAGCCAGTGGTATAGATGGCGTGGTAGGGTGAGAGTTTAGAATTAGATATGTTTAGAAGCAATGTTACATTTTATGGCGGAAGTTTCTACTACTACATACCTACATAGTTCCACTGAATTTCTCGTGACCAAAGCGTTTCTAACATGGGGGGGGGGAGAGCTATAAATGTGTTTTAATGTTTCTAATTTATGTAAAATGAAGACGTGGTTGACTGATATAATAATATATGACTAATCTATTATTATAATTATAAGTTTATTGGTTGGTTTCTAACACTGGCGTGTCAAAGGTTTTTTTCACTTTGTAGGCTCATCTTCAAATAATAACATGTATAAAAATGTTGAGATGAAAACAGCAGTCCAATTTCAACACCTTAAACATTCTATGATAAAAACAAAGCAATAAAAAATGATAAAAATTGCACTCTATTAAACTACTACGGTGATCGGACAGAAGCTGCTTCATTTAATACAAAACTAACAAATTTTAACTGAACGTTGTTTTTTAAAATTATTTTTAAGCTTGGCAACCCAGGTAAAGTTCAGATGACACGCTACTGGTGTCTATCTGTCTACTAATTTTATTGTATGTTCTATACAAAAGGTACGTTGGTTGATTGTTGCTTAAGTTTTATTGAAGGTTCTACTACTGCTATTAGTATAGAATTATTATTAATATTGAAGATGGATACCTATTTGTAGGCAAGTCCCTTGTAGAAAAGGGAAAGGTTTTGGTTATTATTACCGGAACCGTTGTGAAGTGTAGTTTTACATAATATCTATACCTACTGACTATGTTAGTAAGGGGATGTCATAACTTACATAAGTTATCTATGTAATAGAATATAGTTAGAAACTTATGTAAGTTATCTACCAGAGCTGAACATTAATGATTGACGGATTAACGAGTTAATCAACATTACTCCAAATACTATTAACTTTTGTCTGTTAAATATTTATCTAATTTTATAAGTTAAAAACTAAAAACACGGCATTTTCCACTTTAATTGAAAATAATAGCTTTTATTTAAAATGAAAAAAGTGGAAAATAGTGTTTTTATATTTTTAATTTATATAAAATATTAATATTTTACAGTTCAAATGGAATTCCACAACATTAATCACACAATATTTCAAAAGTTATTTACTTTTGTTTCATGGTGTCTCCTGCAGAAAATAGGTTTCCCATTTTTCCTGTCAGTTTTCGAGTGTCCTGTAAAATACAGTTATATTTTGTGAAATTTATCGTTGTTGTTTTTATAATTAACCATTGTATGAGGTTACATATGTAAATTTAACACATGAAACTACATACCATATAAGACTTAGAAAAGACAACGTCACCTCATTTGGTAGTGCCTCGGACGGGACTTGAACCCGCACTCCCATCTCGTCGCGAGATGTGCTTTGTCCAATCAAACTACCGGGTGACTCACCAGAGTCTCCGATATTCTCTCTTATAAACTCAATGACAGCTTCATGTGTAGGTATTGTTCAAGTCCCGTCCGCGGTACTACCAAATGAGGTGACGTTGTCTTTTCTTACATTCTTTGTGAAACATTTCATGTAAGAAGTTTAACATCTACAATTCAGTAATGAAATATAATTGGTAGGGAGTAGACTATTTGCATGTTTATTATATGCAGTTTGTCCGCTGGCTATCCCTTCCGCGGGAATATAATGAATAATTATTAACTTTTACTCTATGATTAACCTTACATTAACAACCTTCCTGTATGGCTGTGAGTCTTGGCACCTAACCAAGACACATGAGCGGAATATAACTTTTGAAAATAAGTGTCTTAGAAGGATTTTGGGTGTATGGTGGTATGAGCATGTCAAATCTGATACTGCAATACAGGATAGGCAATGGTCCCAGTTGGGCCATTTTGGTTGACCAAAAAGAGCATTGTTTTTCGTCCCCATGGATTCCTACGGCCGGGATGTTCCTCTTTCACAATAAGTCGTTCCTATAACATTGGTATCAGAGCGCTGGGAATGTCACGGGAATAGGTGACTCTAATTTGTCTGTGGGAGTTCATCCAGAAATTTATCAAAAAAACTGATAGGTACTTACTACAGGTACCCTCGAGACTTCTTTAAGCTGGGGCTTTGTTTTTTATTTTTTACTCCAAGGATAAACCGTAAAGATTTACTGTAACTTGCACCATCTTAACTTAATGAGTAGTTAAGAAAGAGTTTCGTTAACGGGTAAAATATAAATTAGGTTGAATTTTTGGTTATCGATGTCTACTCCTGGGTAGGTATTACACGATTCAGTTAGAGTAAAGGGTAAGTAAGTAGTTTAAGTTAACTACAGGCGGTGATTCATTCAATACAATATCCAAATTAGTGTCAAAGTTTTAGTATTATTCATGTAAAGCTTTTGAATTTATTTGTCTTGGAAATTTATGGAAGCAATCAGGTTCTGGATTTTGTTTGTTATTATATACTACAAGTCATATTTGGATTTATATTAATTAACAGTCAACTGATTGGTTAAATTTAAAAAGTAATATTTTAGTATATAAATTTAACACACTAAACTGCCATATACAGTTTGGAAAAACCAACGTCCCTTTATTTATGGGGTGTTCACATTTGGCGAATATCGCCAGGCGAATGTCAAAATATAACGTCAGGCGAAAAAACAAAATTCGCCGTACGCCCATTGATCGTCACACCTGTTCACACAGTCCACCGATTTAGAAACGATCTGTCAGATGCGCTTTGATTTTGACACTGCTTTCAAAATGGCGGACGTCGAGATGGAAATCGCGAAGTGTTTATTTTTAGTCGAAAATGTTATAGTAGAGGTTATAAGGCGCATTTTAATTAAGGAAACAAACGCCACAAACCAACAAATAAGATAACAGCTGTCACGAAGCGGGAAACATTATAAAATTTATAAGTTATAAAGCTTTTACCATAGATATGAACGTCGCGCATATCTGCGCATGCGCAAATCGTTCAATCGGCCGAGAAAGTTGGAAGGTGGTCAACTCGAGACGATATCGTTTCTACTGGTTTTTATCGTTTCAGACCAGCTGTCACACGGTTTGTTCACACGGTTCAAATGGTTGGCGATATTTTGGTGCCCTGGCGATATTCGCCAAAGTGAGATACCACATTAGAAGGTAGTGTTCTGGACGGGAATTGAACCCACAACCCATCCATTTCGTGAGATGTGCTTTGTCTACTTAACTTATCGTGCGACGGTAAATTTCAAGGTAATGTACAAGGATGTATGAATACCTAGGGTTTAGATGGCTTGATTATTAAATTTTGTATAGAAAATAAATGATACAGTGTGTAATATATAATTAGAAATTTGAAGAAAAGAATTATCTATTCTTTCGTAAAGTATCCAATATTCTGCATAACTCTCTATCACAATAAACAACATTGCTTCAATTCTGAATGATGGAAGAGGTTTGTTTCCATCTGTGTTCCTCCGAGGAGCGTTAAAAACTGAAAACAGAAAAATAATCAAATATTAAAATAATGATTGTCTAAATGAAAAATGGAACTTGGTTTATTTATAGTTAAGAGGTTTTAAATATTGTATGTATGTTGTTACATATTATGTATGTTGCAGTATAACAGTAGGTATGTTTGTTATACGATAGCATTATTGTCTGACTATGAAGTATTGTAGTCGAGGGTCTCACAACAGTCTACGTACTGTACTCTGAGACCTGTTGAGTTTTTTTAAAAGCGGAAGATCTTTTTTCTCTTATTGTTTTTTACTCTTTCTTCTCGTCGTCTATTGCAGTGTGGGTATTATTAGGAATCCCTCGAAAAAACAAGACCATGTACGTTTTTTAGTATGTACATAGTCAACGTTCTAGAATAAGCGAAACTGTGAGAAAGATGTTCCGTGAAAAATGAAGGTATAAATAAGTTTGTTTATTTTTGCCGCTGTACATATAATTGACCATTTTTATCCTTATTGTATAGTTGTTTGGGCCAATTCTAATTTATGGTTGATTTCGGGTTGTCCCTATGTGGAGGCGAAAGAGTTTGTGCGAAATGTTTCATTAATCAAAAAAATTGTCACAATTCTTTCTATCCTTGCAGCAATCATATATTGTGGTCCTATCATTTTTTTCATTTCCATTCCATTATTCATTGTGAATCAGAACCTATCGCATCGCCTATAACTCGTTACCGCATCAATATATTTAACCGCTTATAAATAATATATAAATTTACAAACCCGCATAAATTAATATTAAAAATTATCGCACATTAAATCAATTATTATTATATATATAAAAGAAGTGAAGTTGTGTGAGAGGCAAGGTCCTCCGTAAGATTTCATATCTGGGTCACGTTCTGCGGGGCGATAAGTATAGTTTGCTCCAGCTGATACTAATGGGGAAGATTGAGGGGCAGCGTGGTCCTGGTAGAAGGCAAACGTCTTGGCTGCGCAACATAAGAGATTGGACCGGGATGAGACATGTGGGGGAGCTGTTCTGGGTCGCGCAAGATAGAGAAGCCTTCGCCAGAGTGATTGCCAACGTCGGGGGGACCTGATACGGCACGAGAAGAAGAAGAAGAATAAATTTTGTATTTATAAAATCATTTAGGGTTTCTAATTAAGGTAATATTAAAAAAAATCAAGTCGATATTTTTCTTTAGTAGTTGCATAGCAGTTTGGAACGCCAAAATTATCAAGTTTTCCTTTACTAAATTTTATGACCACGAGTAGTACATCAAGGGAATTATTAAATTTCTAAAACTTTAAATAAACGTCCCGAGAGTTTTCAGTGAAAGCTACTACTCAAAAGCGGAAACTTTGCTTTACGCGCTCTAAAGTGTTTTGAATAGGAAAGGGAGATAGAAATGTCGGGGGAAGAGGATAGGAACTTGAATGATATCTGAGACAGTTTATTAAAACTGTTTAAAAAATATACAAGCAAATAAGAAAATACAAAGCATGTCCACTTTGATAAAAAGATGTTTTTTGGTAAAACAGAAAAGAAACGATAAGTTAAGTTATTAAAAAAATTAACAAACGTTATAATTATAGTTTTGCATTCCAATTAATTTGCATATGAATCAGTTTTTTTTATCTGGAAGAACAATCGAATTTGTACTTAGTTCGTCATCAAAAAACCATGCTTCACATAAATATATTATAGAGCAACGCTAGTTTATTTGCCAATCATATTTAAAGCAGTTGATTTTTACTATGTATATATGTCTTTGTTGCAGAAACATACTTTAGATACAAGGTTCGATACAGAGTAAGTAAATGGGGATTTGAGTCTAAATTTTTTTTTTGTAATTTGACAGTGTACCTATCTTATGCAAGAACTTTTTATAATTTATTCTACAATGTTTCACTCTCAGTGTTTTTGTTTCATGAGATAATTATACCTGAAAAGTTTAAGAATTAGATTTTGTTTCAATGAATTAATACACTGACGTAGTTATAATGTTTCTCTACATTACTTTTTGATTCAGACTTAGGTAATATTTTTTTTTTCATAGAAATAATCGTATCTATCTATACTGATGAATATAACTGAATGATGAAATTAAAGGCATAGTATTTCAACAGAACGAAATAATAAGTTAGTGTATTTTTTATATAGATCGTGTAAATCATCAAATATCTATCATTAGCAACATACTACCTACTATTTGTGTAAATAAGTAAGATTAATTGCAATCTTTTTCATCTATATTACTTTGTAGAAACGTTCAAAACTTAGGATTACTGGCAAAGAACAAGTGAAATTATTTTGGTATAATAAAGTTTTTTCTTGTTTTCACAGAATGAAACCGATAATAAAAGTAAACAAAATATTTCTGAGACTGGTAACATAAATAATGAAATGACACATTCAAACATACCATCACGCCGCTTCCCTCCCTCGCGGAGTAGGCAGAAAGGATCGAGCGCCACTTTCTTCTATCCTCGGAAACATCTTTCGTTTCCGTCACTGTCATATAATTCCTCATGTATGCTCTCGTGTTCAATGTGCTCAACACGTGACCGTCTTGTAGGATTTGATTTAAATTATCTTGCCATTTGATCCTCGGACGTCCACGTTTCCGAGCACCATACCTCTCAGCCAAATATATCTTCTTGGTCATTCTGTCCTCATTCGTTCTTTCCACATGCCAAACCATCGTAACTTATTTACATTTATTCTTTTAATACACCAACTTTCATTCCACATTCCTTTCTATATCACTGTTACGCACACGATCTCTTTGACTTTTATCACACATCCTTCTCAACGATCTCATTTCTACTGCATTTATGCCAATTTCATCCTTCTTTAACCATGTCCACGTCTCACTTGCATACATAAGTGTTTTCAGAATCCTACCTGCTATTTGCATTTGTTAGTAAGATTAACTCCAATTTCTTTTCATCTACATTACTTTGTAGCGAACTTCAAAATTCTAACTCAGGATTACTGGCAAAGATAAAGTGAAATTATTTCAGTGCCAAAGTTTTTTATTGTTTTAATACTAAAATCAGAAAGATAGCCATAGTAAAAGTAAACATAATATTTCTATAAGACTGGGGACATTATTAATGAAATGATTGCAATGTTTAGTTTTTAGTATTATAATTCGATATATGTACCAGGTACCTACTTAATTCCCTTTTTCAGCTTTGCGTTCATCAAATACTGGATAAAGGCCATATATTTCATCAACGTCTTCCACACGGACATCCTTATTCTCTTCATTGCAGCATTCCATCTTGTATTCCCTTATTCCTTGTCCCCGTTATCGGTCTCCAATTTCTGTCCTATCTCCGTTTTCGAAGTTCATAAATATATACCTAACGTGACCATATAGGTATAACGCAATTTAGGAGATAGATACTGTATGTGTCCATATTCCAAGTATAATAATGTTTGTATGTATGTTATATTACACACATGCAGTGCAAGTCGTAAATAAATCTGAGACATTTGTGTACTTTATAGTACAGCTGGTATTATATCACCATAACTATGCACTATTACCTCGCTTGATGGCGTGCGTGAAGGCATATATCTGGAGATATTAAAAAAAGTAGAAAACAGTAAGAAAAATAATGTATGTATCTAAAAATAGTATTTCCAATCAATTCGTTCACTGATTTTTTTTTAAATTACGATTTATCAGTTTAAGAATTTATTTTTTTAACACTTAAAAGAAAAGTATTTTGAATTGATGGTGTCTCTAATTTCGGAATAAGGAATATTTTAGTTTGATTTTAATGGAAGTACTCGTATATTCAGACTTATTACAAACTTCAAGTTTAAACATAAATTAATTCATGCCAAAACTCAATGTTTATGATAGCACTTAATTACATATCGGCTACAAAATTGTTCCGTGATAGGCACAATGGCAAAAAATATCTATCAACTGTGTTTTTTCCGAAAAACTTCATAGTCGATCATTATTATATGATGCCCCTAATGCTGTGATCTTTGTAATGCTGATCAACTGTCCTTCCACTTTTTTACTAACGTTTATGTTCGCAGAAACCAAAGTAGAGAAGAAACGTTAAACGAGAATACGTTAAACTAAGATATGTTTGTATTTTATATTGGGGATGTTGTGTGGCAAATGTGTTGTGGCCTAAATGCTAAATCGTTTTGTCATAGTAAATCATTCCCTTACCTACATTTTCCATCGTATATCAGTAATACTGCTCCATTGCGCTACTGTACCCTACATTTATACAGAATCATACATAATGTTCTGGAAATATAGGAAGAAGGATAGATTATTACTTTTTTCCATTTGTTCTTCTTTTTATTTTGCCATCAGTATTTAATTTATTCTAAAGCTGCAAGAATTTAGGATTGACTGGAAGACGTTGCTCAGCATCAAGTCCGCCTTTTGGGCTAAATTTGTTAATAACTATGTTGTGTATGTCGTATATTTTTGTTAAATTTTGACCGATACAGATTTATTAAATTATTTTATTCAAGAAAAATCTGAATTTTATATTTTAATTTTATTTGTTTATTAGATAAGTGAGCAGACATTGGAAGCTTAGACGTTGAATAAAATTTATTTACCAGACGTATTGTAATACAACAAAATTTAATTGGTAATAAAACTTAATTCGTTAATAATAAAATACCTATCGTTAAACCAATACGATTGCTTAAAAAGCCGTGTTTAATCACTATCAGAAAATGGAAAAAATTGGCTAAGAAAGAAATATGTGGAAAAATATGGAAAAGGTTTACGTTTGCACACCCAAAGCTGGAAAGATGAGGGTAGAAGAACATATACATAAGTGCCTCTATACACCATAAGTAGAAAACGGAAGTTGTATTTTTTTATACGTATAGCATAAAAATACTCTATAATTGTACTACAAGGAGACTAATGAAACAAAACATGTGAATATTCATGTGATATTTTTGTTTAGGTATACTTAGATATTAGATAGATTGATAGTTCAAAGTAAATATGTAAATTTTCAATGACAAAAAATTTGTTAAATGACGTGTATAAATATAATGAAGCTACTATTTTATGGAAATGTTTATAGAAAATCAAGTTCACTGAACGAGAAAAAAAGCTAAACTTTTTTTTCGCATAATTTAAAAATCACTAGAATCACTCGGTTTTACACAAGCCGAAAGAATAACTGATAAGAGTGGAAGCCTACCGCAGAGAGCTCTCTGATCATTCAGCCTTGAAAATAATAATATTATGATAAAAGATGTGAAGAAAAGCGAAATAGAAAAAAAAGTACTGAAAGTTATAGACGTGATATTTACACGAGTGGATATGCACTGGAAATATATCGGATATCTCTTTTTTAGTTTCAATCCTGTAGATTGGTTTGCAGCAAAGCATTATGCTCTACCCTATGCGACCGTCTTTAGTTCTTCGTACAATCGGCAGCTCATATCATCGCATTGATCATTAAGGTATTCTCGGCGTGGGCGTCCCCATTTGTACTTACAGCCATCCCTTCTATCATTTTTTGTAAAAGGTTATCGTGACGCATTATATGTTCAATCCACCTGCAGCGTCTTTCTGTGATAGTCTTGAGTAGGTGCCTTCCTACTTCGATTCTGATAAGAACTTCGTCATTATTGAGATGTGGTCCCTTCAGGATATTCCCAGAATTCTTCTATAGGACCACATTTTAAACGCCTTTAATTTTTTCAGATAGGTGCCATGTCTCGCAGCCGTATAAAAATATACTCCACACATGTCTTGGCAAGGAGTTTGCGTAGTTTTCAGGCCTATATTTTTAGATTCCAAGAGACCAAGATTCTACCTCCAGGCTACTGATGAACTCGTACAATATAAAAGCATAATTTATATGTCATTTTTCAACACTGGCCGTTCGCCGATTTCTGTGAAAAACATCTGCGGTACATATCCCATCATCTGAAAAACGCTTAAAGGAGGAAAAAATATCGCAGGATTATCAGATCTAATTGAGCATCTTGAACAAACAAAGAATTCTATGTAGCAACTTTGTCTTTGTACAAATACATATATATCGTAATATTGTCTTAATATTTGTCACAAGGGATTCCATTGCAAACACAATAAGCCCATGTCTAATATCGTTCGCTTGTCAATATAATACACACACAAAATATTTCAGTCTAAATACCGATCTTTCTTTGTTTGTTTATGTGTACTCTTTAGGCACTTCAATTTGGTAAGGCATAGAACAATATTTTTAGGAGCTTCAGGCATATTTTGAACAAAAAAGTTACATGGTTTGCTGATTCATGATTATATTACAGTTTAAAACTGTGCAAATTTAAATAGTAAGTGAAATCCTTTTTGTCAAAATAATAGTTCTTTATTGATGATTTTTCATTTATATTTAAATAGATATACGTTATTTTTAAACTGAGATAGTTTGGTCATGTGGAACGAATGGAAGAGGAAAGAATGTCAAAGAGGATATACTTGTCTGAAAGGAGGGGTGTGTGGAAGCGCGGGCGTCTGAGAACTACATGGCTTGAACATGTAGATCAAATTCTCAAGGACGGCTGTGTTTTGAGTAAGAGAAATCGACGTGCGTGCATGAGAAATTGGCGTTCCGTTTTCTCTGCCTACCCCACTTGGGATACGGCGTGAGGAATTAGATAGATAGATATACTTTTATCGTATGTTCATGTTTATATATTGAAGTTCGTATTTGCATAAAAACCTTTAAACTTATGAATATAAAAACAAAAGTATTATCTTACGGAAAATATTTGTTTGTTAGGAATATAATTATTTATTTCTATAAGTTGCTATATTTAAAATCATTTTTGACATTTATTATTCAACTTAAATACGTATAAAAAGAAGTTGCAATGTGCTTTCGAAGTAATATAAATTTTGTATATTCAACTTGATCAATATTCTCTGAAATACGCCGGGTGTATACAGTAATAATTAGATAAACAATGAACATTGTTTCTTTGCGCTAGGCCTAAGACAACATTTATCAGCACAAATTCAACAATCTGTTTTTTTTTTCTGTTTTTATTCCTTTTTGTCAATCTGTATTTAGATGTTTTGAAATAATAATATATTAGTCTCTTAAAGAAAATTATAACAAAGATACTTCTTTTATTTAATTTTTCTTGTGTATTTAGATTCTACTTCGTTTTTTAGTGGCATGCCTTTGAGAGTATTTCTTCTTTTAAATGATGTCAAATGTGTTGCTTGTATCTATTGTTTTGCTTGATCTCTGTAATTTATTTTATCTCTGATACCAGTAATCTTGATTGCTGTTTTGAGTACTTGTATAAATATACAAAAAGATTTTTTTATTTTCCATATCTGCTGTAATTAAGTAATAACTTTTATTGGCGATAACAAAATAATGAATTAAAAAAGGTTCGGTTTTATTTTGGAATTTTTATTTAACAAAAGATGGGAAGTCCTAATAGACCTCTGCACTATCTGAGTGGTCTGCTGGTCCTTCAATATGCATGACAAAATACTTGATAATTACTATGTGGTCGATAACCTGTTGTGTAGTATACATAATTATCGGTTTCTAATGGAATGACCCGTGGTTCGAATATTGCCGCAAATCCACGTGCAAAACTTTTGCCATACTAGCCATTATTCATTCCAAAATATCTCTGGTTTTATCTGAAATGTTCGTATTTTTTCATTTATTTTAATATTTATTTTTCGGTTTAAGGAATCACTTATTGACAATATCTTTCTAATAAGTATTTATGAAAAGAGACATAGTCGTTCTATGAATGTAGAGAATAAAATATTTGAAAAAATATATAATTTTTATTTCACGGAAAGAGGTGCTAAAATCCTTTTGTAAAAGTGATTGCCGAAAGTGACACAAGTTCTGTTGTTTATTTTTTGTATGATATAAAAAATAAACTGTTTCGCTTTAATATGGTATAGTAGGTTTCAACAAGAAAAGTACAAGGAGAGCATGAAAAACATTTAAATTGTATCAGAGACACAGACAAAGTGACAGGTTTTCACTCCCCGGAGAACTCCTGCCTGCCATGTGCAAAGCATGTAGTACGTACTACGAGTAAGTACCATTTGTACGTATTCGCACGTGTCAGAGTAGATGCCTTACCGTTTCACTGTTTTGAACAGTTTCCGTTTATTTAATGGAAAAGTTTAACAGTTGTCGTATAAGCGAAAGTTTCATACTT
Source organism: Athripsodes cinereus (assembly GCA_947579605.1). NCBI lineage: Eukaryota > Metazoa > Arthropoda > Insecta > Trichoptera > Leptoceridae > Athripsodes > Athripsodes cinereus. Next base: position 10,039,485 of record OX388318.1, read on the forward strand.
ATACTTCTTCTAGTATCTCTACCTTAACTTCATCTACGATGGAACACCTGTAGATACCTAAATAAATTGTATTATACAAGTCAAATTATTAGAAAGTATCTTAATATATAAAACCGTTGAAACAAATAGATGTCCATTGCATGATGTGAACAAACGATATAAATATACTGTGGTTATATAAATATATTGGTACCAAAAATTTTTCCTTAAAATATGTTTATTACCTATGTATGCACATACATTCAGTCTACTGGCTGTCCACTTGTGAGATACGACGTGATGGCTTCAATAGACATAAAAAATCTATAATACATGTTGTGTGATAATGTAAGTAATTTAAACGAAAAAATATGTTAGAGGTTCCACTGGTAATGGCATGCTTTTAATCAATTATTTCATTATTTCTTTTTTACTGGATTCATGATTAAAAAAAAAGTTTTTCAAATGATGTATTTTATGTCAATAATTGATATAAATATAAAAATAGGGGAAGGTTACCTGAGACGGGACAAGCTAAATTCTCGATCCTCTTATAGATGGCAGACTATTGTCAACACAGAAATGTAGATACTAGACGCAATGAAGGTAATCCTAAATCAGATCGCAATTTAGCTGAGGTTTGAGTGCATGCGTTTGTAATTTGTGATTTTTGCATTTATCTTCGCCATCTTGTCTACTTTCACCTCAAAATTACAAGGTAGGCAATGTTTTTATGCATTGACGTATAAGTATTACATTCTTATAATATATTATAAAAACTTTTATTTATAAATTATGAAGATGTAGGAACACGATAACAAATTATTATTTTTGTTACGGTTACCTAAAACGAGACAAACACGAGTTACTAAAGACGGGACATCTCCCGTCTTAAGTAACCCATATACTGATATTATTTTCCTATGCAAAACAAAATAATTAGGAACAAACCAAATTAGTTGAGCAGTTTTTTCAACTAAAGGTACATCTTTATTTCTCTTTTGTTTCATATAGTTGCGACTTTTTCAAAATATTCATATGCACGATAAACTAATCGCAATGAGTGGAACACCGAAAACTGAAACTGATAATGATCCTCTCTAAACTATGTTCTAAGACTTTATATGTTTATTCATGAAATATTATTTTTTCTTATATTTATGTATATAAACGTTTTTATTGATAAATTATAGCAAAAGTAATTAAGGAACCTTTTTGTGCTCATGTTCCTTCTTTGGTAACACCTTGTCCCGTTTTGGGTAACCGGTTACCTAAAACGGTAAAAAGACAGATTAAAATAAAAAAAAATTTGTGTAAAATTACACGAAGCAAAACACGATTATTTTATCTCGGTCGATTGATCACTCCTTAAACTTTGATATTTAACAAAAATATTTAGAAAAAATCAATTCACGACTAAATTACAACTTTCAAAAAAATTGTCCCGTATTAGGTAACCTTCCCTATTGTAGTGTATGCACATTGGTAAACTATCCACAGATTGTACATCTGTGGTGTGTGGGACTGTCAATGTAAATTGACAGGTACATTGTCTCTGACACAGAACAGTATAAGAACTGGAGTATTGTGAAATAGCAAGCCAGTTGCTGTTTGGTGTGAGCCAGAGCCAGTGATCTTCGAGGGAGCAAACAGTACAAGTGGCGACGAGGATAAATTAATAGTAGGTACGAGAACTCTCCATCGGTTGGAAAAAATATAGAAGAAAGAGGAGTAAGTGATATTGCATAATGCTTTTACTTCAAAGGCAACCTGTCTTTGAATTGTGCTTCAAAATATTGGACAGAGAGTAAGTTCTTTCTTGTTGTTTTATGTTCAAATTCACAAACTTCAATTGAAACAAATTCTTATAACTGTATGTGCAAGATATACCTGCAATGATTTAACTTTCGAGTAAATTGTGTATTATGAATCCTCCGCGATCCCGAAAGATTGGTATAAGCATGTACTTCATAATTTCTTAAGTGTTTCAAAATCCTTAAATCAGTAAATAGTCCTATTTGTGCAGGAAATTACACGAGATGCCAATCATTGATATGTTACATATTGCAAAATCATGTCTTCATATATAATGAAATTCATTATCTTTGCACGATGATGTACCTTTAAATTGAGCATTAAAAAGTTAAATTGCATTGGCAAAGTGATTTATGCGAGATATGTACCTAAATCGTTGATCTTTTAATGTATTGCACAATCGTGTATTCATATATAGAATTGTATAATATGATCTGATTTAGCCCAAATAGATTATTTTACAGATAGAATACATGTTTGCAGTGTTAAAGATAAAGAGGGTTTATATATAAGATAAAGAGGGTTGATTACATTATTATGGATCAAGGGGTTTATGTCTATGATTTTACAAAATAATTAATAATACCACTTTATTGGAAAAACATTTGCGAGTGATTAAGAGCTTGTTGCTTGGAGGCGGTATCTTCCAGCTAACCAATATAATGCATTGCCCAATTAAATGAAATTATATTAAGTATTCTATTTTTCGAAATGTGAAGTGAAGTATAGGATGCAAGGTGAAGTGAAGTGAAATGATTCACCAGTGGCTTGGGCGAATATCATCTTTCCTCATTTATTTTTATGATAAATTGTCAAAATGTACTTACACCGACGGCATTGTATGTGGCAAATATGCTGTGAAGAGAGAATGAGAGAGAGATAGATAACCCTAAAGTATTCCGGGACCATACAAATTGTGTCTGCATTTAAATATTGGTATAAATAGGAGTCTTAAACTTATGAAATATGCGAGTCTAAGATTGTCCCCTCCCCTGTTTATTTCTATTGGTGGTGACTCGGTTGGCCACAGTAGCTTACGATAGGGAAGGAGCTTGTTAAAAGAGCTCTGTGCTCCTGAAAAGAGCAATAAAGAGCGTACGGAGAAAAAGTGATATGTTACAAGGTAATAAATTAGAGATGCAACGAATAGTATAATTGCCGAATACCGAATATTTGACGAATATTCGTTGCATCTCTATAATAAATATAAAGGTAATAAGTAACTAATAATACGCTAAAAAAATTATTATGAAAAATAGTGAAATTCATTAATAGAAAAAAATATATACAAGAAGAAGATGAGTAGTCATTGATTGATATACAGTGAAAAAAATATATTTATTATCGTGTTATTTTATGAACAAATTTATCGACTGTTAATATTAAATCATTAGTTGATGTACTGGGTTTCACAACTTGCTTAGTGTAACTTCATGAAGTGAAGAGAGGTTGGAAGTGGTAAACTATAGATATCTCTCTCTACCTCATACTCCAAATACGGAGTGAGGAGATATAATGTTGATAAATATTGTGCAATAATCTATGAAAATAAATAAGAAATTTGATCACCGATAAAAGTGCAATCATATTAAAATTACACAGTATTTTTTACAAGCACAGTTGAAATTCATGAAATATCTTAAAAAATGTTGGTCTTGATGTGTTCAAATTGTGCATAATCTGATAAAATTAATACAGCATAAGCTACATTACACGAGGAAACATAATAATGTTATTCTCGTCATTTAATCAATTCAATATTATATATTTTACCTAATACGTGGTATATTATGTAATGGAATATTAGGAGTTTAGGTATATATGTACACTCGTATATATAATTATGTACTTCTTATATTTCTATCACAAACACAAACATATGTTTAATGAAAAAAGTGTTATCAAATAGCCATAATTCATTCAAAGGATGCCTTGCCAGTGAAAATGTAAAAAGTGAAATATATGTTTGCGTATTTGTCCACTGAATGAGTAACTCCAGGTGCTCTCAACAATATTGGGAGCATTTGAGGAAAATGGGCTATATGTTTGCAAGCTCAATGTATGATTTCAGGTGGTGGTATTTGGCGTCAATCACCCTTATAGGTTTCTTCTTTCCTAATCCTTCCAATTGTAAGGTAGATCAAACTTTCCTGTCTTGCAGCTCAAGAGAGCTTGAATAGACGGGTGGTAGACATCTCGAGCCGCGTGGTGCATGTGGGGCATTCCTCCTTGCATCCAGTGCATTAGGCGTCAACCACCCTTGCAGGTAACCTCTTCCCAAATCCTTCCAATTGCAAGGAAAACCCAACTGCCTCAGCTTGCAGCTCAAAGGAGCTTGAATAGATGGGTGGTAGACATCTCGAGCCGCGTGGTGCATGTGGGGCATTCCTCCTTGCATCCAGTGCATTAGGCGTCAACCACCCTTGCAGGTAACCTCTTCCCAAATCCTTCCAATTGTAAGGTAGATCAAACTTTCCTGTCCTGCAGCTCATGGGAGCTTGAATAGATGGGTGGTAGACATCTCGAGCCGCGTGGTGCATGTGGGGCATTCCTCCTTGCATCCAGTGCATTAGGCGTCAACCACCCTTGCAAGTAACCTCGTCCCTAATCCTTCCAATTGTAAGGTAGATCAAACTTTCCTGTCCTGCAGCTCATGGGAGCTTGAATAGACGGGTGTTGGACATCTCGAGCCGCGTGGTGCATGTGGGGCATTCCTCCTTGCATCCAGTGCATTAGGCGTCAACCACCCTTGTAGGTTACCCCTTTCCCAACTCAAGGACCAGCTGCCCTTTCCTGGAGCCATGGAGACGCTGAGACATCATCGGCCTTGTGATCTGAGGGCTGTCAGCATCATCGGAAAGGGTATAATTCCAGCTGCTCTCGATATAGGTTGAGGGCAGTGGTGTCCCAGGGTATAATTCCAGCTGCTCCCGATGAAATTGGGAGCAGTGGTGTCCCAGTTGGTAAAAAGGGTATAATTCCAGCTGCTCTCGATATAGGTTGAGGGCAGTGGTGTCCCAGGGTATAATTCCAGCTGCTCCCGATGAAATTGGGAGCAGTGGTGTCCCAGTTGGTAAAAAGGGTATAATTCCAGCTGCTCCCGATGAAATTGGGAGCAGTGGTGTCCCAATTGGTAAAAAGGGTATAATTCCAGCTGCTTCCGATGAAATTGGGAGCAGTGGTGTCCCAGGGTATAATTCCAAAGAAGTGGTGTCCCAACTGGTAAAAAAAGTTTGAATTGAGAGCAGTGGTAGAGAGCAAAGTGAGCTCATGAGACATGCATATGTACCGACGGCCGGTGTGACGTGGAGGTAACGCTCTTGCCTGCGAGTCACGAGGTCCCAGGTTCGATTCCCGGCCAGAGCGAAAAATGGTTAACAACCATGTTCTGGGTCTGGGTGTGGTACATGTATATGCATGTTATGGATATGTATAAATACAGTGTCCCAACTGGTAAAAAAGTTTGAATTGAGAGAAGTGGTAGAGAACAAAGTGAGCTCATGAGACATGCATATGTACCGACGGCCGGTGTGACGTGGAGGTAACGCGCTTGCCTGCGAGTCACGAGGTCCCAGGTTCGATTCCCGGCCAGAGCGAAAAATGGTAAATTGCCATGTTCTGGGTCTGGGTGTGGTACATGTATATGTATGTTATTATATGTATAAATATATGGCAGTTGATGATGACCGGTCAAATCAATTGGAAAAGGAATATAATGGGTATGAAGAAAGTCTAGAATCAATCGGCAACAGAGAGATGAGGTGATGAGGTGTATCTGAGGGAAATATAGCAAGATAAAATAACATGGAAAATGAGAGAGGAGACCAGAAGTAGATAGGAGTGAACTAAAAAGATAAGTATAACATGTACATAAATAATAACTAATAAACTTGTGCAATAAATATGTGCAAAGGCGATAAACTCGCCCATTCCATAAGTTTGTTTGTCTGATTTAAATTCTGCAATGTTTATTTGAAAATGTTTGTTTTTGTGCAGTGAGGTTTTTGTTGTTATAATTATTATTACATAAATGAGAGAAGGAAGGAGAGTACACAGTCATACACCGCAGTGTTAGTTACAATATATAATAATACACATAAGTTCATTGTGTCAATTCAGTGTAAATCATACAAGCATAATATTATTAGCTAATGTGATTGTGTTGATTGACAATTACCTATACTATACTGTGCTATGCCCTCGTGCCTTGTCCCGGACGGGGTGGGCAGAGAGAACAAAAATATATTTCATACTGGTTGTAAGCAAAAATTGTAATTATTTTGATAAGGGAGGGATGTAGTGTATGCACATTGGTAAACTATCCACAGATTGTACATCTGTGGTGTGTGGGACTGTCAATGTAAATTGACAGGTACATTGTCTCTGACACAGAACAGTATAAGAACTGGAGTATTGTGAAATAGCAAGCCAGTTGCTGTTTGGTGTGAGCCAGAGCCAGTGATCTTCGAGGGAGCAAACAGTACACCTATCTTGTAATTAAAATGGAATTCCACAACATTTGTCACACAATATTTCGAAATTCAATAATTAAATTGTTTACTGAGACATTCGTTACCATGAAATGAAAAAAAGGAATGATGCACTGCAAATTTATCCCATGGAGCATCCGGTAAAGAACTGGTCTCCCACTCTTCTCCATACATTTTTGAGGGTTCTGTCAAAGGCAGGTGTTCGAATAAATTAAGACATTTTACATCTGAAATTCAGCGATGAGGTTTGCAAGCCCTGCCGAATGATTTTATATTGGCACGGAGAGGAAAGCTTGCATGTTTATTATATGCAGCTGGTCTGCTGGCTGCCCCACTTGTGGGATATGCCGTGATGGTATAGTAGTAGCACTGCAAAGTAATGTCATATTATAGAAAATCAATTAAAACATTGTATTAATTTATTCAAAGTAGGTACTTAGCCTCACTTTTATATATTTATTAATTATTATTTGTTCATAAATTAATTTACGAACGTTATATTATTTTATTTGCTTTCACTCAATTTCATTTTCATTTATTCATCATTATTACAAAACATTTGAAAATACATATGGACAGAAATAATATACACAATCACAAAGCAAAGACAATACATCATCCTACTCAACCCGCACTCATGATCTAACCCTTTGCTATATAATACCAAGCCCACAAGTTTGTCACTTATTACAAAAGTTATACAAAAAATGAAAAAACAACAAAACACCAATCCAACATGCATAAAAGGCAGCCAAAACAGACAATGTGACTGCGCGTGTTCGCCGTAACAAGCAAGTTAATCAGGACTATGCAGTCATAACCCGCAGCAACCTAACTAGGCGAGTGTCTGTATCGAGGCAAGCCGCTACAAAACATCAAGAAAGTACCGTAACAACCAATCCACCCTGAAATCGCACAAAGAAATTACACAACATGCAGAAATAGCCTCTTCTTTGCTTCCTTTCTACCCGTGTCAAGCAACCACTCCTTCAGCCCCCGGCTGAAGCATCTCCACCCACCAAACAACCTTATGTGCTCGGGAACAGAGTTGTAGAGCCTCGGGGCAAGATACCTTGCCGAGCGCTGTCCCAGGGTCTCACTGGCGGAACAAACATTATACCATATCATACTTTAGTATATTTATTATTCTATGCATGATACCTCTTGTAACCGAACGAGTAACACGCCGTTTCACCCATGCAGCCTCTCCCGGGCAGGCTCTCCTCTAACGCGTAACATAATTTTTGATATACGTTTGCCTGGTCTTAATAAATGATATAACCGAGTAATTATCAGCTAGTTACGATTATAAAAACGATTTACATGCCTGACGAAGATGTTGATTCCGTACCCCAGGTCGTTCAAGGATGATAATTAAGTTTAATTGTGATCCAAATTCGATAAACGTGCCTCTCTTACAAAAGCAAACATTGTTTAGTATTCACATTATCTATCTATCTACCTTTATAGTATTTACCTTTGTACAATTAGGTGTTCCTATTACGAAATTTAAAGTAAATGATATTATGTTTTCAATTCAAATATGAATTGTATTAAGTATGTAGGATCTACTTTGTTCCAGATGTTATCTAGTTATGCACTATAAACCTTCTTTTTCGCAATTTGTCTTTGAAAATATGTACATGTATAATGTACATGAATAATCCGTTTTGTTATTGTTTGTATTTGATACTTTGAAAAAATATTTGAGTTCTTTTTTCAGAAATCAATCATAAAATTTTGTTCTTTGAACTTACGAAACATTCAGTCAAAAATATAAACATTAATTTTATTTACTGTGTCGGTGTTCAGGTAGTAGGTAGAATTCTACAACGAAATACAAAAAAAAAAACCAATGCTTTCTTCTAATACATATTTTGTCAGGTAATTTTTGTTCTAGAGAGACGTCTTTAGTCTTGTAAAGACATTGACAGTCTTGATTGATTAAGATAATGCACCCAATAATTTGGAGTCCTCATGAAGACTCGTACATTTTGATGTTGGAAAGAGGGCAAAAGCGGTTTTTGAGGTGGTTATATCAATTTACATATGGTTACTACCCATATCTGTTTCCATCTGCATTTGTAATGGACAGTCTTGGATATAACACCCTTGAGCATCGTAGGAGCGTCTTTTACGCAAGACATTTTTTCAAGTTGCTGAATGGTAAAATTAGTAATCCGAAAGTACTGAGGGAGTTTAATTTTTATATACCAGCATCGTATAGTCGCTCACGTCAGCATATGCTATTCTATCCACCTATAAGCCGGACAAATATTCTCGCGGAATCACCAATAGCTAAAGCAATTGGATTGTTCAATAGTATTTCCCAGAATGTGGATATATTCTACATAACATACGGAGAATTTGTAGGGAAGGTGGAAACACTTTTGTAAATATTTGTTTTCTCTGGGATCGCATTGGCCGAAGGCTGTAATGGTCCCAGTAGATTATGGTGTTGTTTAAATAATAAATAATAATAATATGGATTGACTATGTCCTTATACGACAAAAGACGTCTTTCTCGACAGTAAAACATATGGTGGAAGAAAACATTTGTTTTTTTTTTTAATTTCATTCATTTTATTTAGAAAAATCATGTAACAAATTAAGGATCCCATCAAACTCTCAGTGAATATACAATATTTTTATTACTAGAATTATGTTACGTTCATACCTTCGTTCATAGTATAAAAATCAAGTAAATCACTAGTACCTAGGATATTGACGTGTGAAAACGGCCACGTTTGATATTAGCAGTGACGTTTGGTTGCCAAAGGGCCTCGCTGATTTCTCCTGGGAGGAATATATAAAACACTACGACCTCACGGCCGAATCGAGATACTGCGGTTCCCTCAATATGTGTACACAGTACAATACAGCATATATTATTATACAATACTATATGAAATAAAACATTCTGATATTTCATACCTATTTAAGTAGACGACGTATCAAACTGCCGTAACATAATGTAGTATACAAAAAAGAAATCGAGGGCATGTTTAAATATACTCTTTTCTCTTATACCTACTTTTAAGACTACCAATATTTGAAAACTTCCCTATACATCGTGAAATATTTATTCATTTATTGATAGATATATATTTACGGCATGAGAGCCTGTTTTGTAACAATGAGAAATTTTCAAAATAACATAAAAATATTCAATACACTCATAAATGAATAGAACCTTAAAAATGCAAAGAAATCAGAAACTTAAAAATTAAATATCACATTAATTTCGTGCAATAAATATTCTAACAAAACTGACCAACTTTATATTTATCTAAATATAAATGATACTAAGCAAGAGTAATTGGCGTGTATAGATGAAGAACTGCATGAATGTGAATGAAACGAAGGTAGTGTTGTGTCGTCCTCTCTGCTTACCATACAAGGAATGCGGCGTGAGGGCTAAGATATTTTGTCTTCGATTAAAAAATTGCATACTTGAATAAAAACTCATTATTTTTGAAATAGCAATCAGTGTTAAATTATCACGCAATTATATTCGTGGTGACGTTTATCACCATAAAATAATATGTTAACGAACTAACGATACATTATAAATATAGGTAAAAATAAAATAAATAATAGATAACTCTTCTTCATAAATAAAATATATAATGAGTTACAATCCACTGTATTGGTCTGCAACGAGTTTTCACTTTCTTCTCCATTCCTCCCTATTCTCAGCTAGTCTTTTCAGCTCTACGTATGAGCCACAGTTCATGTCCTTTTTCAGTTGGTCCATATACGCATCTCTTGGTCGGCCTCTGCCATTTGTCCCCTTGGTCTTACCCTCCGCAATGGCGATGAGTGGTCCTGGGTGCCTGATGTTGTGGCCAATCCAGTTAGTTCGTTGTTGGCCGATTCCCTTAAGAAGTTGCCTTTTTTCGCCTACCCTGGTTAATACTTCTTCGTTTTCGATGTGTTCCGACCAATGGATCTTCAGTATGCGTCTGTAGCACCACATTTCAAAGACCGCCAACCGTCCGCTTTCACTCTTGCTGATGGTCCACGTCTCGCAACCATAAAGCAGAATGCTCCATACAAAGGCTTTAGTAAGGTTCTTCCTTACGCTTAAATCAATATTTGGGGATTCCAATATCTTAGATTTTTTGTTAAAAGCAATCCTTGCCTGGTTTATTCTGCTCACAATTTCCGATTTGGAGCGTCCATCTTGGTTTATTCTGCTGCCCAAGTTCATAAATAACGTGAGGATACTATCATAATATTAAGCAGAAGCGATTTATAATAATAATAATAATAATAATCATTGTACTGGTGAATAGTAAAATAAATAACAATAATATAATGTGCCTTCCGTGTGGCATACATTCAAAAATTAACGATGTAAATTACAACAAACCTCTACGACCATAAATTAACGGTTAACTTTGCATTTTGAATTTGCATTTTTAAATTGTAGCCAGTATAAACAGTTAAGCTAAAGATTCGTGACTTGGCTTGTATTCAGAGCGGTCAGGCTTATCGCATCAACAACAACATCAACGAAAAAAAGCTACAAGCAAAACACGATTCACGTTCCTTAATTTGTACCATTTGAAAAATTACTGAAACATTATGTCATGTCCGAAATTCACTTTAGGCTGCCTGAAAAGTGTTAAAGACAGAATATTTATTTATTAATTTCTATCTTTATTTTTATTTTATTTTATTTCATAGAAACACTCACAGAAAACTGACAACACAATACATAAATTACAAACATACAATAAGATCTGGCCAGTTCCCTAATTAAGAGCGTCTACAGCATGCACAATCAGAGAATTAAATTAAATTAAATTAAATTAAAGCGTAACTCAATATCTGCGGTGACATCTTATGATAATACTGCGTTAACACGGCGACTAATCCTTTATCATTAATATGGTAATGCACACAACAATAAACATTACAGATAAAAACAGATAATAATTTATTAAAGTTAGGTCAATCAACTCGGCCTTCTGTACTTACCAATTTGTGTAAATATTTTATTATCAAGAGAAGTTCAATGTCCTATTTGAGATGGTATACGAATATTTGCCTTTTACAGGACACTCGAAAACTCGAAAAGGCCGGGACACTTTTTCTTTGGAATGAATTCTGTGGAATAGAATATTATTCCATATAGATTATATCAAGATTAATGTAGTCATTAGTTTTCATTGTTTTGTATTTTGTAAATATGTCCACTTTCCACTTGTCCAATTGTCCACTTACATATACTTGTAATATTTGTTGTCCAATTCCAATTGTCCACTTATACTTGTAATATTTTTTGTATTCAAAGGCAATTATGCCGTTAATAAATAAATAAATAAATATAGGTACTATTGTTATTAATAAATTAAAAAAAGTAAAACAAAGTTTTCGATCTGCAGATAACAAAAGATATGATTTATCGGTCATTGTTCATTCTGAAACGATCATCATCCATTTTCGTGGTTTCATTTGAAAACAACTCTATGTATGCGAGCCCAAAGTCAAAGTACGAGTATGAAACATGTTAGCCCATAATTAAGGTCGTACTTCTAACCCTCCTGTACACAATATGCTGCTGCCTGAGAGTTTGTATGGAGGTTTGGAGAATGAGGGGCATAAGTATCTAATTGGTTGAAACTTGGTCCAACCCTTTCAAATAATACATACTTTGTTTAAAAATGGTCAGTTTGCAAATTACTTACTTTTACATTTTGTTATTTGTGTGACACATTTCACAGAGGATGAGGTGAGAAAATATGTGAAAACGTATCGTTTGTTGTTTGAGAAAATTTTAGGAATGTAAATATTTGTTACAAGTCATATTTTGAATTCTTCTATGTTGTGAAGTAAATATGTCACTGAAAGACTGTAGGACTAATTGTATGAAGTCTAAATTTCAGAATACCGAGTCAGCGATTGGTAAATGTTTACACCAGAGTTATTGAGATTACAAGATAAAAGCTTTCAAAATACCACAAGATATCTACAAATGGTAGGCTTGTATAAGAATATATCGAACGTTTGTTTTTTTTTCATTAATTGAATGAAACAGAAACTAGATGACAAATAAACAAATAATATATTTTGAAATACAAAGGTAGATTCATTATATAGTTAAAACATAGTTAACCTTACGCTCATCTTGACATGCTTATTCCTAGTCAAGCTCCTCATTCATCAAAAGAATTTTAGTTATTAAACCTTAGAAGATGATAAAACCAATCAGATTATGTCAATTGAAAAATCGTGTACATTGCGCAAAATACAAACGAAAGAACGAAAAAATAAAACAGGTGTTTTATTCTACTAAAGATTTTATTTTGTGAGAGAGACGTCCTTCGTCTTATGAGGACATTGTCAACAAACGAAAGAAGTGAGAAATTCAGCCTAGAGGTTATTCGTATGCGTTGGGACACCTTTCTCATTTCTGACGATTAGATTTGTAAACCTTTGATCTCCAATTAAGATATCATAATTCTTGAATACATTTTTTGTCCTTTATTTATAAGTTATTTATTAACATTAATGTTTCTTTTCTTCATTAAACTGAGATTATCAGAAAAGTACAATACTTTTCACATTATTCATTATCGGGAAATTTGTGTTGTACGGTTTGTCTACGGCCTCACCCCCTAGACAAACTGGACTTGGCGATCGACTACAAACGAATTTTCGACAATAACGCATAATTACACGGTACATTGTAGGTAGATTGTCGAAAAGTTTGTCAGTAGTCGATCGCCAAGTGCGGTTTGTTTACGGCCCCAGATTTTAATTCATTGATGAGATAATGTTGGCATGTATTAGAGGATGGTTTGTTTTGATATAAAATCCCATATTTTTTTGATGGTTTAAGTTTCAAAGTTTTCTCAGAAGAACACACGTCAAACTGAATATTGAATGAGACTAGAATGATTCCTTAGAAATATACATAGACGTAATCTGATGAAGGTAATAATATAAATAATAAGAGTATGAATATGGAAAATCTTGCGAGCTTAGACTTTGTCTGGAAAATTTAAAGATTAAAGGGATCAAATGGGTTCCTCCTTACTATCCTTTAGGCTTAAGGAGAATGAGAGAGAGAAAGATATTCATAATAATTTAAAATTCATAAAGCTATTCAATTTCACTGATGAGTCTATCCTCCGAGGAAAATGGACCTAAGTGGAATCTTCTTACTCCACACAAGTTATCAAAATTTGCTAATGAAATTTGTATTTTAAATTAGGCAATTCTGACTGATAACAGCATCCAAACTCTTGTCCAGAATTAGGTAGTAGAAACCAACTTAGAAACTTTGTGGTTATTGAACCCAAAGGTTTTATTAACTAGTAGGTGCATGAATTAATACGGAGATGCTTCACATAATTTATTAATTAAATTATGAGGTGTTTATGTAGAAGCGTACCTACTGAAATAATTATCATAATATAGGGTAAGGGGAATCACTATTATTAGTATTTATTAGAAAATTCACTCTAGAATAAAATATGAAATGCCTAGATACCTAGATTAAAAATTGACAGAAATTTATTTCTGAGTTACAAATTTATTAAAGACTCAAAGGAAATGATTTTTTTCCGTGTTTATCGTTAGGTAAACTTATTTTCTTTAAATTGATAATCTTGGATTTCAAGAACATCTAGCTATTCCCTAAATCTCTCACAGCTAGTGATATGTTTGTGTAATGAGGGTCAATTACGCACCTACACAAAGTAGTTAATGTTAAATTGAACCCAGTATCTCTAGATTCAAAATCTCGGACTCTACCATCAGGTTATCGGCTACCTACTGAGTTCGTCGGTAGCCTGGAGGTAGAGTCTCGACCTCCGGAGCAAGGGGTCCGTGTTCGATCCCAGGTACCGGCAAACTCTCCTTTCACGCCACAAGCTTTTAGCTTCGTGTGAAAGGTGTATAAGGTTGTATTTGGGTTTATAACAAACTCAGATATATCTTTAAAAAAACTTTGAAATATTTATATTTTGATATACATTGTAAAATTCTTTTAATACCTGCCTATTACATGAAATCCGAAAATAATAGTCTGGCAGGTAATATTTAATTTCAAAATTTCGTGGAAGAGAAATTAGTACTATCCAGATATTATTCAACCCGGTGTATTATTCGCACAAGAAATAACATTAAATAGATAATGTTTTATGTAAATAGTATTTATTGCGAATAAATAACTGAATTTAATTATATTTTATTCTGAGAAGTTAACACCTAGTACTTGTAATAAATACACATCTATGTAATTACTGCCATATTATTTGTGATTCTCAGAAAACGAACTTAAATTTTCAACAGTACAATGTTGATGTGACGTTTGGTTAAAGTTGTCTGTTTAAATAAACTAAAGTCAAAGAATGTTATCCTTTACTAATTAAAGTAAAAAATTAAAATGGTTATTATCACCATCATATTAACTTGCTAAAATAACACCAATAGTCTTAAAGCTTACAAATAGTATTTATGCTTGTGGCCTTCAAGTTCTTCGCTATTCCCAGCTTACTATTAAATAGAAGAACATGTTTTCATTAAAATCAAAAAGTTAATTATATAGGTTTGTAGCTTTTACGTGAAATATAACTACCTGGCAATTAAATATAAAGCAAATTTTCAAAAGTAACTAACTTCCAATAAAGTTTAATTTATCGACCAACGGTTCTTGGTGGAAGTTCATATTAATAATTTTTCAAATGAAACACGATATATAGTTATTCCATTATTAAATAACTATATATCGTTATTCAATAGTGAAATAACCATATACCTATCGTGTTTCATTTTAAAAATTAACTTTTACCAATAATTTTTCGATGTATGGATCCAAAATGACTAAAGCAACAAAAAATATCATAATATGGATTCCTCATAGTTATATCAAAACATAATAAATTGTTTTATTCTTTAGTACTAACACAATATTACATTTAAATGAGTATTATTATTTGTAGTTTTCCATCCCCCGAGGCAAGAACTTAATAAGGGTTGTTATTAAATCGTAATTAAACATCCTTTAGACATATTTATAATAATATCTATATTGTACATAGTAACCTACCTGGAATACAGAATTGAATATTTCATTACAGTATTCATTTTTGTATACTTGTGCTTGCGAACCGTAAATGGAAAATATTTTTGGAATTTTTATAATATTATTGTTTAAATAATTATTTTACTAAAAATAATAATTACAAAAATACTCATTGTATAAATATTTGTTGTTAACTAGAATATTCGGGTTACGTTATTTATAAATATCTACTGATTGATTTAATAGTTTTACAATTAATAATTATTCCCAAAAGATATGAAATAATAATAACAAGGGGTCCGTGGTTCGATCCCAGGTGCCGGCAAACTTCCATTTCACGGCACAAGCTTTTAGCTTAGTGTGAAACGTGTATAAGGTTGTATTTGGGTTTGTAACAAAACCCAGATATATCTTTAAAAAAAAAAAAACTTTATAGTACAAAAGTCGCAGTTTTTCGACGACCTGATACGGGTAAAAATAAGTTCAGTCCAATCCCTTTGACGTCGTTTGACCCATCTTCTGTGAGTGCATGGCAGAAATAAGCCTCTTCCATTTAGAGCGTCTAATGTAAATCGAGTCAATTCTGAAAAGATTCGTCTTCTTCTTATTCTTAGCTTAATCGCATACGTCTCTAGACAAAGGTCTCTTTAATTTCTTATTATGTTCTCCGATACCTAGTCGTGTACACCCAACTTATTCCAATATTAATTTTTTTTGGTTATCTTTTGATGTCTATTAAGTTTTTATCCAATTCAACATTCAATATTGAATGGAATGGCGATCAATTTACAATTGAAATATAGTTATATACAATTTAAATATAAAACAATGATAGTTCCTTCATAAGTCTGGAAGTTGTTATGATAACTTCATTATTTAATTAAATTAGCTTAAAAATTACACTTTAACATTGAAAACTCAATTATCAGTTAAAACAATATTATCGCAATTATTATTCCTCGAAGTCACTGGTTTCCAACTTATTGTACATCTATGACTAAGGGTACAATCATAGACTTTTATATAAAATACCTATGTAGATGGAGTACTCGTATGCATTTTCATTGTGATACAGTGAGGCACCATTTTTCGGCACTTTTGACAGAACGGTTGGCGAAAAAAAGTGTGGTAAATCGCTGAAAACGTCGACAAGAACTTCAAGAATGTCCAATTACGTTTATATAAATGTAAAAATGATATATTTTTATAAAAATGCGAGAAATAGTCCATAAAATGTAGGAAACACCATACGCTTTCGCCAACCGATCTGTCAAAAAATCATAGATTTTTGCCTCACTTTTGTAAACGAGTCAGGGTTGCCATCTTTATAATCAAGGTACACACCAAAATAAAAAAAAGACAAAATTGAAATTATAAGTTTTTTCACTGCATATTTCCTATTGTTTACCAGAGATTGCGTCTTGGCGACAAACTGACTCCCTGTATATATCAATCATAACATTTATGTTGTGTGATCAATGTGCATAAGAGAATGAAGAAATAAATAAAAATAATTATTATTTCATTATATAAAAATGACGTGGTGAGTCGTCCAGTGTATTGAATTGTTAATAAAGATTAACATTGGTACTCGTAGTTATTTTATACTCGTATATGAACCATTATTAAAGATATGTGAAATTAAATTCGAAAAATTAACAAATAAATCACTCTATGTGGAGTCTAAAATTCTAATATTTTATAATATTTCATAATTTTAATTTATATATTTACTGTCGCAAACATATGTAGTGTTTTAATATAGTTTGTAACATACAACTTTTAAAATCAATTTTAGACTAGAAAATCAGCAAAGATTATATTGATGAAATTCAACAATTCCTATTTTTTTTTAACAAGATTTTTTTTAAAAATTTAATTTCCAACATATATAGGAATATGAAAAAAGTTTTTGGTGAATGGTACAAATTTCTGAAAAGGTTGGGAGTCACTGCTCTATACGATTTCAATTCAAGATTAATAATAATAATCTCGCTTTACTTATCTTATGTAAAATTTAATGCTGGATCTCAAAAGCATCGAGTATTCGGAATAGTAAGCCTGAAGCGTTATTGGACGATTATTTACATTACTAACTCTGCTACCATGTAGCCCATTTCACTGTTCCATTACTACTAAGAAGTTTTATTTTGGGTGATGGGTGGCGGCTAGCATGAGAGAGCCAAGAGCGACGAACTGGAATTCGAAATGAAAAAGCTAATATACCCACCCTTAGAGCTTTTAATAAGTTGTTGTCCTTGAATTTTGTCTGAGTAAATTAATTGTAATTGTAATTTATTTATTAATTACATTCCAAAGGAATTCTTTTATTAACTTGATTGAAAAATATTAATTATAGATGTACATCTTGTAAGTATATTTTTAGCGAAGAGGTTCAAAGATAATTCAATGAAAAATGCAAAATGATATGAACACTCTTTGAATCACATATAAATCTTCCTGACGCTTTGTTATCACATCAAGTTAGTGCAGTCCTGACGAAGAATAGATCTTTCTTTCATTTTGTAAGATTTTGAGTATTGTGTTAAAGGTAGATATTCGTTAAATATTACGAGAAAGACAATTTGCTTAATTTTGTGATAACGTAAGTACGCAACCCTTCCTAAAAGTCTATTTAGCAATGTCCGGAGAAGACAATCTACATGTTTGTTACATACAGTTCGTCTACAGGTTATGTCGTTATGCTAAACATTTATTACGATAGATGAATTAATTTAATTACTAAGTATAAAAAATAATAAAGTGTGTGTGTATTTTTACTTACTTATAAAATACTTGTTTTTTGAGAATACAAGGTCGATTTATTGTTAAAAATCAAATTAACAAAAATAAGATTATGTAAGTACGTACATAAATAGTACCTAGTGTGTGAGAAAGGTTGAATTTTCTCGGAGATTTAATCAAAATTTATTAGGCTAATAAATCGATTAAGTTCTATAGAACTGTCTTATATAAACACAATATGTACCATGTAACAATAAAAATAATATAGATTCCTATTTGAAAGAATTTCCTACATCAGCATCCATTTATCTCGAAACAGAAGTTAATAATATGGTAGAAAGGGACCAGAAAAACCCTGCCAAGTACATATTATTGAAATAAAATCTCGGAGTATTTTCGGTTTTTGCTTCATATAACACGTGCGTGTGACATTGTGTACTGAAATGCGGGTCGGATCCGATCCTAAACTCTGTGGTCAATGGGGAAGAGAGACATCATGCCTTTTTCACAAAATATTATTCCACCTTTCCAGAGACTAACGTAAACTCACTTGAATATTATTATTTGCGAAAAATTCTGTAATTAAAGTATTTAAGGGTATCGAAATAAAAAAATAATATGAAGTTATAAAATATGTCAACTGCGGCGCTACTGGTCATCAAGAATGTTGATAATTTTGTTGATTTTTTTTATTTGTCAATAGGTACACTCGCATTTTACCAAAGTTTATGCCCTGAAAAAGTATAAGTTTTATTTCTTCCAACATTTTGTTGTTTTACAATAACTTAGTATCTTGTTTGTAAAAAGAATCTATCTATCTGAATTTATACTACATGTTTTTTTTATGTACAAGCTTACTTTCAGCAAGCCTTCACATCTCCAGTACTGGATATTCACATCTTTAGTTTTTTCATATTTATTTTCATAGACTTTTAAAATGTAGATGGCAAGTGAATTTGTACAATTTTTAATCTTCCACGTATCTTATGAATTTAATTGTATAACCAACATCAAAGATAAAACAGAAAAAAACATCTTTCATAGTATTCACAAACCAATATGAACTACTAAAATTTTTGTATGCATAATTTTGAATTCAAAAATACACCAAATGACAATAATGGATTATTATTTTTGTTTCTCGTTGTAACAGTAAATACACAAAATAAAAGGGATCGTTGATAGGGTAAGGTACTATGAACATGTTTGTTTTTATATTGAAACTTATAAATCATGTTGCCTTGCAGCTGGTCTTTTTGTAACATTTTATATGATGTTGACCGCAAAAATAATATTTGGTTATAAAAATAATATTACATTTTTTTTAAATTCAATAATATATAGTTATGTTTAATTTATCACATAATATTAAGTAGAAAACTTTATTTCGTAGTGTGATGACATTTTTTATTCTTCTTCTATTGTACTTAAACGCTCCTCTCCGAGCAGACTAAAAGGTTAGAGCATATTAAACCACATCTCTATATTGGAAACGTCTCTGCACTGATTGTGTTCTCTATTTCTATTACATTTTACACCTTCTGATGCTATTTTCATGGAACGATATCGTGTGGAAGAGGGTCGACTAGTTTGTTGGAAACTTTGAAGACGAAAAAAGCAGTGCTCTTTTGACGTTCTCAAAACATCATCTCAAGGCGTTTAAACACTTCCAAGGTGTAAGCGGTTGGAAAAATTGAACATCGTATTAAGAATGAAAGTTCTTGTTGCAGTGATCGTGAAATTCGTCCATATAATATTTTTTATTTATCAAAATAACACTCAGCATTTTTTGTCAGCTGTGTATGCCCAAAGGGGAATATATACAAATTTCCTTAGGTATAACCTACATACATATTATGAACGAACTTAAATAGGTACTTGTAAGAAAATTATGCATTACAAATAATTTAATTACTTGGTAACTTTATCTCTTGGTAAGTAAAGATTAAGATATCATTAGGGATAACAACTTCCTCCATCTTAACTTACAACTTTTACTAAACAAAAGTGTATAATACATTTCGTAGAAATAATATTACCTTTGGGAATTTTATAAAATAACAATCGACACATCTACGAGTATGAAGCGTTTTTGATACATTTGAACATTTAATTCATATATATTTTTTTAAACATAAATGCACCTTTGGCCTATTCGCCATTGTACTACTTTGAAAGATTCTTATCTATTGATACTTCTTAGAGTTTTAACCAATCTTATCCTAGTCTTTTAACATACATGTTTGGTGTCCACATTTCTAGCTTCTTCTTGGATTGCTTATCAACCTTAGCCACATAAATATTTCATTTTTAGAACTTAACTTGTAATGAATGTCAAATCCCGGAGAGTCCTACTTGGATTACGAGCTTTATGTTGAAAAATATAAATTATTCCGCTTGATCATTGAGGGTAGTATTGAAGAAGGCAGATCTTCTGGTTCTGTATTTTGTGTGATTGAACAAGTGTGACGAGCGTTCAGGAACTATTTTTGGCTGATCGGAATTGAGGCATTTTCTTAAGAGGCAGCCTCATTTGAATGGATCTGTAAAGAAAATAAAGGTAGCAAATTTTGAATATTTGAGTTAATATAAATAATTTTTTAAATTTTTTTTTTCTTTTTTTTTTTTTTTTAAAGTAAGATATATCTGGGTTTTTGTTATAAACCCAAATACAACCTTATACACCTTTCACAGTAAGCTACTAAAAGCCTGTGTCGTGAAAGGGGAGTTTGCCGGCACCTGGTATCGAACCACGGACCCCATGTTCACGAGGCCGAGACTCTACCTCCAGGCTACCGACGAACTCAATTACCACTATATTTATATCCTTCACACAATTATTGTGAGGATCGAACTTTTTATTTTCTAAAGGCAGAATTGGTATGAAATGCTTTTTGGTAAAATTCTATTCCATTATTGTATTATACCTGTGTTTGGAGATTCTCCTTTAACTTATTTTATTTCACGGTTCCTTATTATCTTATGGATACATCAGTCTCCCCCAAATAAATCAACTTTTAAGATGGTAGGAAAGGGAAAAAACAATGGAAAGACAAATTAATTTTAAGGACGCAAATAAAATTAATAGTATTGTTCAAGTAGAGTGCGACCAAAATTTGTCGACGTTTTGTGGATAGTCGAATTAAGAAATTAGTTTTTTTGTTAAGCTGGGTTAAAGCATTACACAGATGGTAAAATCAATCAAAAATCTCAATTAGAAGACACTGAAAGTGATAATTTTAGTCATCGTAGCCTAAGTGCTGGAACACCTTTCTAACTTCTTTCGATTGGATTCTATACAGTTGTACATTCATATGTATTTTTAAAGCTTAATACACTAGCTCCCTCAACCATTTCCCAAATATTCTTTGTAAGCACGCAATGCGAGTCTTGCATAGATAATAAAATTTGTTTTAGAAGTGATTCTTAACGAACCACAGCACACTGTTCTTTTTGAAAATATTAGAGAAATAATAATATTAATGTTATAATAAGGGGGAATCAAGGGGTAGAAAGGGGAGTAATACTTACTAATGTAAAAAGATCCAGGGCGGGGGTGGTTTTATGAATTACATTCTTTATTACTTAGTACATTTGGTTTCTGAGAATTTCAGGTGAACGCAGTAAATGTAGTTGCTTTGGAGCGCATCAATATTATTTCATCAAAATGCAATTTTTTGTTTAAATTGAAATAAAAAATCAAAAGGAAAAAAAAATCGGCATACTGAGTAAAAAAGAGGTCATTTTTGGATTACACTTTTTCGATCCAAATCTGCTAAATTAAGCACTTCGTATTTTGAAGAAACTTTTATATTTTATTTTGATTGTTGGCAGATTGCACTAGCAAAAAGTGCGTTGAAAAGAAACAAGTGGTAACACTTTTCTTTGACAACAATTTATTACCGGATATTCTTAAATACGATTAAGATGATGCAGAGCACATTTTCATGTACAAAGATAACACATAAAAAATGAGATTGGATTTTCAATTAACCAAAACACACCCTATATATCCTCAAATTAAGTAATATGCTTGTGTTATGAAAGAGGAGTAAGTAGATCAACATTGGGAGGAATACATTAGGCTAACAGCCACCACATATTTTATTGAATTGTTGAATGAAAAAATTATCATTATGGTACTTTCATAGTAGGTAACTCAAAAATATGTGAGTAAATAAATACTCGTAATGTTTACTTTTAAATTAATAAATTTCCTTTACTTATTTAAAACGCTAAAATGGTCCTGGTTTCGGTGATGTTTCCACAACTCCCACTCTGGGCTTGTGTGTATACATTTCCACAGAAATTAATAAAACATTGAAACTTTTCCAGCCGCACCTTGTCAAAGGGTTTCTAATTGCAACGCAGAACAACGCTCGGCAACCGCCAGGTTTCTCAGTCGTAAAAAAATAACATTATTTCCCCACTTACTTACTACCTACTATTCTATTCTATTCTATTTTTCTCAAGGCCATCCACTCGTTTGCGAGTGATTTAGGCCAATATGGAACAACGGGTTTTTAACAATGATATATGTATTAAAAAAACAAAAAACAATAATGAGGTGTTTCACAGCAAAATGAACCTTAATACAAAGACGGGGTAGTAAATAATAATGACAATACTTCATTCGATGCATCGCACAGCTGTTGTTTACACTAACACAGAGCTACCTATTATAACTAATTATACCTATTCTAATTCAATAACAAGGTGACTCGAAAAGTTAAATATTTTTATTATTTACTTTGAGGAATTTTGTCATACATTTATACACCTCTATTGAGTTCAATGATAGTAAAAATTGCACATTGAGGGGGTATGTAATGCATTCCTCCACGAGATCATCCATGAATTCTGATCTGTCATATTTGGGGCACTCGAAAAATACATGGTCCAGAGATTCCTCATTGGTACCACATTCGCACTCAGGGGAGGGGAAAACTCCGATCCTTGCTAAGTGGGTGGCAACCAAACAATGTCCAATTCGCATTCTGGAAATGAGGGAAATGTCCAATTTTGATTGTCTTTCAATTTCAAACCACGGACGACATGGAATCTTTTTTTGTATGTTTTTATAGAACATTCCGGTTGCTGATATTTGCCAATAACTGTGCCACTCCGACCTTATGAGATTCATGATGGTGGGTAAGAAATCGTCCGTGGGTTGGGAAAATGCGTTAGGCAAGCACCCGCCTGTGCAGGCCAATTTTGCCAGGCGGTCAACGGCTTCGTTTCCGGATATTCCAATATGAGACGGGATCCAACAGAAAACAATATCATATCCCATGCATGAGGCATAGAATGCAAGATGTCGGATTTCAAATACTATACTGTTGCTACACTTTTTCGCATTAGATTTAAGGTTTTGAAGAAGTGAAAGTGAGTCAGTGTATATTACTGAAAATCTTATTTTTAGATGGATGATTTTTAGCAGTGCCTCTTTCATTGCTATGCATTCTGCGGTAAATATTGAAGAGAGTATGGGAATTTTGAAAATTCCTTCCAAATGAAGTGATGGAATATAAAAAGCAGAGCCACAACCTTGGGAACACTTGGATCCGTCAGTGAATATAGCCACGTGATTTGGCCATCTCTCTTCAGTAGTCGACATGAATATTTGGTTATTACTATTATGGTTTTGAGATGAATATGATTTGAAAATACCTATTGACTCCTCAATCTGAAGAGGAAAAGATAGAGCTTTGAAAGGGGTCGTGAATAGAGGTAATTTTTCTCTGGGGTATATTGGAATATCTGACATAAGTGAATGAAAACAAGAGGCAAGCAACGGTGGAACCTTTCTGTAAGTAGTTTCCTCACCGCAGACCTTATTGGCCAAAGCACTTAAACTCAGAATAAGTGGGTTATCCACGTATTCGATTCTCTTCATAATGAACTTACATGCCAGGAATTTTCGTCGTAGGAATAATGGCATCTCGCCCACTTCTACCTGCAGAGAGACTATTGGAGACGATCTCATTGCCCCCAATATAAGGCGCAAACACTGTGACTGAATCTTATCTAATTTGTAAGCTTGATATTTTGGTAAAGGATCCAAAAGATAGCTGCCATAGTCCAAATGACTTCGAATCAGAGAAGAGTATAACATCTTCAGCGTTGAGGGGTGTGCGCCCCACCAAACCCGCGAAACCGCACGAAGAATATTCAAGTTTTTTTCACATTTGCTCACAATAAGGTCTATGTGGATGTTCCATGACAACTTTCTCTGTAAATTCATCCCCAAGAATTTAACAGAATCCACACTAGGAATCTGAGTTCCCTCAAACAAAACATCAACGTTTGGAGGATTTCGTTTTTTGGAGAAAACAACTACCTTACTTTTATCCGGAGCGAGATTAAGACTATTGTCAAAAAGCCATGTGCTCAAGCCCTTCATTACCTGACTCAACTGATCAGCTCCGACTTTAATATCTTTATGATGCACATATATAACTAAGTCATCGGCATATTGCAATAATTTACAATCATTTGGGAGGAGGTCATGAATGTCATATGAATATATATTAAACAATAAAGGGCTCAGCACTGAACCCTGGGGCAAGCCTTTGAAAACCGTTCTACGTACCTGACCGTCTGGAGTGTCGATCACAATCTCTCTTTGAGTTAGCATGTCGAATATCAAGGTAGTAAGAGAATTTGGGACTCCTATATTGCTCAATTTTCGTTTTAAAGTATTAATATCGACATTATCATAGGCGCTGGATATATCTGCAAAGCACGCAACTGTGCTCTTCTGTTCCAATTGAGCAAGCTGAATATCAGTCACCAAGATACTTACGTTGTCGAGACAAGATTTTTCTTTCCTAAATCCGAGTTGATGAGGGGGGAGGAGACACCTATTTTCCACAAACCACTCCAGACGCACCTTAACCATGAGCTCAAGGATTTTGAGCAAACAACATGACAATGCTATGGGTCTATATGAAGATGCTAGAGAAGGGTTCTTGCCATTTTTCAAAATAGGGACGACCAATTGTTTTTTCCATGCCAGAGGAATTATCGATGAATTAAGGGCCAAATTGTAGATGGATAAAATTGTGGATAAAACTGGGGCAGGACAGTGTTTTATCATGGAGTAGTTAATAAAATCCACTCCAGGGGCAGAGTCAGAGATGCAACTTTTTACCGCTGATAGAAGTTCATTGAATGTAAATTTTTCTGCCAACCAACTTGCCGTTGGATCCTCTGTATGTAATGAAAGAGACTCTATTTGGTTAGCAACAAAAGGTGGAGCAAGTCGATCCAGGAAATCTTCTATGCATTCCCCTATTTGGGACGATTTATTTGGCTGAGAGAATGAGCCCCTAAATCGGCGAATCATGCTCCAAACCTCCGAGGCAGCAGTTTCTGGTGACAATGAGGAACAAAAATTTCGCCATCCCTGTCTCTTTTTACGTTGCAAGATTCGCTTTGCCAAAGCTTGCAATCTCTTAACCTCCAAGTAATTTCCAAGCGACATATCCTTTCTATACTTTCGCATTGCGTTTTTTCGATCTTGCACTGCGGCACTACACTCTGGGTCCCACCATGGGGGAGACTCTTTTAGATTACGAGATGATGATGCACGCGGGATTGACGAATTAGCCGCAGATATTATATGTTCGGTTAAGGTTGATGTCATAGTATCAATATCCGAAGGAACTTGTTCCCGCAGAAAAGATGCCTCAAGAGAGGTTTTAAAGCTGTCCCAATCAGCCCGCCCAGTGTTAAAACAATTTCGACGATTTTTCTTAGTATTAATATTAAACTTAACGTTTACTGCTACTTTAATTGGGAAATGATCACTGGAGTAAGGATCTTCCAGAACATGCCATACTGTAGATGGAGCTAGGTCAGCGGTGCAAATGGTGAGATCCACGGCACTAGAATTTTGTGTGGGAGGAGAAAAGCGAGTAGGGGATCCGTCGTTGAGGATACAAAGCGTATTACTATCTATAAAATCAAGAATAGCTTTCCCACACGAATCTGTGGAGTGGCAACCCCATGAAGTGGAATGTGCATTAAAGTCTCCCAAGAGTATAAAAGATTTTGAGATTTTGTGAAGCAAATGATTGAAATATGTAAGGTCAAATGGAGTCTTAGGGGGTAGATAAACAGAGACAAAAGATGTTCCAGAAATGTCCACAGCAACAATTTGGAAATCTGCACGTTTGGGCAATGGGATTCGGATATAGGGGATATCAGACTTTATAAACAAAGCTGCACCCCCTTTTCCATCCAAACGATCATCACGAACAGACATGTATCCGGGCAGATTAAAAAGGGATTCTGGATGTAACCATGTTTCAGAAATGGCTGCGACGGAAATGTCAAATTTTTTTATGAGTGATATTGCTTCGCTTCTATTTGAAACGATACTTCGGCTGTTCCATTGGATAATATTGAGCTTTGAAAAACTAGCTTTTGTCTTGTTGGTCACCATTATGATTTTTATGAATAGAAGTGAGTATTGAAGGAAGAGAGGCAGCGATGGACGGTAAAGAATTGGGTTGTGACATTAGTTGAAAGAATAATTGCATAAAACAATTCAAAATAGTTTGGAGGTCAGAAGTTGAGGATTTTGGATTGTCTGGGGTGGAATTGCCATTTAAGGCACATCCGTCTACAGGATTCGAAGCTTGGCCATTTTTGTAGAATAGGAGGTTTTCGTGTTCATTGTTAATTGGTTTGTTGTGAATGGGTGGGTGGTGATTTTTCGTTGTTTTTGAAATTTTAGTGACAGTAGATGATTGAGTAGGGGAAGATTGAGGAGCAGATGCAACTTTTTCTGCAAAACTGGATATTGCAGGAAGATGACGAGTAGATGCTTCTTTGTAGGATATATTGTCCATAGCCATTGAGTGCTTAATATTTTTTTGGCGGGTGAGTTCTGGGCAGGATAGACTAGATGCATTATGTGAACCATTGCAATTGACACATTTAGCCAACGTAGAAGTGCATTCCTCTCCGAAATGGGCTTCTCCACATTTGAAACAACGAGGATTTGATCTACATTGTGTCTTTTGGTGACCAAATCGGCAGCACCCAAAACACAAGACGGTTGGAAATACATATTGCTCTGTTTTCATTGAGACATGATACAGGTATACGTGTGGGGGTAACTTCTGACCCTCAAAGGTCAGTACGACCGACCTTGAAGGACGCCACTCTACTGTCCCTGAAGAAGAATCCTTGAAATTAAGGCGACGCGCCTTTATTACTTTGCCATAGCCGTAAGGCACCTCCGTAGCTTCCACTATCTCTTCAATTGAGATGTCGATAGAAACACCTCTTACTATACCCATTTTGTGGAGCTTAAAAGATGGGATGTAACACTTCAGGTTATTTGCTGACAGGAAATTAGATGTTAAGAAGTCATTTGCTGCAAGAGCCGATTTGAATGTTAGAGAAATTTTATTTCTCGCCTCTACCTTAACTCCACCTGTCGCTATGTTTTTTATTCCCGAATTGCATAACGATTTCCCGAATGCCATTGGATCCATATGTTTACTTGGATCCTGATTTTGAACGAATATTAAATATGGGCCAGGGGCCTCCAAACTATACAACTCCAATGGCCTTTCCGTAACACCACTTGGAGAAAAAGGCATCTTAGAAGGGTGAACGCTCGTAAGCTCGTTAGGTGATCTTGATCTTTTTCTTAAATCAGGAGGCTCCGAAGGAGCCTCCATCTTGATATGTAAAGACGCTAATATGTGAAGAACTTATACAGTATTTTAAAAAGAAAAATAAATGGTAAGAAAAATAATAAAAGAAAAAAAGAACTTATCGACCGCCCCTCTCCGCTCCCTAGAAGCAGCAACAACAACAAAAAATAATTCTGAACAAAAATAACAGCACTGTAAGCACGCTATAACAAAAAACACGACTGCCCGCAACAAGAAGCCAGCAACGAATGTACTACCTACTACATTGATATAAATTTCACATCGGTCCTACTCACATTGATATAAATTTTTGTCGGATACCAAACAAATATTGCAAAAAATATTTTTATTTTTACAGTTATATCTTTATTATGTACGTTTCCTACAATCACACTTGCAACGATTTTGCACAAATAGAGGGACTTTTTTAAGATGTTCTTCACACTCTGTTCTCAAAAGAGAAACAGTGTTTGTATAAAAATATCGTCCGAATTGTCGAAGACATAGTCAAGAAAACAACGTTCTTATTTAGCCAATTATTTTTGAATATATCAAGAAAGTTATGCCACGTTACACCATAATCACGCCTTTATTGAGATGTCAATAAAGGCGTGATTATTCAAATTCAAATATTTTTATTTAAACAAAAATTCACAACTAAATAATATTATATAACCTTTTTACTAAAAAAACACATTTATTACATATTTGACCCTCAAAATTGAGCAGTGCTCGTGCTTTGAGTTTTTCAATCATTATATTGATAAATGAATTTTACGTTAAAATTTCAAACGAAATTCTAATTTGTTTTATGATGACACGTTGGGCGCTATTTAGGTCAGTCATGTTCAAAAGTAACTTGTTTGGATTTTAAACACATCCAATCAATTTGTACAAAAACTAGAAAAAATAGATCATTTTCAATAACACCATTTAAAAATGGAATAATATAACAAATATTTATCGTGAATCTTAGTAAAAAGGCAATACACATTGTATAGTGTAAAAAGGACTAACTCTTACAAAGTTGGAATGTTTGAATGAATTGCTTTCTGAATTGATTTCATAAAGTGAAATAAATAGAAAAAGAGATATTCAATATAAAAGGGAATTTCGAAATACCTACTAATAATAATATAAAGATACTTTTGATTTTCATTTTGCCTGATGTGCCTACTTAAAACAATCAGAATTTATACGTCACATAGAAGATATATTTTTATTTAAAAGTTAAATAAGGATATTATTCATTTTATTTTTGCGGTAACATAGTTTATGGTTTTTGTGTTTGATGCCAATCGAATGGAATTATCTATGATAATACGTAATGTGAATATTTTGAGAAATGTAACATTTTATAATTAATAAAAAACCAGTGAAAAAATACCGTTTTTATTTTTCACGTACAATATAAACGATGGACTCGACTGCTATCAAGTGGATGTTATGTATGTAAGTGACTCAAATGGCGTACTTTGAAAATGAGCATTATTTTTTCAGTTTCCACCCTATGTTGTTTAGAGAAACTTAATAAATCATTGGGTGAATGAGATCACAAAGATTGCGTACGTGGTTATGAAAAAACGTTTGTAAATAAAAGTGGATTTTCAGCACAAAATAACCATTATAAGTTGTAAAAAATAAATAAAAAGTGAGTTCTTGTTAAATCAAAGTATAAAAAAATATTACCGGAAATAATAATATTCTATTCTATTCTATTCTTCTCAAGGCCATCCACTCGTTTGCGAGTGATTTAGAAATAATAATATTTGTATGTGTAAAAAATATTTTATTAATGAATAAAATAAAATTATTGTCAAAATAATAATATGGGACTCGTTTTTCCCTAATCAAAACGAGAATGGGGAGCTTTTGAAATATTAATTGACATTTCGAAGCGAGCAGTTGACTTTAATTATTGTTGTAGGTGGAAGCTGTGCGATATGTAATTTATAAAGTCAAATAATATGTACCTACATAAAAATGTGTGCACACCAATAGATGAAAACGATTGGTTGATGAAATACAATTAATTAATTATATGATTTCATATAGTATTTCATAATCAGATGTGGTTAATATTTTAAAATTATTTTAAAAATCGATAAAAGATACGAAACTTTGAAAACAAGTGTCTTAGAAGGATTTTGGATGTCAAATGGTATGAACACGTTACAAATGATGCTGTACGCCGGCGCACCCAGCAAAGACCTGTAATCTCCGTAATACAGGACGGACGATGGTCCTGGCTGGGACATGTTTTTAGAATGCCCAATGAGTTGGTCAAAAAGAACACTGTTCTTCCGTCCGCAAGGGTTCCGTCGGCCCGGGCGTTCCTCTTTCACAATACACCGTTCTTATGACAACGATATCAAAGCGCAAGGAATGTCGTGGAAAGAGGTGACGCAATTGGCGCAGAGACGCTCTGAATGGAGGAGGCTGGTTTCTGCCCTGTGCTCCCGAGAGGAGCGTTGAGGGCGAGATGATGATGATGATTTTGAAAAGCGATATTTTTAATACATATTAATTATGGATATATTAATATGGATTATGGATACATATAGATAAGGAATGAATGTTCAATATTTACCTAAATATTAATCGGCCGTTTTTATCTATCATCATATTCATTGCACCTACTTAAACACTTCCTATTTTTTTAATAAAAATAAACAAGAGCTGTTTGAGTTTTGTTACATTTAATTATATGTACAGAAACCTGGTATAGAAAAGTATTTTGGGCAACTATAATACCTGCAAGAATAAAAGACCTGCATTGTGATCATCCCTTTGTGACTTACCACATGGTCAAAGATTAATTATTGTTGAATCTGTACAAATGTTGAGCAAAATATGTTTTAATGAATAAACCAAATTTACCTTCTGTGTACGTAGGTAGTAATTATCAAAATATGAACCATTCACAGAGATAATTATCAACCAACATGGGGAGGGGAGAATTTTATAAATGTGCGTCTATTTTGTATTCATTTGTATTCATATTATACCTACCTACTTGAACAACCTTTTCAATTTAATTTTTGATAAAACTATATCCAACTCATTCACATTGAGTTAATTTGTTTTGGATGCATAGTTTCCTTTTTAAAAAAAATATAGATTTTAAAAATTTATTTATACCTACTGTCTTTGTTTCTATATTATCTATATATTCATACGGCATTCTTGATGAAGAACGGATTGTTAAAAGGAAAAATTCGAAAAAAATATTACTAGTTCTAAAAGTAAACCGAATATCGTTCCGAACAGCACCGTTGTGACGGTTGGTGAATTATTAAACGGCGCCAAAGATATAAATTATGCGTCATCATCATTATTTGCTTTGTTTATTTATTTTTGGATTTTTTTACAATAAATAAATATTACAAAGATCAATATTAAATACAGAATAAAGAATGTTATTAAATAACAAAAAATCGTTTTAAAGTCAGTATTCTAAAAAAAACTCTGTGATATTGCAAACTCACCTCTTATTTGAATTTTTGGTATATTATTCATCTATATATGAAGTACAAATACATATAACTAAAATATCCTTTTAAAAAAAGTATGCATATGATATAAAGTACATTTTATTAATTGATTTGCGTTTACATATTATAACGAGTTGCAAATAAAATTACTAGAATTCACAATGTCCTTTTTTTAAGAAATAGATCATGCAGATTGCTATGAAAATATTTCGGTTATCAGGAGACGTATCGTATCAGGAGATACGCTTGAAGTATTTTCTCTGAGCTTAAAAAAGCTTGCATAAAAATATATTTTGCTATATCCATTTCTTTTTCCTCAGAATCATTAACATTGCAGAAGCCAAGTTGTGAATTGCTGATAACCAAGTCTCGTTGTATATATATCAACCTGGTTTTTATAACGAACTCCATCTATAAATAAGAATTTTTAATCAACAGTCATCGCAAGACAATTCCTTCAACATATTTTTACTGAAGTTGAATTTTAAATTCATACTGTTTTCATATTAAAGTATACGTGTAACATTCTATTACAGTACAGATGTTTGCAATCTTTACTCAACGTTGCCAACGGACGATTTGACACTCGATAAGTAGGGAATTATTTCTCGTAATTTGCAATGAATAAAAAAATATCACGACCTTCACAAAGCTTAAGTAGGTATGTTAGAATCAGCAAATACAAAAAGACGACGGCGGTTTTAGTAAGAAAAATTTGCTTGCTTGTACGACGAAGGAATTGGATAAAAATGTGGAGAAAGCGAAAGGATATAAAATTGTTCTGGTAATGGAGTTTATCATATCATGACTTTGATGATATAATTATATTTGTAGTAAGTGCCATACTCAATAAAATATTGAGAAACTAGAAAAGTTTCTATCATCACAAAATTGGGCTTTTGTGCTATTTTCAAACATATATAGAGATGTACGTATTTATCTACACCACAGCATTTCCCATAATAAAGATAATCAGCGAACTTACTGTGATGTCAATTTGGAGTACGTAATATTGTATTGAATTAATATTGAGAAAAAGAATTGTTCTTAAAATAATTATTTTAATTAAAAATATTGTTTTAGTTCGAATATTCGATAAGTTAAAAGAGACAGACTTGAGTAGATCGCGAAAAGCTTTTTAAAAATACATGAAGAACAGAATTCATATCGTCTTCTTGACGAGAGTACAGAAAGCAAAGAGAGGAAATGAAAGTATCATAGAGAGATAGAGAGTGAGAGGAAAGAAAGACGTGAAGAGGAGAAAACATCCAGCGCTGGTAGGTACACTGTCAATGACAAAACAAGAACAAGAAATCATCTTTGCAGTAGAAGAGACGGTGAAAATGTCAACAAGACAAGAATCCTTGAGAAAAACTGTTGTGATATACCTGGTAGGTAAATACATTTTTTTCTGGTACGAATGATTTCCTCATTTATAATGCATTTAAAAATAACTTTTCGAATTCATTATCGTGTAAAAATATGTCCTTTGTTATTGATAATTAAATTTGGAATATTTTTTTATGTAAAATAATATAATTTAAAAAAATCCCACAAGATGACAAAAAACAGCATAAACAAATCAAAACATGAAAAATTTAGATAATGATGTTTGTTTTATAATTATGTAGACAATAACCAAAAAAACAGGAGAAAATCACCCATCAGTGTAATTATGTACAATAATTGTACATGTACATACATGCATACATATGGACAGTCATGCAGTGATGTCCAAATCAATAGCTCTCTATGTGTTTACTCACTCTGTTATGTGTAATTAAGACCAAATAGTAAAAGATGGGAGAAAATAACTACTTCTCTTTTTGGGGAATTGATGGAATACACCGTTCCTATGACAACAATATAAGAGCGTTAGAATGTTCTGAGTAGAAGTGGCTCCAATGGCGAGACAAAAAAAAAGATAATCGATATTTATCTTCCCAGGTAAGATACTGGCTCTTCTTTTTCACAGAGACCACTGATCTTTTCAGATTGAGTCGGCGTATAACGTTGTTTCATTTTACACATTGTGTTAATAATATCGTGATCCATATTATTTTTTGTGTCGTTGAAATAAATATCTTGTCATATATGTCATAATTATAAACCAACTTGATGTTATATTAAGTATTTTCAGAACTTAAATCAAAAGTTGTTTGAAATTTCAATGCATTCATTACTTGCGGAGATGAATGATGCTAAAATAAAAATAATCAATTATTTCTGTTGGACGTTGTTATTAATATCATTAAATTTAATTAGAAATATGTAAATACTCTTTTAAGCATACATATATGAATGTGTCACATAAATTATATTATTTTAAAATACATAAACTAACATATTTTGTAGGTAGATTATATTTTTTTTTACAATATCAGGCTGGAATATTTTTTACAATATCGTTTTCTGGAAATTTGGCTATACTCTTTGATGATAAAAAGGAACTATTTTATTTACTTACTTTTATGTACACACAAAATTTAGATTTTTTTTCAGATTTTAGGTATTTTAGGGAAGACATCTAAGGACTAAATCCCACAATGAACTACACTTAAAAGTCGAGGTGAGCAAGGTCGTTGGATGGAAGTAAAAAAAAATACATCACGGCTTTTGTAAGAAGCGGTGGAGCGAGTGAACTAACTATCCAATAATATACATTTTTTTAGTATAATTATCAAATGAACAATAAAAGTGTAAGTCGACCTCTTCATGCCTATAAAATAAAGACATTTAGGACGGGTGGCAAACCTCATTGATGAATAGACGATGTAAAATGTCTTAAACGAGATGTTCTTTTTACAGGAGACTCGCGAACTTAGTAAAGCGGTAGAACTTTTTTTTTTTACCGGGGACTCCACGGGTTATTTAAAATGTTATTTGTTGATAATTATTAGGATTAACTATTTATGTCATCATGCCATATTACACAGATGGGATATTAACTGCATTTAATAAATGTTCAAGTCTTTCTCTCAGTACTAATAAAATGTCGAGACATTCAGAAGATGTTAAAGGCCTTATTCGTGATGTTGTTGGAATACCCGCTTTTAACAAGCCATTCGAAAAATCACAGAAAAAAATTGAAGATCTTTTTTTCTGGGACTATTTTTTAAGTCACTGATTCTTCATACGATTTAAAAATTATACAAAAAACCGATGTACTTTCTTAAATACTACTAACTCCACCTATCGGCAATGTGACATTATCGAAAACATTATTCGAGTGACTTCACTGCAACTTTGTAAGTATCTTTACATCAGCACATTGATAATATAAATATATTCATCCACACGACAATTCGTCATTCTGTAATATGAAAATATCATATTTTTGGCATTAAGTTGATATACGCGTAATATAAATAACGTAGTAAGTACCTATCTGTTATTTTTTTTTATCTTCATACATGTTTTTATATATTGTGAATATGTGTTTATAGGAATATACTACCTATATAGTATTCTTAATAAACGTTCTTTCACTTGCTTCTTTGATGTTCCGTCAACGCTTTGCATTTTCGTATTTTTGCTTGAAAATATTATGTACTGCAGGAAAGCCACGTCATATATCTAGAATTCAAGGTGTGTTCATTATACTCTGCACAATGTTGAAGTTTGTTGTGCGTCAACTCACTGTGCCGCTCAGCAGTCATGTTACATCCAATAGAGTGCGTTCCATGTCCAGTAACACAACATAATGAACGTTTCACGGTAAAATTGTCTTAGCTGAAGAGTTTTTGCTATCCTTATTTGCAATCGTTTTTGGATTAGATTGGATGTCTGGTGATAGGAATTTTACAAAAATGAGATTAAAAGCGTTGACTATCCTGCAGGGGCCTACCTATATAAATAAAAAAATTTAAGAGTTTTGAGAGTTTCCATAGTAAGATAATCGAAATTGAATTGGATTGATTGAACACAAAAAAAACACCTTTAAATTGTAGAAGGAGACTATTTTAACACAATATTTTGAAGAGAAGTGGAAAATTGAAGATTTATTAGAACAAATGAACGAATATTGTTGTGAATTGTCATATTATATTCTGGAACACTAATCTGTTTATTTTCGAAATTAAAAGTCAGTTTAAAAAAAGAAAATTTTGATACATTTAATATTATACGTAGTTGCTACAAAACCTAATTTCAAAATAAGAAAAAAATTGAATTTAATTTCTTATGTGAAAATAAGACTGGTTCATGAAAAGAAAATATCTCTGTTTATAAAAACATCTCGTGAAATTATATAATAGAATATTTTATCGTAAAAATAACATCATTTTATGAATATTCCTTGTACCGTTGCCAATATGAAGCTTTTTTACTTTCGTTTTCGACTTCAAAATTCCCTTTTATATTTTTTCTTCAGAAATATAATAATAATTTTCTTATAAATATTTAATAACGTTTGTGTTTATGTTCGTTTTTCTTTGTTTACCCTATTGAAGTATTCATCGCAAAATGTCCTGGAAACATGGTATCCTGCATTAGAAATCTGGTTTATTTAAAAACGGTAACTGTGGATTCATGTACTTTCTTATTGATAAAAAAAATATTAAAAAATTATTAATAAACAAGTCTCAAATTTGTATAAATATAATTTTTTTATGGACTGTTATTCGATGCAGTACATATTTAAGTGAATTAAGAAAATGAAAATACACGAGTAAATACTAATCATTTTGACGTGAACTTCTAGTAAAACATAGTAATTTGTGCTTACTTTGTAATATTTAAATTTGAGTTTCAGCACTAAATAGACTGCACTGGTTGTCTGTACGAAAAAAACGATAGTTACGTCAGATATAATGAAAGTTTTTAAAAAAATTCCTTGAATTTCTCTGATTATTTGTTAGGTACATGAATTATAATACGCTATTGCGATTTCAGTGCATTTACACCAATGACGAGCTTTTCAAGACTTGAATGAAAGTGCACTGAAATCACGATAACGTATTTTAAATTTATGTAACAAATTAACATAGAAATGCAAGTTATTTTTTTTTAATGTCTAGAAATTGTTACATAGTTACATAGCCTCTAAAATAAATTAAATAATGAAAGTTATTTACAGAAAAGATAAAAGTGATAACCCGAGCGATCCCGGGTTAAAAGGTTATTTTAATAATAATAATAATGAATAAATATGAAATGTTTTCGTGAACTTTAAAAATATTCTTGTTGCCATATTATTGAGCTCTCTCCTTTTTAAATTATGTCAGAAATAAAAAAAATAAAAAAAAAACGTTGCGGCTTTTCTTCATCTTAAATTAAATTTTCATATTATTCTCCTTTAACAATAACGCAGCAGTCAGAAATGAATTGCTATACTAAAACCTGAAAAGTATGATTGGTGTGACGATTAATAAATGACAGAGATGATGTCATATAGATTATTGTCAATAAGATGAAACAAACAAAACAAAATATTTGTTTTTTATTCACAAATATGTCCTTCTACTCTACTAATCTATCATGAACCTCGGCTCCAGAGAAATATCGTTTGTTTTAGGAGCAAAATGAAAGCTGCCATTTTCACCGACGCTTTTGATAAAGTCAAAGGTTTAGTAAACGGCACCATTAAAACACATCATCTTAAATCATCATTATAAAAATATATCCAACAAGTAAGATAGCTAGTGAATTTTAACTAAATATAATAAAATAGCCAAAGTAAAGTTGAGAATGTTGAAGTGCTGAGACAAAGTAAAGTTAAAAACTAATTGAAAAAAGTTAATGTCTGCCTTGGAACGGGCTCATGCTCAGTTAGGCATTTTTTTTTGATTCATGGTTATGTTCTTAAAATACTGTTAAATAAATAATGACCAGACATAACTAAGGGTGAAATGTCCTAAATCTTAAAATGTTTTAATGTTTTGAAGGACTTGAGTCCATGTACAGATTGTACA
Organism: Athripsodes cinereus; assembly: GCA_947579605.1. NCBI lineage: Eukaryota > Metazoa > Arthropoda > Insecta > Trichoptera > Leptoceridae > Athripsodes > Athripsodes cinereus. The sequence goes on from OX388318.1 coordinate 10,076,634, forward strand.
TGCGTTCTAAGGAACGACTTAACATGCATAATTAAGAAATCTACATACAATTATTTTGAGCTGCTGCTAAAGACGTTTATATAGTAGTACCCTTTTTGATATTATCAACAATGCAATAAAGATTTTAATATAAATTCCAGCTTCAATCGGATTATGTACGCTACAAAAGGGACATTTATGCTCTTTGTACAGTATTAAAATGAATAAAGTGGTGGCTATGCATAATCTGATGTTAATGACCATACATTTTGTACATATTTTAGTGCATACTCATTAAATATTCAATCTTATATAAAAGTTTCTCGTTCAATCTTCAAATCATCCTATATTTGGTTATGCCAATGTGTGTTATTCAAACCTCTTATTCGGTATATTTTTGGTCTTAGAAAGTGTGATAATGTTTCTGATAAAAATATATGATAAACATATATGATAAAAATATATGATGAATATATATAATATATATCTCTTAGCAAGTAAAAACAGTCTCTGACATCCGATTGTGTCAAAAATTTATAAAATAAAAATTATGCCAATGAAATTTTATCTATTTATTGAATATTATGCATTTAAAACAAATACATTTTACAATATTATATGCCAACCAATAAAACTTCAAAGAGTGAAAAATGAGGATATCAGGAGAGTGAGCGGATGCGAGAAGAGTGTTGTGGATAGAATGCGTGTAAATAAGTTGCGATTGTTTGGACATGTTGAGTTAATGCAAGATGAAAGAATGACAAAGAGGATGTATTTATCTGAAAGAGGGGGAGTGAGGAAGCGTGGACGACCAAGATCCACGTGTCTTGATCACGTGGATCAAATCCTAAAGGTCTGTAACGAATTTATTTATTAAAAAGAGTTATTTGTAGGAAACAGTGTCAGTAGGCATAAAAATTATAGTTTTTTTTAGCTTGGTAGTCTATGGTCAGGCGGCGGCCATGTTTGATTTCCGGTTTGGACAGCAAGAGAGGTGTTTGTTGATCGCTCTCATAATAAAGTTTAATAAAAGATTAAAAATCGGGTAAATCTAATAAAGAAGTGAGGCATTTAGATGAATCAAACCAACATCAATCGCTGAGGCGATGTTATAATTAATTATTTCTAGTCTAGTATTAGGTGTGAAAAAGCATAGCAGGATGATTCAATAAAACACATCTGAAATAGAGGAATTTGGAAACAGGGCCATGGATGTCATGTCTTCTATAAAAGAAAAAGATGAATTACTTATCAAGGGAAGTATTACAGAACATACAATTGATGTAGGAAGAAAGATCTCAGCGTAAAACAGTCAGTACATATTACAATATTATTATTATCAAGAGACTACCATTTAATATTTTTGCCGCTCAAGTTATGTAAGTGATAGAAATTAAACCAGTTAATGTAATAAGTAGATTGAATTCACTGCTCTAATTTTTTAGGCGTAGTAAAATAAGTTAAAATAGATTAGTATTTCAGAATTAAGATTCTTAAATGTTATCATCACTGTTTAGTTTTGTATGTGATGGAAAGTAAACCAATTAATGTTATAAGTATATTGAAGTCGCCGCTCAAGTTATTTAAGTGATATAAAATAAGTTATAATTTTAAATTAAAGATTAAAAGTAGTACACAGTTTATTTGATATAATTTTGTAATGAAAATAAATGTTAAGTTTCTGAATAATTGTATAATTTCACACCTTTATATGGGTCCACATTGAAAGAAATTAGGGAATGAAGGTACATGTAACCCACAACCCGAGAGGTTATGTTTAGAATCAAATGCTCTACCGACAAATTTCATAACCAGGAAGAGTTACCGTTGCAGGTCGGTAATTCACATTGATCATAGCAGCGAAATAAGAAAACAACAAAATTATTATTAAACTACATCTTCTATCGGTGCCGTATCAGGTCCCCTCGACTTTGGCCATCACCTTGAATAATGCTACCCTGTCCCGCATTTTTCGGACCATCTCTCCCATCTGGGTCATTCCGGTCCATTGCCGTATATCACGCAGCCACGACATATTTATACATTATAAAACAATATGAGCATATTTTCAATTTAGTTTAAATTTTTAATAGGTACGCATACAAACTAAAAAATATATAATTATGTTAAAGGAACTTATGTATGTAGGTACTCTGATGAAAAATAAATTAAGTTTTTGTGAGGATCATATGTCATCTAATAAAAAAATAATACGAGTATAAAGAAATAAATCATAAAGTAAGTATAATATGTATGTACGTACGTGTAATACAATGTAGGTATATATTTTCTTTTTTATAACATTATTATCACATTCAATTTATCCAATGAAGTTAAGTGTATTATCTGAAAAATATTTTGTCTGAGAAAATCAACAAATTCCCTCAAACATCTACCGAGCGAGGAAAATCACTTTTGTAAGAGCTCCAAGGCATCAGATGGTAACATTTCAAGGAGGCGAGAGTTCATTTGCATAAGTGATCTGGAACATTTTGTATGGGGAAGTAGGAAGAAGAGAAGAGAAGGTGGGTTAGAGATTCAAACAGTAGAGTATGTACAAGACCTAACTTCTTAATAGAAACTTGATCGCCATACGATAGAGGATTAGGGGCGAAGGAGGAGAACTATTAGCCAACTAATAACCTGAAGGGAATATCAAAAATGCTCTCACTTCGGGGGGATGGAGCTTGGCTGTTTATTTTTGGATTGAAAATTCTTCTTGAGAATATAAAGATAAGGCAAGTGTTTCATGAACGTTTTCTTTCGCATCTAATTTTTACATAATGATGTTATGCTAATACTGTCGCGAAATTCGGCAAATGGAACAGAAATATTTCAAAATATGATACAGTCCCGCTTTTAAACAAGCCAAGCATAAAAGTATTTCATAATATTTTTTTTCCTTGTACAACGCTAATAATATTCAAGGGCTTTGTTTTTAAAGTTGGGAAAATAACGTTGAAAAAACGACAATTCAGACAAAAAAACATTTTAAAACGTTGTATATATAAATTTTAGCTCGTTTAATTAATACCCAGAAATTTTCAAGCATTGAGTTCGTGTTTTTTGGGTTCATATCATGTATTTATTATAATTTCGAACTTTTGTGTATGATGATTTTTTCATTCATTTATTAAAATGTTAAATTCTTTTTAAATGTTCGTATTTAATACATGCTATTAAGGTTATTTTTTCGCTTTATTTTAAAATATTCTTAATTAAGTTTATTCAAAGCTGAGTGTCCCTTTTATACATACATACATACATCCTTTTTCAAAATATAATAAGTCAAGAATATTGGATAATTTGGAATAAATACGAACTTTACTTTAGTTTTTCAATTTTTTATTAAGAGTTTTAAAAATACTTATTTAATGAAAACATAAAGCAATTCGTTTAAAAGTTTGTCAAATCACGTAAAAAACAAATCAAAATTATATAGCTGTAGCTTTGTCAAAAAGCTCGGTACGGTGTTCTGTTAGCGAAATAATTTTATTATACCTATACGAACTTGCTGAAGGCACACGGAATAAAAACTTTTCATAAACAATTTTTCTAGTGAATGTTGTGTTACTTATATTATTTTACCTACTCTTTTATCAAAAGCTACACAAAATATGTTGTGTTAGGCAAAGTCATCTAACGTTTAGTCATTTAGTAACACGAGTTAGAACTTAAAAAAATTGTATACAAAATTTGAAAATATGAAATAAAACTCATAAAGAAGTTCCATACAGGGATATAAAATATAAAAATTAGAGAATAAATATTTATTTCGATTGAGATCTAGGATATTTTAAAATCAAAATACTTAACTAGAAGATCGAATAAGGTAAAAAAAATGTGAAGTATTTACTAAAGTTAACTACAAAATAAAATTGGAGTTAAACTTTTTCCAACGCACAACGCATAAGAAATTGATTGTTTGAATGGATATGTTCATTTAGTTTGTGATTGTATAAAGTGTATTTCGTAAGACATGTTTTTCATACATGTTCAAATTACACGCATGCAAAAACTAATGTAATAAATTGCAATTTTTCAATGAACTCATATGGAGTAGTATAATTTGTCAAAGGTTAAAGTGGTTTAAAGAAAATATAATATATACATATTTATAGTAGGTATATCCACAGTGACTTTTTATTGGACGCGAGCCGGCTTTCAAGAGCTTCCGCTCTCATCATCAGGCTGGCGAAAAGTAAAGAAATTACGTTGGTAGCGAATATATATAGTATGTTATTGGATAGCAAAACAATAATTTACTATATATATTCGTTACCAACTTGTAATTTCTTTACTTTTCGCCAGCCTGATGATGAGAGCAGAAGCTCTTGAAAGCCGGCTCGCGTCCAATAAAAAGTCACTGTGGATATACTATAAATAAGTGTTTTATTTATAATTAATTCAACATGAATTTCCATCAAGTACCGTCGGTTGAAAATATCAAATTTATATAATATATACCTTTAAGATATGTATAACATTTTCTTAAAACTACTATAGCCATTGACTGGGTATACATTTCCTAAAATGAAATATAGATTTATACGCTAAATTCATACTTTCAAAAGCTTGATTCGTATATATGTACATATGGAGTAAAGGGAACCAATAATAGTAGTAGGAAGTACTTATTCACTGTAGATTTTGAAATACAATTCATTGTGTATTTGACGTTAGCCGAGCTGTACCAAATACATACATACAGAACCTCGGGGCAAAAATCTAGTTGGAGAATCGTAATGGTGTAGAGAGTTAAAGTTTGGAAACCACAATCGTCTGTTCTATTGAAACAGAATTAGCGTAAGGCTTTTGTGGTTATTCAGTCGCTGAACAGGTGAAAAACTATACGCTACGTTAACTTACTATTGCTCTGGTTATCTAGGTAAACATACATGCCTTCCTATAAACATATCCCCAGGATAAATATATAAAAAAGTACAAAACATTTTTTATAGTCAAATAAAAAAATAAATTCGAAGCGTGTTCTTGACATATTGCAGTTTCGAAAAAAACATTGTTTTTTTGTTTGTTTCTTTTTTCATTAATTGTTTCCGTAAACAAGGCGGTGGTGAAATGATAAAATGGTTCATTTTATATAAGATAACTGGATTTGTATAGGTTTATAATTCTGTACTGGATTAAATGAAAGCATGTTTTATTTTAATATTAAAACAAAAGAACACAACTATCTATACCATCAAAGCATCTTGAATAAATGAGATAACCAGTGAATAAATTACGTATTATGAATACGTAGGTCGTCCTCTACATGGCAAATAAAAGTGAGGCATGTAGGATGGCTCGCATATCTCATCATTTATTCAAAGATTAATTTTAAATGAACATCGATCTGCCTTTTTCTAGACACTCTCAAGCGTACATAAAAGGTCAACTTGTTTTTTGCCACGAACTCTGCGAATATATAATAATATAATTTTGATAAAACATCTTATTTGATCTAATTAGCTCTCTTATTAATTGCTTTAAATTTAAATATATGCATGCATACACTTCAATCTTAATTTTCTTTGTATGTTTTGCTTGTTGAACGCAATCGTATTTTATTTCTTATGAAGAATTACTGCAAACAAGAACAATATTTATGTTATCAAAACGCCGTGATATTATAGAATGAAGGTGTCATTCAAATAGAACAATACATAATATTATTGTGAGTGCTATTTTCAATTATACATACATAATACCTCCAGACAAGTGGTATTACTCGATTCGATGAAATCATTGCCATTATTATTTCATAATAGTATTATTAAACAGTGCTTTATGCTTTCTGTAAAGTACCAGGTAGGTAGGTACTATAAAAGCCTAGGTATTGTTCTAAGCTTACCGGAGTCAGGTAAAATACATGCATAAGTATGAAGGGAAGTCAATCCCAACAAGCACAAAAGTCGTGTTAGATAAAATTATATGATACCTAAATCATATAATCATTGAATAATAGTTTGAAAATTGACCAACAGTTAAATAAATGTCACATAAGAAACCTTTTAGTTTATTCGGCCAATATATTGTATAATAAATCATTAAAACACGTATATGATTCCCTTATAAAGCGAGACTTATAGCTTGGCTTGAATAACGTTTGTACAACTGTTTCTCGATTTTTATACGTTATTCAACAAATATGTCATATAGTTAGGCGTTAAAACGTGTATAGGACTACATTATAAGACAGGTCTTGTAAATGGTTTCAAGTGATTTTTTATAACTTATTAATCAATTTTTATACGATGTTCAAACAAACTGGCGTATAGTCAGCCGTACAAACATTTATATGACAAATAAATGTATTCATCATGACCATTGGTGATTTTATGGTATTTAAGAGATGAGATTACAACCAAAATATCTACAAGTCATTTTAAAGTTTTTTCTAACATCTAAACCGTCTTGAATCGTATTGATTTGTGATGTGTATGGTGCGATTATTTATTTATCCATATTGTCGAAATTTTTCATCTACATAATTCGAGATGGATAGACGCGAATGGAGAAGTTTAAAGTGTTCAGGAAATTTCAAAAGAATAAAGAGACGTATATACAATAACATGGTACAATGTAAGACATCAAATCTGTGCCTCTCGAACCAGTACGAAAAGGTGAGTTTACTCAGGGTCGCAGTCAGGTCCAACTTTTTTTTTTATATTTAAGAAGTTTTATTTCCGATATGATTTTTTTTTATAAACGTTCACTACGCTAGCTTTTTACGGTTTTTCGTTATCTTTTTTAACATGTATAGATATTATTTATGCTTTAACTACAGGGATATCGTTGTATTTCATGGATGCATTAGAATTTTAAAGAGATTTAAATTTCATAATTCTTGACTATATATTCTTCTTTGCTAAATGTAATTTTGATATATTTACACTGTTAACATTTTTTTTATTAATTTAAGGAAATGACATTGAAAGATACTGAAGATGTATCAGATAAACAAGAGATGAATGAAATCAAAGAAGTCTCAGCGGAACATTTAACAAACGAGAAAAATATTCAGAGGAAAAATGAATCACTTCCATTACAATTAAAGGAAGACCTTAAGATGTGGTCGTTACAAAATAAAATCAGTCACATAGCAACAAACAGTTTATTGCAAATTTTGAATGAACATTTGCCATACTATATTTTGCCGAATGACGCTCGAACATTATTAAGGACTAAAAGGGAAAGCATTGATCTTCAATCCATGAGTGAGGGAGAATATTGGCACAATGGCCTCAAAAAATCATTGCAGCTATGCTCAAAAACGATGAGTTTACCCCAAACCATATCCCTTATTTTTAACATAGATGGATTACCAATCCACAAAAGCACAAAATATCAATTTTGGCCCATCTTGTGTAAAATATACGAGTGCATTGATATACAGCCTTTCATTATTGGCATCTATGCTGGCCACAAAAAACCTAATGATTTAAATTCATATCTAGGTAAATTTACGGAAGAACTTAAAGAATTAATTGAAAACGGTTTGGAATTGACACATCAAAATATTAATAATATTATAAATGTCCAAATCAGATGTTTTGTGTGTGATTCTCCAGCGCGAGCTTTTATCAAGGGAGTATGTAATTTTAACGGGAAACATGGATAATAAAACAAGTGTTTTATTCTACTAATGGTTTATTATGTGAGAGAGACGTCTTTCGTCTTATGAGGACATTGTCGATTGACGATTCATAAGACGAAAGACGTCTCTCTCACATAATAAACCATTAGTAGAATAAAACACTTGTTTTATTATTTCGATATGGAATTCTACTACCTTAACACAGACACAGTGAGGAAACATGGATGTTTGAAATGCAACGTCATCGGTGAATATTCTCACCTATCACATACTGTCACGTTTAGATCAATCGGATCTTTAAAAAGAAACGACAGAGATTTTCGTTTGAAAAAGTACGGATCTCACCATAAATATGATTCTCCTCTGCTCCAGCTACCAATTGATATGGTTGAAGATTTTCCTGTCTCAGATTCCTTGCACTTATTAGATCTAGGAATAGTAAAAAGATTATTGACCGGTTGGAAGGATGGTAATTTTAAAACTTACGTAACCAAATGGTGTTCTGACGACATTAATAAGGTTTCAATTTTTTTAAAAGATTGTCAAGTACCCAGTGAAATTCATCGTACAGTCCGGGGATTGGATGACTTAGCTTATTGGAAAGGAACAGAATATCGAACCTTCTTCTATTATTTGAGCATAATAATTCTAAAATATAATTTGAATGAAAATGCATATCATCATTTTTTGTGTTTGTTTTGTGCTATTACTATTATGTTCATCGGAAAAATATTTTCATTTTCTTCCACTAGCTGAGAAATTACTTATTCACTTTGTCAGTAACTTCAAACATCATTATGGGGAAGACTATATGACTGCCAATGTCCATAATTTGCTGCACTTGGTTGACGAAGTTCGAAGATTTGGTAAATTGCAAGATTTTAATGCATATCCATTTGAGAACAAATTATTTACCATAAAAAAATTACTCAGACAAGGAAAGAATCCTCTTGCGCAAGCTGCCAAAAGACTTTTAGAAAATGAGGGCAATGAGTTCAAAAATGTGGAATCCAAAAACACATATCCATATCTAAAATACCTTAAAGGAAAAGATACAATAAGTGTTTTACATATGGACGGTTTTGTTCTTTCCAAGCAAAACAAAAATAAGTGGTTTCTTAGTGCTAAGAACGAGATAGTAGAAGAAGGAAATAATATCGCAATGAATGTAAATGAATTTGAAATTCATGGATCATCACTACAAAACACAGTTGATGTGTTTATTAATCCGGTGAAGTCATCATATTTCAATATTTATAAAGCTGCAAAAAATGCTAGAAAAATTGTCTCTGTTTGGAATGTGAGCGACATCAAGTGTAAATTTGTCAGTACTAGTTATAAAGATGAAATGTACTTCATACCATTACTGCATACTTTGAATGAATAAAAAAATCAAAAAGGTATGTAATAAAAAGAGGTCTTTTATTTTTGATTGGTCTTAGTAATCCACTCAATGTTTTATGGAAGAAAAAATAGTACTAAAATAAGTACATACTAAAGATAAACTTCTAAATGATTTTATTAAATATTTTATTAAATATATATTAAAAGAAAAACTTATTATAAAAGCACAACTGAGGGACTACGATCTCTTCTTCAGTGTCCGTTTTACTGCACATGAAAAAGATTTCTTCTTCTCCCGATTGAAAAGTCGGGAGGCCGAGTCTTTTAACAGTACACACCATCCGGAACCATGAGTCATTTGGCGACGTATCTTCCTGCTTCCGTAGTTTATCCGCTTTCTTTTTTGGCCAACACAGAATTCCATCTGATTCCCAGCTATGGGGAACTGTTGTTAGGGTCGGTTTCCCGCCTCTACCGTTTGCACAACTTTGTATGGCATGGTACCTACTAGAAAAATAAAAGAATAATAGCAATGTCAATAAAAAGATTGAATAACCTTAGTATTTTTTCCTACCCATTCTTGAGGCTTCGTCGGGCCATATTTTTGAGTAAATAGGTACTATCATTCAAATGTTCATACAAATAAAAAATACAAAGAGTATTCTAGATTAGTGATGTCAAAACCGGGTATTTGATACTACCGAGTACCGATCGGTACTTTTTGGAAATTATCCGGTACAAAGTAACGGCTTCTTTTACCCTCGGGTAGGTTAGGTAGTTTTGGATCCGAATACTAAAAGTAACGGGTATTTTTACCCGGATACTTTGAAAAGTACCGAATACATAAAGTAACGGATATAAAGTAACGGGTTATACCGACCTTGACATCACTATTCTAGATATAATTATAAGCCATATCGGTACGCTAATTATAAGACAGATGGGAAAATTATATTTTATAGGTACATTTACAAAATAAACTGCGACTGAAAACGGCCCTGAGCTCTTAAGACAAAACGAAATGGTGGATGCAGAATAGTGGTCTTATAAATGTAACAAATATTGCAAAATCATTGCTTATGTTACTTATGATTGTGTAAATGACAAAAAACGTCATGTAAAAGATAAAAAACAACTTAAAATGGCGATCTTTAATGATCTCATTAAAATTAGACCAAATATTTAAATAAACATCTTTTTTAACACAAATATTTCGAGAAGCGCACTAAAAATTTACAAATATCGAATATAGTATTGAATAGTAAAATTTAATTACCAATGATTTTACACACGCACAACAAAACACAAGGCGACAAATGAGCCACAATTATTAATAAAAATGTATTTGGAATCTTACCTTTTATAATATCTTGATAACATAATTTTATTTATTTTTTATTCACTCTCACCAGCACTCACTCACGCGCGATGTTTTGACGTATTGTCTCCCGCTTATACTTTGACAGCCATCCTATAGAAGCTGTTTAATTGTCAAAAAGACACAGTGTATGATTCATAGACTAATTATGGCGTGTAAACATCATATAATTGGCATATAAATAATTATATGTTGAGTATATCGCAATATATCTTAATAATCTATTAATATAAATCTGATTTTCAAATTTACATACTAAACTTTCACCGGGCTATACTCTCCCATTTCAAGGAATTTGCGTTCCATTGACCTGACCATTACAAGATGAGGTATCTATTTGAAATAAAAACCCACTAAATGCCGCACTTTCTTTTTGAGAAGCGTGAAAAACAGCAAAAAAGAGTGTAAAAAAAAAGTGTGAATGAGATAAAAAATACGTTTTTTACGTCAGTTTGAAAGGGTAAGAAAATATTTTTACCGCCAAAATTGTGTATCATTATATTGCCATATTAAAATTAATTAAGAAAATATCGATAATTTATTTCGAGTAAATGTATCATTATAAATGTATGTTACATAAAATAGTTTAATTTGTGTTTTTTTTTAATACTTTTGCAACATGTTTTACGCGAATTAACCAATATTTAAATAATTTGAACGTGTTAAATGAAGATTACATAAACGAAACAACATTATTTTTTGTTAACGGCAACATCGGCTGTTTAAATACAGCCAATCACAATACACCATAATATGACATTAGAAACGAGCAAACGGGCGACGCGAAGTAATATTTTGACGAATGATTTTGTAAAAGTTTGTATTCCATATCAAAATTAACAAATATTTATTGACCTATGTGGTAGAAACCTTGACTCTAACCAAGTCGACTATCAAGAAACTCCGTGTAGCTCAAAGGAAGCATGAAAGAGCGATGCTACAACACGGGGATTTGTAGAAGATCAGTGTGTTACGGATGTTGTGTAAAGTGTAGCAAAGTTGAAGCGGTCATTGGCAGGGCATGTTGCTAGACTTAAAGATCAAAGATGGACAAAAAGGGTAGTGTAGTGGAGATTTCGTGACGATAAAAGGAATAGAGGAAGACCGTCAGACGACATTAGAAAAATCGCTGGTGACTGGTTGCAGAAAGCTCAAGACGGATGCCTGGAGACATATGGGGGAGGCTCATGTTCAGCAGTGGACAGGAATAGCTGCATAAGTAAGTAAATAATAATGTGTACAAATTCTATAATCAATAGATATAATATTATATTATGATACTAAAGTTTCTAGGGACACGAAGAAATATTTGAGGTTATGTTTTAAAAACAAATATAATAATATTTGGTATAACTATGAGTCAGTTTTATTTTAAAACATTACTAGGGACACGAAGAAATATTTGAGGTTATGTTTTAAAAACAAATATAATAATATTTGGTATAACTATGAGTCAGTTTTATTTTAAAACATTACTCAAAATATGAAATTATAAACTGACATTATACAATTACATACATTCTGAAGTGATGTATTATTTATGTTGAAGCTAGCTATTGATGATAATAATAATATTAAGTTTGTAGATGGGAAATTATGGAAAATCATTATGTATTGTATTTAATAGTGAGTAATTTACAACTAACTAAATATTAAAACTATGTTTGTTTTTACCTTTTTACAGAAATAATACAAAGCGCACAACAATAAACTTTGATAAGAACGTTTCTGAATTTTCATTACCAAGACAACGACATTTGAGGTCTAGCAAAAGGTTACGTGATTAGCGCAAAGACATTCTGAATGTGGAAGCTGGTTTCTGCCTTGTGATTCTAAGAGAGCATTCATTATTATAAATGTAAGAATTTATTTGTTAATTCAAACACATTAGCACATAAAACATAAAGAACTTAAGTGATAGTGACGAAAAAATAAGGCTAATTACAGTGTTTTATACAAACTTAATTTATAAAACATTTAATACTTACAACGCACATATATTACATCTTATATATATAATAACAAGAAAATAAAACCAGTTACAAGGAATAACTAATTATTAATCCCTTTGGATTATATTATAATTAATGAAAATATAACACTGTAAACTTAAGACATGAAACGTACATTTCAATGTTTCGTACATAAAATGTACCAAGATTGAACTGAACTAAATGAATCATAATTTTTGTAAAACCTGTGTCAGAGAATTATCTAAAATGTGTGATATAATACATATTATTATATTCTTTTACAGATGTGTCCGGTTATATACATATTTCAATAACAAAAATGACCAAATCAAATATTTGGATGTTAGTTAGTAAATTGAAATCAGTAGACAACATGCTGTAGCCGGTACAGAAGAAGCAAACGGTAGAGGAAATAAGACTAAACATCTAAGGCGTGACAAATATCCAAGAAGAGATTTAGAAGCATTTTCCAAGTGCTTGGCCAACGTCTTGAGGACCTAGCATGTTTTAGGAAGAAGAGAATTAAAAATAATACATAATTTTATTATTTTACTCATTCACTGTGTCTAGGTAGTAGAATTCAATAAATCATATATGTATTTTTGGTCTAATAAATAATATTAAATAAAGTTTTCTTTTTTTATGAGATTATAATGTTAATAAATAATATGACTTCTTTTTTAAAAATTATTTATTTTTTCTTCTAAGTTGAGTATAGCATGGTGAGTAGGTAAGTATTGCAATGGTATACATACATATTTATTAGGGTGTCCCAGGCTATAAGGGTAAATTATTTTTTTTCGAATTTCAAAACGCATACCCTCTAATTTTTTTTCATTTGACTCCGAAAACTTAAATATTAAATATTATTGAGATCGGATAACGATAACCCGTGCCGACTTGACGTCAAAGTTTTAGTTGAAAAGTTAGTATGGAGCTATAGGGACATTGTAGAGTTCATTATTTATATTCAGTAAATAAAACACATTTATGATATTTATTATGTATTTATAGTAAAAGACAAATTAATCATTAAATTTCTTTTTTAACGTTTGCTTTTTGCAATCAGGATATACGTTTCTATGTTCTTGTACGCAACGTAATAAAAATTGCTTTTGCTCCTCTTCAACAGTGATTATACCATGAAAGTCTTGCATTAATTTAACCGCTCTTTCTGCCGTATCATTAACTGCTCTCAGTGTCAATAGCTTCCTTTTAGCTTGTTGGAACGAATCATCATTTGACCATAAAGAAGGGCTCTTCTTCAGAAAACTGTCATCAATTTTGAGTCGATTAAATAGGAACTTGCTTTTGACAGAGACGAAGTCATCGATGTTTTTCTCTGAAATTAAAACAAAAGGAACGGTTATCAATCGTATGGTAAACTATAGAAGAAAATCGAAGCATAATTAACATAAAAGACATACCAAAAAGTGGGCCACAAAGTTCTTCTTTGGATGCAATGTAACGTTTATCATGGGCTGATAGGTTTTCTGTAGCTAAGTTGGCAACCATTTTTTCTTTAGTTTCTTGATCGACATCATCGTCAAATAAAGACAAAATAGACACTTCATCTGTCAAATACCATAAATGCTGGCAAAACTTCTGTAAAGCTGCTTTGGAAATGCTTTTATCTACTGTTTCGTAAGCTTTCATGGACTTTAAAAAGCATAAGTCCTGATAAGGTGCTTTTACTGCTAAAATGCATTGGAGCCAGAATTTGACGTAGGATGTCACGATAAACAGACAGACATCCAATAGAGCTGCCTTATCCTTGTTTGAAATTCTGAATCGGGAGCTTAGTAATGATATTTTTAACGAATAAATGGCTCTCGCCATCCACCGAGCTTGGTGCATAGCACCTGGAGGCCGAATCTTAAATTTCTTCTCTGTATCTCCACCAAGAAATATTATTGAAAGCTCAATTAATTCACGATAGTCATCTCTAGCTATTTCTTTAGTTAATTCAAATCGGTAGAATTCTAGCAGTTTATCAATTTCTGAAACATTTAAACAGGATAGCTTTTCTGTACAAATTTGTATTTTATCGGCATCGACATTTTTCCAGTTTTCTCGAAAATTTTTAAACAATGGAATGTCTGGGCTTGTAGTTACTTGGCTGATTTTCGCTTCAAACACACTTTTTAATACTAGTTCGTAGATGTGATGACGGCAAGCAAAAATAAGCATTTCTCTATCCAGTTTTTGTTCGAGAAGCACACATGCACCATTAATACGACCTGTATTTGAAGCAGTAGTATCACAACAGAGAATCTGCACTCTGTCCTCAAGATTCCAGTTGATAATGGCATTCCAAACTGCCTGTGCCTGTTCGCTTCCTGATGAGCTGTCCAATTTTGGCACAGCGATAAGTTGTTCATTATTATCATAAGAAATAACTATCGGGAGGCGTTCTTCTTTAGATTTACGTGAATCTAGAGCCGACAATAGTTTTCCATCCCAGTGGACAGTTACCGTATCCGGGATATTGTTTTGAAAATTAACTTTTATAGCTTCAGCCCGCTCTCTGCGCATTTCTGTACGAATTCTATGGATCGAGGACTTGCTTATAGAAAAATCATCCGTGTTATGCCCTAATGCCTCAATAGTAGCTTCTATTATAAAAACAGAATCTCTCACACTTAACTGACATCTATCTAATGCGGCAACCAACTTCGGAGTTATAAAATTTTTCGGCATACAAGTTTTATCGGGCTGAGAGGAAGCACCACTTAGGCTGGGTCTATTTTCTTTTAAGTCTATTATTTCAGAATCAGAAGATGAGTTTTCTTGTGGTGGTTCATAAGATGATGTCGATGGAGCTAACGATGAAAAATATTTAGCACGTCGCTTTTCCTCCTCAATGTTTCTAAGGCGCGCCTTTTCTTCTTTTTCTGTAAGTTTTTTGTCCACTCCGGCTAAGTGACCAGGCCGACCTGGTTTTCTTTGGTGCTCCAAAAAGATCCTATCTTCATTTATTTTTATTAGCTGAAGCGCATCGGCATGAGCAATGTCAAACAAATTGTCTAAGTTGGAAAGAAACTCTTGTCGACGTTGTTCAAACACTTCTTGTGTTTTTTTCGCATTTTTTTGCAAATCTCTCCAAACTTGGTATAACGAAATTAGTTTCTTAACACAGTTAGGTAATGATTTAGTCGGTATACGTGCCTTTTCCCAGTAAATAATACACTCACGAATAGTTAGATTTGCACTTTCATTGACACTTAAATTCACTTCACGAATATTATAGAACAAAACTCCCAGTACTTGTCCATTAGAGGGAAGTTTCGAACCGGTGATTTGATGTTTTACGTCTCCTATTAAAAAAATCTCCTTTTTAGAACTTCTTAACTCCACTGACATGTTGACTACTCAAAAGTAATGCGTTGACTAATAAAACAAACAAGTAACAAGCAAGCAATGAACGAGATTTCCGTCGCGCCGTACTGTGCAAGCACAGACACGTTTCGCTGCAAGTCGGCACGGGTTATCGTGATCCTAAGTACGCAAAACTTTATTTTTAAATGTTTTGAGACCATTCAAACAAAATACGAGGGTATGCATTAAAAAAATATCACTTTAATTTTTTTGGGACACCCTAATATTTATACATACACAGATTAATCTGTATTAGACTGTACGAGCCTTCTTAATAAGTAAACTTGTGTGAAGGAGGTGGTAATTACTTACACTTATTCTAATCTATAAAAATATAACACTGCAAACAAAAGATATGAAGCGTACATTTCTAATAAAATGTTCCAAGATTGTTATAAGTGAACTATCACTAAATAAACAATTATTTTCATAAAATCTGTATTAGAGAGTTATCTAAAATGTATTTTATAATACATGCACATATTCTGCTGGTTACCCCACTTGTGGTATGTGCTGTGATGGTGTAGTAGTATAATAAATTCTTCAATAATTTTTAATATTATACTTTTTTTATTTGTACATGTTACCTACTTTATATGTATCTCCTATGGTGTATCTTAGTCAGAATTTTTAGAATGCTAGCATAACCTTGATTATTTTTATAATTTTATGGTAGATATTTATAGTAATAGTTTCATTACTATGCACATGTCATGTATGTGGACAATCTTCATCATTCTTCAGGTATTACTATATCTGTTGAAACGATGACATGAATTTATATTTGACTGGACTAAACTAACTCATTCAGTCTTTTTGTTTTGATTATAATTATTTATTGATTGAGTTTATTTTGTAAAACTCCCTATTGATTTAAGTAAATAAACAAACCAATTGGAGGTTTACTGTATTTAATAATATATGCAGCAACCTGGTTTCGACTAACTAAGTCAAGAGTTTGACAATGACTTATATTATTTATAGGCGACCGGTGTGGCGCGGAGGCTAACGCACTTGCCTTTAAGTCACGAGGTCTCGGGTTCGATTCCCGGCCAGGTCAAAATGAAGAATGACCTTTTTCAGATTGTCCTGGGTCTGGGTGTTACATGTATATGTGTTTAGTGCATTGTATATGTGTATCGCCGTGTTAGTACCCATAATACAAGATTCATATCTTAGTTTGGGACTAGCTCGGTCTGTGTGAATTGTCTACACGTGTTATGTTATGTTATGTTATTTCTACATTGATTCAGTTGATTTGCTTTTTTACACATTGTTTTTTTTATATTTTGTATTGACATCATAATATGAACAGAATATGATAACATTATTTTTGAGAAAAAGTTGTTTCAAGCTGATATTTGAATCATTGATAATGTATGTACTCATGAGTTATATATTTTCTTTGGCATATTTTTTTGTTTTATTGTAAATGTTTTGTTTTTTACTATATTTGTTGTGTATAAAAATGAGGTATATTTTGATATTTTAATTTTATTTCATGACATGAAATTTAAAGGTTTCAAAAATAAATAAATAAAAATTTATTCTCTCAGTCTCTAGAGTAAAAGTTATTTGAATATGATAGAACAGTTCTGTTTATTAATTATTATTTGTTAATAAGTACTTCTACTACTACTGTTATACAATCACGGCATATCCCACACGTAGGGTAGCTAGCAAATCAGCTGCATGTAATAAACATGCAACCGTCTTCTCCGTGCCAACAAAAAAGTAAGACATTCTGGATGGATGGCGAACCTCATCGTTTAGCTTAAGATGTAAAAGTCTTAATTTTTTTGAACTCCTGCCTTTAACAAAACACTCAAAAGAGTGGAACTTACTGAAAAGAGTGGAAGACCAATTCTTTGTCGGGTGGTTCACAGAGATAAAGTAACACGTAAAACTTTAAATTATATTTTTATTTGTTACTTATAGATCTAAATATGATTTTTGTTTTGAAAGAACAAACGTAAATGGTAATAAAAAGGTATGGATATTTTAAATGAAGAACATCATCTTCGCATGATTATGTGTATATTTAGTCAATTTATTGGCATTTTCTGTTAGTTTAACATTTGTATAATTTTTATCAATTAATTAATCATAAGTTCTTATTGCTATGGTATAAGTTGTACTTAAAATATGATATGTGGTAAGTTTATAATTGCAAATAAATAGAAATATTAGAAAACCATTATGTAGTAAACTAATGTTTATATTTTTTAAATATAATAAATAAATTAGTTTTTAACATTTTGTGTTATTATCATATCCCTTATTGAGAAATTTAGTTTATTTGTTTTGCAGTTATTTCCTTATTATTGTACAAACATGTTTTTTTTTATATCTAAATATCGATACCTTAATTCGCAGATTGGGTAACTCCATTTTTTGACAAAATGACTTAATGATGCCATAATGTTGACTGTATTCCAACACACATGCTAGGTAAATTTGAAGAATCCAACGTTATTACAAATGCCCTAAAAAACACCTCAAGAAAATTGGGTAACTCCAATGTTAGTATTTACAACACTGCAAATTGGGTAACTCCACCATTCTGTATGGAGACTTGCGAGAGATAGGTTGTGTATTAGGAATATTTTACAAAAAAGTGGTTTTGGATATCTTATCCTGTAAAAAAATGTTAGATAACTGTAACCATAAATATCAGCTTTATTTTCTTCAATTTTTTAAAGTTTTTTTTTATCATTTGCTCCTTATGTGATGTAGTTTATATGTAAGGAACTCACATTTTAAATAATGCAACTTTTGCATGAGTTACTACGTGGAATTTAATTATTACTGGATATGTTTGCGCACAAATTTTGAAACTGATTTACTAATATTTTATTGTTTTTTAACACAATATATTATGTTATTATTTTTTAGTCAAATAAAAAATCTAGGTTTTAATACTTAAATAAACGACATTATTTTTTGATATATAAGGATTTGTTGAATCATGATTATTTTTAAATAAGCTCAAAATCCGAAGAACTGAACGTGTATCTACATACATTACCTACTTATCATAAGTTTAATTCCTCGACCCACGGTTTTTGGTGGAAGTTCATATTAATAATTTTTAAAATGAAACACGATATATAGTTATTCCACTATTGACATTATTTATTTTGCAAGCCGGCAAGCAAGCCGCAACAAGCCGCTCTCATCGTCAGGCAAAAGTGAAATGTGTGCTTATCATTTTATAGATGAATAGCAGACTAAAGACTTTGGTTAAATTAGTAACTGAAAATTGAAGGAGTGAAGAAAATCGTATGAGTGAAACAAATTTATCAAAGACAATTCGAGTTTTTATGATGGAGTTGGCCCATCATATTACTTGATAGTGGTAATCTTGCAGAAATCCAAAATATAAATACCTACTGATGATAATAATTTAGATAATAATGCGACACAAGGGATATTGTTAGATGCACAGGCTAATGCTATTGATCTTAATATTGCAACAGAGAAGGGCAGCATAAGAGTCAACATCTCGTTAGTCCCATATTCAGAACATTTAGATTCTGATGAAAACTCTGAGACTTCTCTTGGAAAAAGGATGAATCATGGAGTAATAAAAATTTAAAATTTAAATTTAAAAAATCAAAAAGAGGTGTGATAAACTCGCCCTCTGTATATTATTATTATTATTTATAAGATTACGGCAACCCGTCCCTTGTGGGACGATTTGTGCCAAGTACAAATTTCTTTTGGCGGATTTTAATATCTTGAGATATACAGAGAGGGTATCAGTGTGCAAGAGGCAAGACACTTTGATCAGATACTGGACTTCAGCTATCTCATAATACAAGTCGTAACAGTCTCTTATTGGGCAACCTACCTCTGTATATTGATCACACCTAATTTGAATGCATTTTTTTTTATAAAATTGTATATATTGTGATCAATGTACAGTAAAGAATGAATGAATAAATAAATAAATTGCCTCAAAGGAAGAAAAGCCTTGGCCCAAAAAATATTGTCTGCTTAAATAATTTAAACGAGACTGAAAATATCTTCACGAAAATGGACTCAGGACTACCAGGATTTCTAAAATAATGCTCCATACGAATAATAATTTTCACATTTTGTCACTCTTCATTATTTTTGTCTAGCTATCAACGAGTATATCTCTAAAGGTGCAACTTTTTTGTTCAACTATGTTCAACTCCGTGATACAGGATAGATGATGTTCCAGGCTAGGTAATATCCTGAAAATGCTAATTGGCCAAAAAGAGCACCGGTCTTCCATCCGCAAGGATTCGTTAGCCCGTGATTTCCCTCTTTCACAATACACCGTTCTTATAACGACAGCAGCAGAGCGCAGGAAATATCGTAGAAAGAGGTGACGCAATTGGCGCAGAGTCGCTCTGAATGGAGGAGGCTGGTTTCTGCCCTGTCCTCCCGAGAGGAGCGTTGATGATGATGATGATGATGTTGAAATATTTATCCTATATATATTACTTCAATTTAATTTTATTTTCATATAAAACACTTTAAAAATAACATTATTGTGAGACCAAACAGTATACAATACTTATAGGCAAATTGGGTAACTCCATCAATTATAGCATTTATTTTACAAAATCTATCACAGAAAATTGGGTAACTCCAAAAAAAGCCTACAAAACCATTATAAACATAATTATGCCATGGTTATTGTGTTACGAACATGTATCTACATCATGTAGATATTTTAGAATAAGGAAAATAACAATAATAATATGCATAACAAAAATATTTAGTTTTTTGTCCGCCCTGTAAAGTAGCTATTTTGGAGTTACCCAATCTGCGAATTAAGGTATCGATATGTACATTGACAAGGAAGTGTTAAAGCAAGTTGACGAATGTGTGTACTTCAGTAGTTTGTTCACGAGAGATGGGAAGTGTAAAAGCGATATTGAAATGAGAAAAATTGCTGGCAATGAGGTAAATGGTGCAATCCGACCAATTACAAATAGAAACATATCTACTACAGCTAAAAGGGTGGTGCACTCTGCTATCTTAGTGCCAACACTCGTGTATGCAAGTGAGACGTGGACCCATGTCAACAATCTCATTTCTACTGCATTTATGCCATTCTCATCCTTCTTTAACCATTTATGAAGGATGAAAGTGGCATAAATGCAGTAGAAATAAGATTTTTGAGAAGGATATGTGGTAAAATTCTGAGAGATTGTGTGCTGAGATGACAAATAAAAGGAATGTGGAATGAAAGTTGGTATAGTTACAAGGATGAATTTAAATAAGTAATGATGGTTTGGGCATGTAGAAGGAATGAATGAGGACGGAACGACCAAGAAGATATATTTGGCTGAGAGGAATGGTGCTCGGAGACGTGGACGGCTGAAGATCAAATGGCAAGATCATTTAAATCAAATCCTACAGGACGGTCACGTGTTGAACAGGAGAGCATGCATTAGAAATTGTATGACAGTGACGGAAGCGAAAGATGTATGCAAGGACAGAAGGAAGTGGCTATCGATCCTTTCTGCCTACCCCGCGAAGGAAGCGGCGTGATGGTTTGTATGTAATTTAGGGACATTGTCAATTAATAATTATATATATACTGTTTAGTCATTCTTACATATTCTATTATCTGTTTCCTACTTTAATGTTACTCTGTGTATATAGTTGATACAAAAAAATATTGCTGCCTAAATAAAATAATTTTTAATTACACATACTTACTGTTTTTTCAATTTTATATATGATTCCCATGCAACGCAGGGTATTTAAGCTAGTGTTATATATTATACTAAAACTCTTATTATTGTAATACCGATGACCTTTATTGAATCATTATGCAATCTTTTAGACATATTTTGTCTTCTACACGACGACTACTTCAACATAAAAGTCGCATAAAACGGGCCTATTCCGGATATATTAAGGTTATATAGAACATATCTCCGATGTTGTTCGGACTGTTCATAATGTTTATAAGATAATTTTGTGTTTGTTGGGAATACTACTTACTTATAGTATTATCTGCATGTAGTAAGTCAGTCTACTAGATGTCTAGGTTCTACATGTAAAGCAGTGGTCTTTAACCTTTTTTTCACAGCAGACCAGTAAATGTATGATAATATTGATTTTTAACCATGAAGAGCTTTCTTTATGTCACCAACTCCCAGAATTTGATAATTTTTCTTTTACTCTTAATTTTGCCAAATTTTCAATATAGTATAGGAATTTGAAATGTTTACATCCCGTCACCATATTTTAGAAAATGAATATGAAATTTATATATTTAACAATCTCCTCGGATTTGTTATGGAATATATTAACAAGGGCTGACTTTATGTTCCTACCGCGGACCGGAGGTTTAGGATCACTGCTATAAAACACTATAGAAAATAAAATATGTTCTAGAGATGTGCCGTATGTCTATATTTGACATTCGTGAATGTGAATGCGAATATCATTATTTTTTGCGTTCATATTTTCCTGATTTGGTATGATAGGTTTCATTTAAAATATCCACTTTTCAAATTTCTAGACACATTTTCAATTTGGTATAGGAATTTGCATTATTTCACGATCTCATCGATTTTGTAGGTATAACAATTTTACATTAATATAACGATTTAATACAGTTTTTAGACAGAGGCGTGATTATTGTAAAAGCAAGGTTGTGTCATGTCTCCGTGGCTGTTCAACCTATTCTTCGACTACTGTATGCGACCTGTGAAAGAGATGGATGTTGGTGTCGAGCTGAATGGGTTTCGGGTGAATGCATTGATGTACGCAGATGATTTGGTGTTAATGGCTGAGAGTGAAAGGGACTTACAAGAGATTGTTACGTGTGTGTATGATAGTTGCAATTTGAATGGTTTGAAAATGAATGTTATGAAGACGAAAGTTCTAGTGTTTGAAAGAGAGGATGAAAAAACGATTTGCGAGATCAAAGTTGGTGACGAATGTTTGGAGCAAGTAAGTGAGTATGTATATTTGGGAAGTATGTTTGCGAGGGATGGAAGATGCGATAGGGACATTGAAAGAAGGAAAGTGGCCGGTGCTAGAGTGAACGATGCACTTCGACCCATTGTCAGCAACGGCAATGTGTCGAACATGGCTAAAATGCTGGTGCACAATACCATTCTGGTACCGTCACTTACGTATGCAAGCGAGACATGGACGTGGCTGAAGAAGGACGAAAGTGGAATAAATGCAGTGGAGATGCGATCGTTGAGAAGAATGGTTGGTAAAACGCTGCGTGATAGAGTGAAGAATGAGGATATTAGAAGAATGAGCGGATGCAAGAAGAGTGTTGTGGACAGAATGCGCGTGAATAAACTACGGTGGTTTGGACACGTTGAACGAATGAACGAAGTAAGAATGACAAAGAGGATATACTTGTCTGAAAGAAAAGGTGTGAGGAAGCGCGGACGTCCGAGAACCACGTGGCTTGATCACGTGGATCAAATTCTTAAGGACGGTCGCGTGTTGAGTAAGAGGAATCGACGTGCGTGTATGAGAAACTGTATGAATGTGGAGGAAGCGAAGGAAGTGTGTAAAGATAGATCTGTGTGGCGTTCCGTTCTCTCTGCCTACCCCACTTGGGATACGGCGTGAGGGTATAGTATAGTATAGTATTATTGCCACAACACAGCCCTATGGCTAGTGTGGAAGACATTTTTTGTGATTGTATTAAGTATGTTCAACTGTGTTATAATGAAAATGTAAAGACGATATTATTATTTGAATAAAATTATTATTATTATTATGAATAAATTATTATTGTCAATTAAGCCAAACATCTAATATGCAACCAATATTCGCAATAGGACTCGTTCACACTGCTCGGTGAAAGAATAGTTCTCTCTTTTTTATTCTCTTCATTGAAATAAAACGGAATAAAGCAGGAAAATAATTGATTTTCTTTTTCATTTCTTCTCTATCTACATACACAAAGTGAAGAAAAGTGAGAGAGAAATCTTCGTTCATTGCGTTCGCCGAGCAGTGTGCACAGTTTTTTATTCGTATCATAAAACTTTTTTCGGCACATCACTATTATGCACATCGGTATTAAGTATAGACACGAGTATAATGTGGTATTTATACCTATATTTTATTGTTGGTGTATCTGAATTATTATCGAAAATTTTCAATTTATAATATTATATACTTATGATATTACGTTTCTCGATAAAGCTACCCAAGGGAAATAGGAAACAAGAGTTAGCGGTAATACATGGGCGGCTGTTTTGCGCCGAGTTTCGTCAAGAACAATAATAATGTTACATTGTAAACCAATGCCAAATAACCCATAATCCAAAACAAAATGGTCCATAAACCTTCAAAAGAGACATTGAGGAGAGAAGTATGTAGTATAAAAGATTCCCATAATGGCGGTTTTGGCTGCTAGGACCTTCAGGCCTACCCATTGGCCTGCCCATGAGGACAATTTTGATACTTGAAAACAACTGGAAATAAGTGTAAAATTTTTTTATAGGTACTTACATGTATTAGAAATCACCCTGGTAATAAATTTAAATTACTATTATCAGTTAATAAATATTTATTTATTAATATACTCGTATATTGTCGTATGGAAGAACTATTTCTGTATTATATTTTCAAATAAGAACAAAATAATTACCAATGAGTACAGCCCATCTAGACAATTGATCAACACCAGCAGACTTAAATACAATTATAGATTTAAATAAACTAATTTGACAGAATGACTAAGAAGATAATTATATTTGTCTGAGAGGAATGGTGCTCGGAGACGTGGACGTCCGAGGATTAAATGGCAAGATCTTTTAAATCAAATCCTACAGGACGGTCACGTTTTGAGCACATTGAACAGGAGAACATGCATGAGGAATTGTATGACAGTGACGGAAGCGAAAGATGTATGCAAGGATAGAAGGAAGTGGCGCTCGACCCTTTCTGCCTACCCCGCGAGGGAAGCGGCGTGATGGTATGTATGTATGTATGTAGATTTAAATATAAACAATTTTAATCTTTTATATAATGTTAGATTGGCTAAAATACTTTTTATGATGAGGTGTTGAGTGGGTATAAAACTTGAGCTTAAATAAGCAAATATATGTTTTATGCATAGGATGAACAAAAAAAAATACATACCGCAAACCATGTCACAAAATCAACAGTGTAAGAAATTTATTAGTATGCCGCAAATCGTATGAAAGTTTTTCTATTACATCCAAATATATTAGATATTATATTATTTTTGGTGAATAATAATAATAATACGTGCAAAATTCAATTCAGAGAAATATATGTTACAACTACATATTATAATATATAAACATACGTATATTATTATAATCATGACGATATTGATGACTCGTAGGTTAACAATGATATTTTCTATGTACATTTATTTGTAGGTATATTTCTATGGAGTTCCCGGCAAAGACAAAGAATCCTATTCTTTTCATCAGTTACCTATTTAAACGTAAATATTTACAAAACTCTTTCACAAAACACCGTTCCCATAACAACGACATCAGAGCGCTGGGAATGTCGTGTCAAGAGGTGACGCAATCGGCGCAGAGTCGCTCTGAATGCTAGAGGCTAGTTTCTGTCCTGTGCTCCCGAGAGCAGCGTTGAGGGCGATGATGAGAATGATGATTTATGAAACATCCTGGATGAGGTACGCCACTTATCCTTAATTATTTGACATAGCGAGGACGACTTTATTACATGCAGTTAGCCCGCTGGCTACCCCGCTTTTGGAACACACCATGATGGTATGAACATAATATTATCTCTTCGCTTTAATATATGTATATACTATATCAATTTGCAATTAGCGATCGATATGTGAAGTATCTTCTTTGGATGTCTTATTTCTCATTGACATTAAGAAGATGTCTCTGTCTATGTCTCTGAAATTTACAAGTTACTTGGTTTGTGAGAACTGCTGTAATGGTTTAGATACATTTATAAGGAGATGGTTGCTGTTTTTTTTTGGAACATTAATACATATTATTTATCAGGTAACTGTATCAAACATAGTCCACTAGAGTGCACTAATACCAGCTCAAGCCA